>VZSC01016209.1:223774-273084 GCA_013398225.1 Steatornis caripensis | reverse complement strand
CTCACTCCCCGCAGAGGGGAATGGGGGAGAAAATCAGAAGGGTAAACGTGAGAAAACTCATGAGTTTAGATAAAGACAGTTTAACAGGTAAAGCAAAAGCCACGCGCACAAGCAAAGCAAAACAAGGAATTCATTCACTGCTTCCCATGGGCAGGCAGGTGCTCAGCCATCTCCAGGAGAGCAGGGCTCCATCATGCGTAACGGTTTCTTGGGAAGACAAACGCCATCACTCCAAACGTCATCCCCTTCCTTCTTCCTCCCCCAGCTTTACACGCTGACCATGGCGTGACATGGTGTGGGCTGTCCATGTGGTCAGTTGGGGTCAGCTGTCCCGGCTGTGTCCCCTCCCAACTCCTTGTGCACCCCCAGCCTCCTCGCTGGTGGGGAGGTGTGAGGAGCAGAAAAGGCCTTGGCTCTGTGCAAGTACTGCTTGGCAACAACTAAAACATCTCTGCTTTATCAACACAATTTTCATCATAAACCCAAAACATAGCCCCATATCAGCTACTGTGAAGAAAATTAACTCTATCATCTCAGCCAAAACCAGCACAACCTTTCTCAGAGACAGTGAACTGATTTTCTCACTGGAAAGAGGGTTTCTAAAAAGTCTCTCTCTTTCTTGTATATACTTTGTGAATCTTGTCATCAACATGAAATTGCAGAAGTCCCAGCTACACAATATTTAAATAAGTATCTTGCTAATGCCAGGTACCATCTCTCTACTCGTACTTCATACTTACCAGATTGTACACCCAGGGACCACATTACTCTGAAATTGGCTTTTTAACAGCTGATCAGAAAAGAGAGGGACCCAGTCTCAACCAAACTACTTAGAAAAACATATATAGAAAGCAGGGAAGTAGGAACTGTACATAAACAAAATCTACAATAACAATATTGGACTGTCATACACAGGGGAGCTCAGGAACCTGGATCCTAGGGATCAGTGTGGGCTAGGATCCTTTCACAACTACATCTGCATTTTAAATTATATTTGAGATGTCACCAACTCTTTTTATCAATGTACAGGGCATACAGGCTCTAAACCCATTTCACTAGGGAAATCTGCTCTCATTAAATACATCAGATAAACCAAATAAGCAAATAAAGAGATCCAAAAGGAGATTCTGGCTTGCTTGTCTAAAAGGAATTCCCTGTGTTCCAGTCTGTGCCCATTGCATTTTGTCCTTTCACTAGGCACCGTTGAGAAGAGTCTGCCTTTATCTCCTCCCCCTCCCCCCCCAAAATAGATATTTATACACACCAACAAGATCTCCCTTATCCTCAAGCTTTCTCTTCTTGAGGCCTAACAATTCCAGCTTGCTCAGCCTCCCCTTGTATGACAAAATCTTTACTCCCTTTACCATATTGATGGCCCTTCACTGGCCTGTCTCCACTATATCCCTGTCGGCCTTGGACTGGGGAGCCCAGACTGGACACAGCTCTCCAGGTGTGGCCTCACCAGTGCTGAGTAGAGGGGAAGGATCATCCCTGCTTGATTTCCTGCACATGAGGATGGACCCCTGTTGAGCTTGGAGAAGGTGATCCTTCCAGGTTTCTTGGACCCTTCTTCTCCCCAGGACCATTTCATTAACAGGGCAATTATCCTGGAAATAGATTACCCAAACCAGATGACTTCCATTTCAGCAATGTGTGGGTATTATAGAATTTTCAGCACCTGCATTTGCTTTTCCCAATAATATTGATATTGAAGTACTGTTCTTATATACATATATTGGCTATCATTGACAATTTAAATTAAGCATCTGCCAGAAAAATCTCTTAGCTGTTTTCTTTTTATTTTGGTTTACAGGACATGCACATCACTCTACTGAATAGGGTTATCCCAAGCGTACCAATTGAGAGTCATTCCAAGTGTATCATTTTTATACAAAACAGACTGCCTAGCCTTCTATCATACTGTATCTGCATCTGCTAACACTTGCGTGGAATCTCAAGAGAAGAAAAACAAAGAAATGTTATGTAAATAAGCACTTCAAAATGTCTAGCATATATTGCAATTAAAAAACATGAGATACCGGGTCCATGAAGCAGGCATAGTTGTTTATGTCTTGTCAATCTTCTTTCTAGTGGGAAATGGAATAGTGTTCTTTTTGCATTCATAACTGTTTCATACACTTGAGAAAGGGAATATAAATCCTGATACAGATTCCAGGGAGCAGGGTCACTCCATAGTGGGGAGTGAGGAAGGAGCCAAGCGCAACTCTGGCAGAGGCAATGCTCTCCCCCAAGGAGCAATCCCAGGGCACCTGTGTAGGTGACACCGGCCGGTTCTGCCGACAGCCCCTGGCAAATTGAAATAATGAGCCAGGGCTGGGATCCATGCAGAGGCCCCATGGAGAGCAGCAGAAGCCAGCACTAGGACTGGAGGCAAGGCTGGGACACATGCCTAGGGTTCATCCAGGAGTCAGGGCTGGAGACAAGAGCCTCCCAGAAGTAAGAAACTCTGTCCTAGGTCAGAGAGAAAAATGTATTTGGGAGGATTCCTGAAGACCACAGTCATCTGTCCTTCTTACACATGAATGAACACAAACTCAAACATACTGATGTCATGAATGAGCTGTACTGGCAGGGCTCTGGGTGAAGGACTGCACAAACCATGCTTCGGTCACGCTCGTTATGTTACCTTAAATAGTTCTTCAACTTAGAAAGGCAGAAGTAAAGAAGTCATGAATGTACTGAGTTCCATGAAATACAGGTCTTCTGAACACTGAGATACCTAACCAGGAAAATAAAATGTTTATGAAATCCTCTGTATAAAAGCACAGGAAAAAAACCCACCACGTGCGAAACTTCTATTGCATACCAGAAAAGACATTATATATATATATACATACATAAATAGAGAGAGAGACACTTTGCAGAAAAAAAATTAGAAACAAACCTAGAAACCCAACTTATATAAGAACTAAATGTTTTTAAATATGTAATGACTTTGATGGGTTTTGAGGATTTTGTGGGTTTTTTAAATACAGGAAGGATTTTTCATCTCTGCCTACTATTCCTTCCACTTTCTGTTACTGTCTCTGTCAAATATTTCTCCTTCTCCTGCTTCCTACCCCCTTAAAGATAAATATGTAGCTTATGGTTTGGGATCTTCTGATGACCAGCAGCTGTATGAACTGACAAAGTCCCCATTTAGTTCACGCTCAGCATGCAGGAACTGCTGGTCCCACAGCACTGGGGTGTCAGTTTGAACCCCAGAAGATACGAAGGAGATAGAGGAGTCCTATGGAAATTGTATTCTGTCCAGTAGAAAGAAGACAACCTGGCCATAACTGATTCAGCTTGCTTATGTCAGGCTAACAAGAATGTTATTCCTCAAACGACAAGGTACCTATGTAATGACGCAGGACTGGAAAAGCCAGCGTAAAGCAACAGCAGATTAAATTGTGTTAAAGCCAGTTCATTTGTCACCAGTCCTTTTTCCTTCTCTGAACTTTGGTTCACAGGGTGCATTTCCCCCCGTCCTCCTCCAAGCTGTACATGTGCGCAAGTTTACTAGCAAGTTTGCTACTTGCTTCCTCCAAACGATCAGCACGAAGCTTTTCAAATTTGAGAGTTATTTAAGTAAAACCACAAACATAAGAAGGACCTTCTGCTGTTTGCTTCTGCCAGTTCAATAGGAACAAGCCAACTGTGCCCATTAGTTCATTTTTCCTCTTGTAAAACATTTTCCCCAATCACTGTTCCTTTGCGTATCTATCCTTTGGAGAAGGGTCAAAGGCATCACACAAAAAAGGTAAAAGTTTACATTCTTTACTTCTAAAATCTACTTGAATCTACAGAAGCTGCAACGTATAAAGCTGCATTATAGAAATACATAAACTGACAATAAAGTTCCTGAATTTAACTGAATATCAAGTAAAATATTACACAGAGGTAATCAGAGCAAGAAAGCTCAAAAGTTAAATATTAATTAGGTTTAAACTCCAAGCAAGAAACAAAGTGTCTGTGTCAAAAAATAAAATACCATCTCTTTGGCTGGAATGTATCCTGAGAGCAATCTTTTCTGGGTGACAAAAGGAGTAAGTTGTTTTATTTGCTACAGTTTACAGTTCACCAGCACACGTTTAATACAAAACTGCACAGCAGAGTCCCAAGTAGTGCCAGACTACAGTACATTGAACGTCCCTTGCCAGCAATGACCTCCAAATGCACAGCATGTTTTCACATTCTTCACATACCCACACCTCCTTGCGACTATTTCTAACGAGTATTGGTGCACAAGCGTAAGTTCAGCCCCAGGAGCCGGCCAGATGTCACGGCAAGGAACATCTGCTTTTAAAGGATATCTCAAGTTGAGGGCGCTCACCTCCCCAAACCTACCAGCTATCAAGGATCCATTTGGGCTCCTCCAACTCGATGTTAGTGCCTATAGGGTCCAGAAAGGGAAGACAAAAAGAATTAATGAGGACCAAGCCCTTTCCAAAAGCTGAAGAGTTTGTACATAATGATTTTGATGCTCTGATTTTAAATTAGTGCCTAGCATTCAAAAAAGCCTCAACGAACCTTATTTCTTACAAAACACGTCTGCATACTGGAACATGGACATCAATTCTGTCATTTGAATTTTCATGTAACACCCATGTCACAAAGCTTAAACCGTGTGTGTAAACAGAGGTCTGCTTTTGAAAGGGTGCCCCCATATCTCATCTACCCGAGTCCATCAAGTGCCCAACAAGGCGAGCCTACAGATGCCAGTCCCGGATGACGGGAGGCAGACCTTGGAGGTTATCAGCTGCCTACCTTCAAGAGAGGGAGAAGATCCACAGGAGCCACCTTGTAAGCCACCGAGCATAAAAAGATGCGGAAGCACAGGCTTCTGGAAAAAGCTTATGATTCCAGCGTGCGGCAAGCGCCGCACCAGCCCTTGGCTCCTATGGGAAAGGGGGACTAAGTGCAGGTTGGCAGCCGGAGTAGCTCAGGCTTTAGTTAATGCTCCTTCTTGGCTACACAACTGAGATTGCACACCCCTTCACACTTCAGTGCAAGGCTGTGTTTAGACAGGGCGAGAGCGAGAGCCAACACACAGGTTAACGCTGTAGGGAAGACGAGCCCTGGGAATATTTTTAATAAAAGGCTTCCACGACATGGATTAAGATCAGTGTGGCCGACATACACCCCACTGAAGTATTCCACAACAAGGTACGTCAGTAAACTACATCTTCATTTGGGATAAAAGCCAATTCAGGGATTAAAAGAACAACTTGTCAAGGCCCTTCATGATAAATCACCTGTATTGTCTCTGGAAACAATTCCACCCTCTGCACTGTGATGGTGTGATTCACTGAGTTGTGCTGCACAGGAAAACAAATAGTCTGGCTTGTGAATAACAAACCTTCCTATGCAAACTCCCAGTTATAGGACACAGATGTGAAAACAGGCTAAATATGCCTCTCCTTGGTAAAATGGTGTCAATAAATGGAAAATAAGCATTGTTTGGCCATACCTTAATGGAACTGACATTAATCAAATTACACACTAAGCATATATCCAGTCGTCTACACAAAGGAGCCACTGAGTATTGGCACCATTTCTCTGCTGGTGAGCACAGGCTAGCATGCACTCTGACATAGTGCATGGACCCAAGGAAGCTTTAGAGATGGGACACTGAGACATTCTTGGAAATTGAGTTTCCCTATCCTGTTCCTGAACAGCATGAGCCAGTCAAGCCATCACTTCTGACCTGGTGCTTCCCCAGCCCATCCCACTGCTGAGCTTACGGCATCTACAACCCCACCTACCCACTGCAGAGACCTCACTTTATCATACCCCTGATCTTCCCTGGCTCCAGCCATATCCTGCCATCAGTACCACCCTCCATCACCTCATGCAGCACAGCAGCCCAGACAGTGCAGAAAGATCCCTGGTACTGGGTGCTGGAGACCCTGCCCTGCACAGGAGCGCATTTATCCTTGCAAGCAGTTATCCTCTCGCCAGGGTTTAAGCTCCTGCCCAGAGGCATGTGCGAGGTTGCTTTCTCTCTCCTACCCTACACAAGACAGGAGGTTGCACATCAGCGGTAACTACTGAGGAGTGACTCCCTTCACTAGGAGACAATGTGCAACCTCTTGTCTTGTGGGAGGGGCTCATGAACATGTCTAGGGATATTGTAATGGTCTGAGTTTATTCTCTATTTTGTTTTCTTGTATTTTAAGATGCAAACCTCCTAGAGTCAGCTACATCCAACACTGCTTAAAGCAATGGATAGGCATTTATCTTTGGAAAGATACTTTTCTCTATGCATCCTGGTAATTAAATTCCTATTTCTTATATAGAGATGGCTCTGGAGGAAATTTGAGTATTATTTCATGTAACAAATCACTTAATGATATTAAACATTATTACATGAAGAGCTTAACTTTATTTTTATGTAAGATTCACGGACACCTACATATTGGTACTTTAGAAAACTTATTTTCCAAAATCTCTATCTAGAAATATCTAACAGCAACAAATTTAGAGACAAACCCCCCTAAATTTCTCTATCTCAAAAATAACTACATTAAGTTCCTTCCTTATATTTTCTGCTACGAAACAGGGGCAGAGCCTATTGCAAAGTTGTTTAGCCTCTGTGTGATAATGCAGGTTTCATATGACTACATCTCTTACGTATTCACTACTAGATTAAGAGATCGCTCAGATTAAGATATTTGAGTCTCTTAATCACTACCATAAATTTGGAATCTATAAAGTACATGGAGACCATAAAAAGAAGTACGATGGCACTAACAGCATGTTACAGAACGCACAGTTTTCCGCTGGCTGCGAGTGCTGTGCAGTCCACCAGCAGACCAGGTAGACCAATACTGGCCAGCTTCTGGCTAGAGCAACACGTGAACACCATTAAATTCCTAACCAGGCTTTCCCCACACTATTTTCTTAAATTGCTTGTATGATGCCTGAGTCTTTTTGTGGTAAGCATCAATAAAGATGATGGTCCTTGCCTCTTTCGAACGTCAAGATATCAATTAAGGAAAAAGAACTAGAGCCTCTAGATTGGGCAAGTGGGTCCTGGATGCCACCAAACAACTCAGTACAATCACTGCTTCTCAGTGGCTGGGACCTGTTCTCAACAAGACCAGATAGCACCTTTGAAAACAAGTGTCCAGCCTGAATTTTGATATATAGGCAAAACACCCCAGCAGTTGGCTGACTATTTAGATAATTACTTTTTTTCCACAAGGCAAAGACAGCGTGGCAGCACACATACATTCTCGCTGCCTGAAGAGAGAAACAGTTAGGAGCTGAGAAATTAATAGATCGATATGACAGGTGAAAAGAGCAACAATATGAAGTTCAGATTAAAACTTAATGTTAAATAAAAATTATTTAAGTTTAAACTTAAGCCAAACAAGTTTAGATTAGCTAAACTAAAAGCCATTATTTTAGTTCAAGCTTTATACACAATTTACAACTTCTTTTCTCATTTGATCCTGTATTCATTATTTGTATTTTGAAGTTAGTTAAGATTATAAAGATGTTTAAAGATAAGTCATACAGCCAATCTATTTGAAAGAGCAATTTTAATCTACGCTCCCAGCAATTTTAATCTGCTGCCGCAGCAGCAGCCAGCACTGCCTGGAGTGTCTGGTCGCAGTAACAGCACTGCTGGGTGCAGACGCTTGCAAGGTGCTGCAGCAGGCAGGGGCTCTGAGCAGCCGTGGCAACGCACGGAGCCCAGGGTTCTCGTGCCAGCCGCAAGCATTTTGTGTGCTCTGAACCAGACTGCTCTGCCAGGGTGCTTCACTGCCCTCCTGGGCTCTGTTTGCTTCTCCCCGCAGAGGTCAACGCTCCCTCTTGCTGGCTGGCACACGCTGCTTTTGTGTAAAAAGGGCAACAGGTGGCAATGCTTGCCCCAAGGTCATGGAGGAGTGCCGCTGCCCAGTCCCAAGGTCATGGAGGAGTCCTGCTGCCCAGCTGCCTGGCACTGCAGTGGCCAGGAACAAAAAGTGCATTCGCATTCCCACCCCACCTGCGAGGCAGCGGGTACCGCTGCAGTTACACTTGCAGTTTCCATTATATGAGGATTTGCTGAGAGAACCTCAAAAAACTACACATTTCTGGGGGATTTTTTTTGTTTTAAAACTTTTACTTGCCTGAAGTGACTGTGGAGGTTGAGAACTCGGGCATATTAGTGTGGAGGGCTGAGCAAATTTTTTGAAAAATAGCAATGTTGAAAATCTTCATTAAGATAAGACCCCTCCCCCTTATAATCTGCTGATTAGTCATGTACATATGGGAAGTAAAGATTAACCCAGCCTAATAATAATATGGCACTAAGAAACAGGATCTCTCCGTCTCAAACAGTGTATCTCTGTCTCAAGACAAAAACCACAAAATGAATGATTGTCTAGTGTGTTAACGGTCCGTAAAGACTGCTTAGTGTTGCCAAATTTGAAGTGAAACTAGGGGAAAAGTAATTCCGGCAGGAGGAGATCACGACCACCAACTCAAAGACCACACTCTCAAAAACCCCTCTGACTCAAAAGATCGAGAAAGTAGAAATCTTAACAATTATAGGGAGCACGTGCATTAATTTGCACCGTAGGCAAGGAACTTTTAACCAATCACTTAGAAATATGTATATTAATAAATTGAATATGTTAATGTTTTGTGTTCAAATATGCAAAGCTTTGTGACCTTGGGGTCCTAGTCTTGTATCTGGCACCCATCTCTGTGCAAATACGGAATAAGTCAAATGCCTTGACCTTGTGTGTCTATTGGCTTTGCACCCCGGTGGAAGGTCTCACTTTTAGGGACGACAGAAAGATTAAAATAGACTTGCCGCTGAAATTATTACGGGTTGAAACATATGATTTGGCACAAATCATTGAGGAATGCAGCAGATATCAGTTTGGCTTGACTGAATTAATGATAAACTGAAAATCACCTCAGAAACCCAGACAAGGACGTTTTTGCTTACTCATTTTTGTGTTTAGGTTAACGGCACGCTTACACGGTTAAATACAGGCGCTGCTCTTTTCACCAAACCCACAGTGTCTTAGAGTGAAACCACAATCTTCACAATTGTTTAGCAAATCTCAAACGTGTTGAAAAGTTCAGCATCCTGTACTTCCTGTTCAGATTTTGACGTAAAAAAAAAAGAAAGATTGCAAATGTGCAGGTTGCGTAGGCTGTTTCGTATTACAGGAGTGCAAATGTGAACTTCCCTCTGCTCTTTCTGACTAATGCACCATAAAAAAAAAGGCAATATAATTTAGAGATTAGCTGGTAACAAATTAGAAAATTCGGAAATTTAAAATCAGCTGTTAACAAAAAATAAAGGCAAAACAAATCCAAGAGCTAGTAACCTTTCCAGAAAATGGGAAAATATTTTTCCCCTCATGCCAACTGCTTTATCCTCTGCAATGGCACAGCTCCGCGCGGCCTTCAGCTGGCGTGTGACTTCCTTGGCCGGGGCTGCAGGACGCCCTGCAGGTGAGCACGCGTGCTCGCCATGTTCTGTACCCTTTTTGGAACGAAACCAACGTCACACCAGGTGCATCCTGAAGCAAGTCCCTCTCACTGTGCACAGACTCATCTTGAACCATCGGTGGTAACTGCTGAAGCTGAAACGTACCTTTTAGCTTCGCAAAAATACGAGTTCATTCATTTTCCCTCAGTACACTCCATATTCTCTTTTTTCCATTCAAAGTCTTGAAGAATGCCACTTCTGCTCAACTGTTATCTACTCCACTAAGCACAGAAAAAAACCCTTTCAAAGCCCAGGCTATAAACCCTGGAGCAACTACAGTCACAGACTACGCTGGGTTATTAGACATCTTGCTTTCACAGGGATGAAAGGACCTTTATCACATTCCCAGAAAGCAGTGGACGGGATGGCTTTGCCCCGTGCAGAAGGAGTTTCCCCTCCCATGAGAAGGCTGTCTGAGCTTGCCTAGAATGCCACAAAAATATGTCAGCGTCCAGCAGCACCATGCAGTCATTCAGAACACAAAGTAAAAGCCACATCATCCTGAACTTCGGGAAAATCTACCCAACTGAAGCACAGCAACAAATGTTTCCTGAAATTTGTTATCGCCTACTGTAGCATAGGGTGGCTGAACCACGAGGACATTTCTGCCAGGTTTGCTAAGAATTGTGAAATAGAAATACAGAGGTAGGGAAGAGCGCAGAGATTGTCTTCAACCTTTTTCAACCGGTCCAAACAGGCCATGTACAGTAATGGTCTCCTCCTTATCAATCACTATAGTGACTAATAAGCCAGCACTCAATTTTTAGCAGTCCTTTAGCATAATTACATACGCATATGAACACCGAGGCATGCTCACAGCCTCATTCAACTTCTTCTGGAGTTGATGAAAATCTTTCCCCTAGCTTCAACAGAATCCAGATTAGGATATTAATAATTCACAGCGGGTGCTGTGTACTGTCTAGAAGATCTATTGCTTCTTAGTGAGGTTTTTATCTACAGTAAGATGGCACTGGTTTTCCACATTCATATCTACCTTTGGTACAATCAGATTTTAAACATGCATATAATTTAAGAATGTTTATGTCTTACAATGCAAGTTCTCCAGCAAGTAAAAAATTCCCTTCAGCACTCATAAAGGATTCCCAGAGCTTTACAACACCAAAGCAAATGGGTGTGACCAAAGCGTCTCTGACAATTTAAAAACTTCAAGTATCCAAACTCTTCATGACACTAAAAAAAAAAATTCTCAAGAAAGAACCATCACTGAGCTTTCCCACTGAGCGAGCACACGACGTGTTGGCAGAGCAGCAGCATCCTCTCACTAAGCAGGGACCTCTCTGCAGGACACACACACACAGAGGGGCCTCCTCACCAAATGGCAATCGCGTAGCACCTCTGGTTAGAAAAAGAGCAGTCTAAATCTTGGGAAGCAGAACTCTAGATACAGTTTTTTTGGAGGGAGGGTCTTGGTTTTTTACTCATTTGAGACCACAACTGTAAAAGTAATTAGTTAATTATCCTTAAGAAATAAAATTGTAAAAAAATTCGAAGGTCAAAAATACCATTTCAAATTTACGGGAAGCTACTTGTATCTTTCAGATAACACTCCGATTTTAAGATTTATGAAATTATTTTTGTGCAAATGACAAATGACTCCCAGTCCAACAGAAACAAGTTAACTTTTGATGCTGAGGGCCTCTCAGGTTAGTTGGACTCTCTCAGCTCTGCTTCCACTGAAATACAGGAGAAGATTCCCCTGCCTTTCCACATGGTAAAGTCTGGTAAAAAGGCCATCTCCAGTTTGCTTAATGCTTCTTCTTTGAACCAGCAACTCCAAATACAGACCTAAATCCCTAATTTAAAAAAAAAAAAGAAAAAAAAAAGAGTTCATTCCTCTTCCTCAGACACCCTTGCTCAGCTCAATGTACGCTTGCTCCTTCTTTCAGCAACTTTCTGGCACAGAAGTGTTCCAGCTTCTCAGTTAGGGAAAGCGTGTGTGTGTGTGTTTTATAAACCTTTGTATTAGGATCCTTTTTTTTGCCTAGCAAAGTGGGAAGAGGGCCAAGAGTGAGAAGATGTGGTCAGTGGGGAGAACCACGGGGGATTTGCAGCCCTGTCAAATTCCCCTTTCTTCCCCGGGAGCCACATTTCTGTCCTGCTTCCTTCCAGGCAGAAAAACTGATTCTTTTCCAAAACAAGCAAACAAACGGATTTTATTTCAGTCCTTCAGGTCATACAAAAGCACTTGCTTGGGGTAGATTAGTCAGGATTAGTAATTCTCTTTCCCATTTGCAAATATTAGAAATGAGTCTAGAACTCATACGTGGTGTTTCAGGATGGTTGTGAAACATTCGTTTGCAACATGATGCTGTCTTGTAGACTTTTTTTTTGTAGACTTAATTTTCTTCTATCTGTTTTATTCATACGCAGTTTGTGTGCATACATTTGAAGTAGATTTACTCAGAAAACTACACATATTTAATAATATTAGGCTTGCTACAATTTTCACAAGCGACAAGAATACTTGGGTTGAGTGGAAAGAAAAAAAAACCAGTCAACCAGCATCCAGGTTTGTCAAGGGACCAACAAAGTGCGGAATATTCTTCTTTATATGTTCAGCATCTGAAAGTACATAGTGAGAATGAAATTCAAAAAGATTATGGTGAGATGTTTAATCAAAAAATCTCTGCACAACTGAGGAGCACGCGGTCGGTATCTTACCCTGACTGAACGAGCTTGCAAATAAGTACAGGATGTAGTGACTACACACCTTATCAGTATTGCAACACCATAACTAAAGCACTAGGCATCTAATGGTATATCCATCCTAAATTTCATCAGGCTACTTGTCCTGATAATATCCAGAGTGCTTTCCAGGTAAAGTCAATAGCAACAGCAAAATCTTTGGACTGTGGATAGGAAGAAGATATCGTCAGGGTAAACCCATTACTTGATGAACATTTGTTTTAATATCTTAATCATTACTTCCTAGCTTGTTTTTTGTTCCAGTGAGAGTCTGTGCATTGACAGTCTGTGTGCTGTTGTCACACCACGACTGCATTTTCCAGGAGGAGCCCTTTCCTCCACTACTCTGCTAGCCAAGCACAGTTATTCCACATCTCCCACACCAGGGCAACGGGCCAGTCTTGGCACCCACATTTATTCTATAGCATTAGAAATTACCACTGTTTCTTACATGGGTTGCATATAACATTGGTAAATTGTAGACCAAGTTGAAAGATGCGGTGTTTAAGACAACATTTACCTGAGGCTGCTGTAGGGGACTACAGTATGTAACCAGTAAAAGGGTTGAGCTGACACATGCACTGCTGGGTAAACCTAATCTCAGACCGAACGAACGAGCAAACCAGCAAGGCCTGCTGAGACCAACATCACTGGGTTACTTAAAACCATCCATATACTCCACTTCTGTCTCTGGAGCAGGGCAGCAAGGTCCCCCAGAGAGCTACTATCACATCTGGACTGGGAATCACTCCCAGTCTGGCTCTCAGGAGCATGGCTGCGAGCCAGGAGAGATAAATCAGAAAGGAAAACTTCCATGAGCAGCTGCTGGGTTAAGCAAGGCTCTAAGAACAGAAAACCAAGGACCTTTCCACAAGCTAGGGGAAAAATCATCATTCTTGTGACAAAGCCTCCATTCCGTGCCTTGAGTGCAAAACCTCAAAGCAGTGAAGCCTTCCAGAGCCTCTCCATTCAGTTCACCCAGGTCCTGCAGGCGGCTTACATGCATCCTCACATGGTGCAGCAAAAGGAAGCGAAGGTACAAACTGAGTAAAAACCACGCAAATGAATAAGCGCTTCAGAGACATCTCTGCGCTAGTGCTCTCAGTGGTACAAGATGATTAGGTAATTGGCAAGATTAGCTCAGAGCTGACACTCTACTTAAATAGACAAACAAGTCCAGATGGCTTTGAATAGCTGATCATCCAGCGTCGTTACGTAGAATGAGCATGACCTGAGAAGCACAACAGACACAGTTCCCTCTCTGCAGTCACTAGGAGCTGGAGAGGCTCAGCCTTTAGTGGCCATTTATCTCCTTGTCGTAGCAGAGCATGGCATGGTGCAGCTTTTCAGACCCTGCTTTAGCTTTGTTCTTCTCCAATACAGCAGAGCCAAGATCCCACATCGCAGCCCGCACAGAGCTGAGCGTGGATCACCTGCAAGGGAACAGCAGCAGGTGAGCAATGAGCAAAGACTTGCTTTTGCTTTGAGTTCCAAGCCAGCACCGCTGTGCAAGCATAGAAGGCAGTTCATTATCATTTGTGGCCATCAGAAGATGGGAAGTTGGTTAGTGCCATTCCTACCATCCCACACGGAAGAAAAAGCAGAGGTGTCTCCAACTCCAGGGGATTCTTCCAACGTTGACTACCCTCTGCAACATCCCACACCTTGCAGTGCTTTCAGGCGCAGTCAAATGCCAAATATTGTATGTCAGTGCAGCTGACCGCTCCCCAATTCCTTCAAGAAAGCACGCAGTTTTCTCTTCAGAAAGCTTGCAAACATTTTTTTATGAGAATACAGACTAAACTTTCCTTTAAGTTCTAGAAGAAATTAGGATCAGTAATTGTTCTTTCCAGAAATCCTCTCTTCTACATAATGAGTTGAGCCCAAAGCAAAGCTCAGTCACCCCCAGGCCTCTAAAGACATATGTAATCACACCAACCTTTTGCAGTAACAAGCTACTCTTCCCTAATCACCTATTCAGCTTCACTTATACAGCAACTTAATTTTTGAAACCTCTAGATAAATAAATAACTTAGCTATTGAAACACGCACAAGCATGCCATGCTGCTTGCATACATCACCTGTTGAAAGACTGAGTGTTCTTCACATCTGTTTGTGAAAGGTAGTGTTCAATCTGCACATCCAAAGCCAGCATCGCCTTCCATTATACAATGCAAGGCTCAACAACCCCCAGACTCACGAGGTTTGCTGGCAAGCTTCCTTTTCTACTCCGCTACCAGTTATGCTACCATTTTCCAGAAAATATGCTTCCCGTTTCATTAGGAAATAACTAGTGCAAAGCATCTACAGGTAGGTGATTGATGACTTCTGAGTATAATACTGATATCTGTATCTCAAACACCTAGAGTCTTTTACCATCAAAGCACTTTACAAGCGTCAGTAATAAACCCCCAGTGAGACAGGAGTGGGTGCTATACTGCTAGGTTAGACCTGAATACAGATGGCTCAAGATGACCTCTGACTGATAGAAAGGACTGTTCTGACAATGTTATGTTTTAGCAAACCACCAACAGTCTTCACAATTATTTAGGACCTCCTTTGTATGGTGGGTCCCAATGGGTTAAAATGCAAGCCTGGATTTTACTATGAAGACTTTTATCGCTTTAAAAAAAAAAAACCAAAAACCAAAACCAAACCAAAAATCTCAAGCACATAAGGCCTGGGTGAGATGAACAAGAGAAAAAGCAATGCTGATTTCCAGCTGATTGTGGCATTTCAGCAGCGGCAGGGCACTTGATCACAATCCCTTGGGGGACAAAGCACATAACGAACTAGAGGCAACACCCACAAGGAGACAGGGGAGCAATGTTTTAAACGCTGTGACATAGTCTATCACACACAATCGGCCAGAGCACAACAGGAGAGGAGAGCACGAAAGTGAAGACTACATCTCCAACCAAGCCCTTGGTCACCACGGGTAGCAACCACAACTCTGATCTACCCTTTTACGTTGCTCTCTGTACGTAGTTCATCTCTTACCTCCTGACTAGCCCAGCTAGCAGGAAAAACTCCAGGGCTACTCAAACAAAATGTTAGTTACAGTAATATGTTGAAAGAAGGTATTCAAGCAGCTCCTACTACCCTGGATTAGCTTTATCAGTTTATTCAGCGTGGATTGCTAATGCTTCATTTGTACGGTTACCCACTCACAGCCACACGACCCAGGCACGGCGTTTACACACAGCGGAGTTGTGAACCTGCAAGGCTTCCAAAGTAACCTAAAGATAATGGGTGGGAAAAGATTTTCCATTTTTAACTGTAACTATCTGGTAATTACGTACCTCTTGCTTCCTTTCTCCTTAACACAGGTGCACATAGTGGTAGGACCTTTGTCAGAGATTTAGCCCCCAAATCTAAACCCACCACATCCAAAGGCAGCGCTCCCACGTTTCTGCGCTACTGATCACAACCATCAAAACCAGACCATCTCCCACATAAATTCAACCATAGTGGTAAAAATCCACTGAACCCTTGGCACTTGCCCTCTCTTCCTGGTAAAAAATCTACTTCAGGGTCAGTTCAATAATTTTATGTGTTAATAAGCTGGGAAGGGGGAAAGTGCTTAGGGTTAATTTGTTGCCATGCAGGCTATTCCCTCCCTTTCCTGGCTGGAGAGAGGAACTTCGCACTGGAAGGTTTGTTTATAGGGCTGACACCTCTTCAGAAAGCAGAGAGATCTGAATTCACCTCTCTCTGCCGTGGTGTTTCATAGCTTTGCCACTTTACAGCCACATTGCTGGTATGCACTTCACGCCAGAGCAGTTTGATACAGTGACAGCTTGAGCCACGCATTCATCTGTGCTCCCTCTGAAAGTCAGATAATAAGTATTTGTTCAGGTTTTTACATGCACTGGCATGTTTGTTCAATGATGTGTCAAAGAAACACGGAGTCCTGAGCTGTCCTCTGCTGTACAAAGCTACCCTAATACTAACGCTGCCTTTAAGGATGAACTCTTTTTGCTTCAGAGAGCTCTTGTGGTACAAGGCGGTGGTTTGAGGTCTGACTGGATTAAGTTTTGCTACAGCAGTCCTGAGACCAAACCGCCCTGACTAGGCTTCAAGCATTCAGATAAACTCAGCTAATTTACACATGAGTGTGGTAGGAAGGGAGAAAGCTTTCAATGCTGTCATGGAAGGGTGAACCGAGTAAGAAGCAGGACACCTGTGCACTGCAGTAAGGTATGAAAAGTTTGAATGCACCTGAAAGATAAGTGCACAGACTCTGTCTTTTAAAGTATTTATCACAGTTTTGAAACAGGAACAGAAATATCACCCTATGCAGAAATCTGGAATCTGGGAGATGGGGCAGTACCTCACCTTGCACAAATCTAGGCTGTAAAATCCCTTTGTCCCCTGCTCTAAGCCGAAGTCCGGACATACAGAGGGGAGAATAAAGAAAAACAGAAAAAATTTCACCCAAGAAAGTATCCCAAATTCCCTTCCCACTTCAGAACAGACTTTGAACAACAAACTTCCAGGAGCGAGGGCAACATCAATGTGACACAGTTCAGGAGCAGCTCCTCTGGCCTCCACTTTGCAGGGACCGAGCACACCCCAGCCAAAGCCCCAGGGACATCATGGGGAGAATCCACAGCAGGAGCACTAGCGTGATGCTGCTTCCAGCGTGCTCCCTGAGCCCAGCTCTCCTGTGTGCCGTGGCTTGCAGAACCTGAGCCCTACATTCAGTGAGGTTACACCTCTCCCTCCTCCCTTTTCAGAGAGTTATAAGGACAGGCTCTGGTCTGTACCGTCCTGCATCAAGGCGAGCTCTGATCTGCGTGGAGGTACAACGGCAGGGGTAACTCTGGGACTAACTCCTGGAGGCAGATCTGCAGCAGCAGCTGCCAGGAGAAGCCACCTGTTTCCACTGCATGGTGCAATGGATCATCAGCCTCTTACGCATGCGGTGCAGTAAGAGAGAAGAGGAAGTCCTGACCCATTCTGTGTCAGCATAAGTTTCTGGTATGTTAAGAAACTTCCTGGGGGCTGTGCAGCCAGCCAAGTGTGGTCAGTGGGAGCCTGCAAATCCTAATGGCTTAAAACTGAAAGGAGACTGCTTTTGGCTATAGTTTCACTCCTTGTATGCGTTGGTTCTCTCACGACCCCTTCCCACCCCAAGAATCATTCAGTGAGAAACTGAGAGCGTACCGGCTACATCAGCCAGCAGCTGCACAGCAAAGGCCCCGACACAGACTCCTTGCAGGGCTTGTGTGGGGAATAGAGGACTAGAAACGAGTACGTGTGAGGACACCATTCTCCTGTCACTCCAACAAATGCTCTCTGGGTTTTTACTTTTCAGGTAACACATCACGTTCGATCAAAGCCCTACAGTATGTTTAATCTCTTCTGCAGAGATTTTGTCTGATCTCTTTTTGCCTCCGGGATAGTTTTAAAAAAACCCACACAATCTGCATAAAACCTGAAGCAGAGTCATTCAGATACACTGTTCCCTTCAAAGCAGAGAGGAACGAGAGCAATAGTATGGGAGCTTAAAAGCCTCCGGTCTGGCAGAAAGACAATATCCCATAGTGCAGGTACTGCCTGCAGGTCCAGCTATCTTTCTAGCATCTCCTCAGAGTCTTAGATGGGAGGTGGTGGGACTACAAACAAATCACTGACAACTTTACGGAGCTGCCCAGAGGGCAAGCCAGAGTGTGACTGAGGAGAGAGAGGTTGGTATAACTGAGACAGCCTTTCAAGAACTCCCTTTGAAGTTGAATATATGTTATTTCCAATCGTTAAAGAGAACAGTCAATTCCTGTTTTCCTATAGAAAAGAGGGTAATTGTCTCCTAGTGCTCTGGACAACATTTCTTTTTTATTTCACAACCGCATTTCCTAATTTCCTTTTAGATCCGCAGCTACCACAGAACCAATCACAAGACACTTGCATCTTTGATTACATCAAAAGTGCGTCTCCTTTAACAAAGCAGATCTTTCCTCATATTTCACGGCATTATCATCACTAGTAGAAAAGTCACAGTTTCAGACTTACCCTCCTGAGGTCAATTTTTCTGCTGACACATACCCAGACCAAACCAGGACTGTTCCCAACTAAGTCACAGTGATGCTGACTCCTTTAGGTTTCTGAAACTGCCCTGGGATTTAGCCCGCAATGGCACTGCCCAGCCATCTCAATCTCAGAGCAGCATTACCTCCATTTCACAGATTGAGAAAGAAGGGCAAAGAGAACTGCACTGATTTGCCCACACAGCAACATTAATACCAAGAACATGAGCAAAACCCCAAAATGGTTCTGCCTCTATGTCTGCTACTAAGCCTTCAATGAAAAGTAGCAAGATAAAAGTATGCATTTGTTCTGTTACTTCGGTGTCTACTCTTTAGAGAATAAGCCTGAAAAACCAAGGACCTTTTCTTGTATTTCAAATTAAACAGGTCAGATCTATGTTGCAAAACTTCCTTGATGTAATTCAGTGAAAGGTGGCAAAAGACACAATCCCATACCAACACAGTTTGGCAAAGGTCCTTGGTGTCAATACGATCATAACTCAAAAGAGCTGGCGTGGTTTATTTCACCCAGAAAAATAAGGATTCTTGCTGTGTCCGCGCTGCTAAGTGCATGCCCTGGCAAAACACTCCTTCCCTAGACTTGGCTGTGCTGCTCCACTCAGGACGGACCGCTGCAGCTGATATTTCTGTAACTCCCTTTAATGCTAAAGTCACTTCTTGAGTACTAGCTAAAAAAAAAAAAAAAGAAAAAAAAGAAAAAAAAAGAAAAGAAACCACCCACTCATTCTCTGTACGTTCTCTTTTACTCTTTCCCAAGATCAAGCATTTGCTTTGTAATTGTCAGCTTTGACCTTTTTCATTGTATAAAATGTATTTGACATCTAAGATTATTGCAATAGTAGTCAATAAAAACTAGTCTTCCAAATTTAGCACAGGCTTCTTTTACTCTATTTTTGCTCAAAGCTCAACAAACTCCTGAGTTTCTTTTCTTGCAGACATCCTTAGAAATGATGGAGGGACACCACGACTTGAACCACACTGTTGACTCAGCGTCAAAGCTAGTGGGTCTCACATTCAAGTGCACGGCAAAGTCATGAACTTAACCCTCAGGCTTTTCCCACTTAAATCCTACTTCCTAATACATCAGCATTGAGACCACTTATTTCTAAAACAATACGCAGACCTTTGTGCCCTCCGCAAACTTTCAGGATTGCCACAGTATAATTGGAGCCAGAGCACAAAACACGCTCATTCGCCTCTGTACGGTGATCATAACACAAGGAAGCAAAAAAGATTCTCTCTTCTAATTGTCAAGAAAAAGGTCTACAATATTGATGCTCAGGCGGAAACTACCGGTAAGGATGGGATTTTGTGCTCTGGGGATTTTTGGTTACTTTAAGCAGAATTATATGTTGAAGCTGATGTTTTATCTGCTCTTTCTCGATCAAAAAAAAAAAAAGAAAACCAACTCCAAAACAATAAAACACCTGAAGGAATGAAGCTAAGGCTGAATATAGAGTGGTTAATGTCATCAACGCTGAGCTAATACGTGACTAAGCTTTGACTTACGTCGGACTGTCACACAAAGCTCTTCTGTGTCCTCTTCCTCTCGAAACTCCCCAGCAGCTTTCACGGCGGCACTTGCCCTTACCAGGATTAGCCTGAATTAGGTCAGAGTTTATCTGAGGAGGAGAGGGAGTCTCTTTTCTTGCTTTCTGTTTGCATACTGCCAGGGATGAGATCAGGGGCTCCTTCAAGTTGTAAAAATAAGAACTAGTGTTAGGATCTGTCAGATACGCTGGCATAAAGCCAGAAAAACTCTCTGGAGTTAATGACTGCTGACTGACAAGATGCAAATTTTGGAGTTCAAACCCAGATTCTGCCTTGTGACTACAAAACCTTAGGATAACAGCATGGAGCTCCTGGAGTTATTCTCCCTTCAAACTGGTGAGCAGAAATCTGGAGTTCCAGTGGTGACATTTATTTTTTGTCCTTTCATAAATTAATTTTTCTGGTAAACTTGGATGTGGGAGGTGTCACTTGTGCTGCAATTTTAAAATTTGTTTTAAAGTGAATTTCAGCTCATTTGAACTTTCGGGAATACACTGGAAACTTGTTTGAACCAGTCTCTTTCCAGGGTAAAGCCTCCATCCTACACTAATCCACTACGGACAAACTTCTTGGTCAGCACAAACACCACCTGGAGTTTCAGGAGGAGTAAATTACAGAAGGAGGCAGAGTTAAATAAGCAGCATCACTTTGCTTTAACGACCCACTAAAAATGACACATTGCTATGCAAAGGCGTAGCGGAGACCTTGTAAAGCTCAAGTGAAAACAGTAGATGCAAGGTTTGGGCAAAAACTTGTGTATTCACTTGTGTGATAAGAGGTTCTCCAGACATCTATGTGGAAGGTTGTCCCACCGCTGGAACAGACCTTAAAAGTTATTAGGTTGCACACATGAAGAACAGCAGATATTATCACAGGAGTAACAGGATCCTTGGAAAAACATGTCAGATTTGAGATTTACCTGAAAGATATGGGGAGAGGGTTGGCAGGAAAGAGGGAAGGAAGCCAAATGCAGCCCCACAGGATGTGAAGTTAAGTAAATGTAAACTTAGTTTATACACACAATGCTGCTTCCTGAGCTGGTTTTCTCACAAGCAGCGTAGGAGCCATGCTCAGTTTGAACAGAAATATTATTCTTTAAAAAACACACAAACTGCCTAATGAATAAAGAGAAGATCATGAACCGAAAATCCCTATCCCTCAGGAGATCATAAAAATCCCCCCAGTTTACTACAAAGCAACCGTTGGCAGTTCCTCACATACTTGACAAGCACTGTTTAGAAAAACCTGCAAAGTAACGACGCTGCTTAAAAGTAAGCGCAGAGGTTTCACCCAGTTAAGTGTGCACAGTGGGAACCTTGCTGTCATTGGAAAGCCAGCAATCGTCTTTTGAATGTGATAAAGTTATGGCCAGATGGAAAGCGAAGAGACAGAGGGGGAAAAAAACCCAAAGCTCTATCTTCCTATCTTCTGAATGTCACTGGAGAGGGTGCGATCCATCAGGAGACATTAGTGCAAGTGTACAATAATCCTGGGATTATAAAATAAAATAGCCCAGAGGAATTTTGGTCACAGATACATTTCAACTTTACTGCTTTGCAGAAAACAATGCCACCCTGTTGAAGGCAAAGCAGTCTCCCCACAGCCAGTTGTTGAAAAGGACGGGCACTGTATAGGAATCTATACAATAGAGTAGTCATCAACACAAGCTAATGTAGATGCCTGTAATCCAGACCACTGCAAGTGTTCAACTATTGCTGCTTTCTAGGAGCAACATGCATTGACAATCAAAGCCCAAGGCCTCACAAAATAATTGGCGAGCAAAACACACATGAAAGCTAACGGAGATTCTGAGCGGTGTAGTTAGAGGAGGAGGTAAAATCCACATGCAGAAAAGGGCATGCATAAAGTGATTTCAAATCCTTTTGTACTGTTGTTTCTTTTAGTGACGTGAGCTCCCCTCCTGTCACCACCCATCCAAAAAAGGAAAAGAAAAAGATTGGGAATTTTCTGTTTTCAGTGCAAATATGTAATATCTGCCCAGGACCATCAGGGTGTAGTAGCAGAAACAATTCTTTGGGCCTAAGCTCGTACAGGGTACAGGCGCAGACCCCGGTACTCAGCCGTGCAAGGCTGTGCTCACCACGCCGTCCTCTCCCCAGCTTTTAATGATGAACAACAAGGGAGCTCAAAGAATCCAAAAACAAATTGAGAAGACCTGAATAAGTCCAAAATGTACTTGCTAATACATCATCAGCCAACTAATCTGCTGTAATTTCCAGGTATGTGCATCCTGCTTTTGCAGACAACATACCTTACGGGGAGCAATCCTGTTGCCTGCAGTCAGGTTACTTTTATGAATAAGGGTTTCTGGATCCTGTCCTTAAACAGAAAACAATTCAAGACACATGCAGACTAGACTAAAAGCTGAAGTCGCTACAGCACAGTTTGCAACTTCATTTCACAAGGCTTGCCATCCATGTCTTTTCTTCCCACAAGCCCACATTGTTATTGCCTACAATGAAGGTGTGTAATAATCTATGGTTTAATAAACAAGAATATTTAAAAATTACTTAGCCCTCTACGAGAGTCACCCTATTTTCTGCCTACAGAAATTTATGTAAATATCAGTCACCCGCAATTTGGGGGCAGAATTTATTGTCAGTTTGTTAAAATTCTATTAGGAGTCATATATATATATACACATGCATATATATCTGATATTTATATATGTCTGAGATAGATATATACATATAAAAATCAGACAGATATTTCTGTAATATTCATTAATAGTCTACAGAAATCCCAAATTCACTATGGCCAAGCGCTTTTTTTCCTACAGCGCTCATTCCTAAGGAAAAGTCATCTTGGATGGTAAAGCCGAACTGGGGATTATCTTTATATAGCAAGATCTTGGCTGCATGACAGAAAAATTAAAGGAGCCTGCCGATCAGCTAAAATACTACAGCTCCAAGTACGTTTGGATGACAGCCAAAGTCTTGGAATTGTTTTGCCATGAAATCTGCTTTTAGACAGGAAGAACAGGAAAGTTTTCAGTCTGGAGCGGGCTTCATGATGAAAAGCTTGGAAATCAAGCCCATTATTCACAACCAATCAAGCCTGCCCCTCCCTGCTCCTTGCTCCCATCTCCATCCCCGGCACAGGCATGCCCATGCATACGAGCACACCCCACACAGTGCAAATGCTCTGTGCCTCTTACAAGGTTTTGGATGTTGTTTTCAACCAGTAGCTCAATATTTAATTCAAAATTGTATTGCTGATTGGTCAGTTGAGTGAGCTATGCTTCATTCACATAGTACAGGTCACAGAGATGACTGTCCTTTAAGATAAGTTCTTTGGCAGTATTATATATTGTATCTACTTCAAATCTGGCTCCTAAAGATGAAGTTCAGCGTTAGAAGAGGGTCTACCTGCTTTTTCCTCTGTCTGCCTGCACTGCGGCCTTGATGTGCAGCTGCATTTCAGACATCACGTACTCTTATCTGACACCTTGGTTTCTGTACAGGCAGTACAGCACAGGTATGTATTTAAACTGCAGGTGACATATAGAACTGTACTGCTTTTGTGGCCAGAATACAGGGTGCTCTCCACGGCCGCTGTTGCTGGTGAATCATTACGGTCATGCTCTCACTGAAGGCAGCATGAACACTGAAGGCAGGTACTAATCCTGGAAATCACAAGAGCCTGCACACCCACGAAACACTCCCTGAAGCAGAGTATCTGGCCAGCTTTGCTTCACCTGGGCCACCCAAGGAGTGGCCTCCAGGCTTGCATATAGCTGGGCATCCACCCTTTGCACCCAGCAAGGACTGCGTGTGGTGGAGAATCAGCAAGAATACTTGCTCTGCGCTGATCCTATCTCTGTTTCCATACAAACTGTTCAAAAGGTTTTTCATAACACCAGCTTGTCGCCACCCTGGGTACTAGACTATATAGATATGGCTGTGGTTTCACAGCAATAAATCTGGTTTCACAACTCCTGCTATTGATCCAATGGTGGCAACCTAAGGTTTGCTAAGTCAAATTTCTGTAAGAAGTTGTGACAACTTAACACTGCAGCGGCAGGCTTTGGGCTAGTTCAGGTGCTGTCCCCTTCTCTTTCACACTGGCATCACAGCACATGGACACCACAAACTGCATGTTAGACGCTCTAGTGCATTGGATGGAAAGGCAGTTGCGTGTCCTCAGCTGATCTGTGCTCTGCTATTACTGGCACCACTTGAGCTGTGCTGAACCAGTGTGCGTGGCTTCCCAGCATCACCGTGGAAAGCCATGATCACCGCCACAGGGCACTGCCACAAGGGCTCCAACACGCTATCTGATTTGAATCCGAATCTGATCAAGCCTGTCTCACACTCAGCCTTGCCCTGCCTCCCTTTCTCTCTACCACAGAACCACCAACAATTTAAACTGGATCTTAACTCTACATTTCAAGTAAGCCGCTCTTCCCCCTCCTCTCCACAAGTGTTGCAATAGCCACTTGTTCTAGAAAATTTACTTCGTTAAAAGATTTATTGATGTAATTCACCCGATTGAAATATGGCTTTTAGACCAACAGGTGTAGAGAAAATAATTTCAAATTAACACATAGAGACTGTTTGCCTCCAAGTTATTTTTGTTCCAAGCTTGGGAGGGCATGAAAATTGTCATAAACACATACGGCAGGGAACATGGCAGGGGTTTTAGTCACCAAAGGCTAAGCATGCCTGACAGAGATTTAGGCATTGCTTTGAAGACTTTTGTCTGTGCTACGTCTGTACTTAGCAACCTATAAGCAATTTCATAATTACAGTTTTACCCAGCTATCAGTAGGATCACTTGCATCTACTACAGAAATACTGAAGCAGTCACGCAGCCCCTCATGGCTTTGAGCACAGAAGACGGTTCATTATGATCCCAAATGTAGTTAATTCACAGCTACTGAGCATCTCCTTGGCAAGCTGTGGGAGGCAAAGCCTGTCTACCTTGGCTCACAGAAGCTGTTTACAGCCGTCAGCCGCTTGATCTCACCTCGTCCCTTCAGCTGTCAGGAGGAAGAATCTGCAGAAAGGACAAGACAGCTCCTGTAGCTCTGAAAGAGGCTTACAGAGTTGACTGAGGAACAAGTTACACCTCCATGACCTGAAGCCCCTCAGCGCACCTTCCACTGCTGCCCAGGCAGGGTACTCTCACCTGCAGCCAGCCCTGCTCTCATGGAGACCATCTTACAGGCTTTGAGGAGACTTTTTGATGGAGCCCCTCCAGCAAACTTCTTATTTGGCTATGTGTTTTATCTATAGGCTACTCTCTCTTGTTATGGAATCATCAGAAACCATGGATTTTACACACATACGTCCTATGCTATACTTCATCCAGGTCATCAAATCCATCATGTAGATTTCTCAAATTCTTCTGTCATCAGCTCCAGGACAGCGAGTGAAAAGGGTGAGGTGGCCACACCACTCTGTAGTCCAGCAGAGCTCAGCTAGCATGGGGTACCTGGCTCTCCCGACCCACTCTGGGTTAGCACGGCACAGATTTACCAATGCACAACATTGATCAACTAATGGTAGACAGAATGAGGCACGGCTCTCAAGAGTAGGAGGGGAAATTGCCTCTATTCCTGACCTACTGGTGTCGTGAAACCTCTTTACTTTGTCCTGGAATCTGTGTTGAAAGGCCGTCTTTCTGTTGCATGAAGAAAGCTAAATTTCTGAAGATGACTACTTATTGACAACTTTTATGTTACGCAGAGTGGTAAGCTTTTATCCTATGTTGCATACCTGCTAAGAATATTTTGCTTATGAAGTTATTTTACCGCTTCATTACTTCTTTTTGATCCTTAGTATCCTCAGAAAACAAATACTCAATTTAAACCCGCTGCCTGTCTTTTGAAATGTGCTGAAGAAGTCATTACAAACACTCCCAAAGGCAATGGCTCAAAGCGTGGTTTATTTCCCCTGAGATCCGCTAACTAAACTTGTCTGAGTCATGGATTTCCTGCCCCCTTAAGTCTGTAGTCTAACTATTACCCCAAAGTAGAGCGTCTAGAGTCCAAGGGTTTCTGTTCCCTTCTTACATATAGCCAGAGATTTGACTTTGCTCTGGCAGCCCTGTTGTACCAATCACACGTGGTTGGTCCTAAGTGTTCAGCTTTTCTCAGCAGTCTAGGCAAAGCCAGATTGTGCTTGCTCTGAGGATGAAGCAGAATGGCACGTTCTTGTTCTTCCCTTTGCAGGGGTCAAAATTCAACTGCACAGCGGTGGCAGAAGGGCTCTGACAGACACCGCTGCCTCGGAGAGGCTCACAGTACTAAAGCCGAGTTCCCCGATCCCAGTAACAGGAGGCCATGGTTTAGTTCAGCTCTTTGCGTGCTCATACATCCACAGTATTTGGCCTATTCCTGTCCCCGTCCTCGTCACCTGCAAAATACACATATACGGTGCTGCTGACCTGGGGAGATGAGAGAAGGGTAAAAATACAAAAAATAAAAATATATTAAAAAAAAAAATACCTACACCCCACCAGTGCCCCCACCTCACTGCTGGCATAACCTGAGGTTTGGAGGGTCTGTCTGCCTGGTGTGTTTGTGTGTTTCCCCCAACTCCTTCTTCAGGACATCATTTTTCCACCCACATCTGCCTACCCTTAGGCAACTGTCAACTTTGCTTGCACCTAATGCCAGATTTATATATCTCAATTCCTTGTACTACCAAATAACTTCACATACTATAAAGAGGCAGAAGTTCTGGTACGACCTTGAGACCTAGTGTTATCTCAGGACTCCTGACCAAGCCACTCAGAATCATTTTCCCCGTCTCTAAAATCAAGTTACAATCAAGTTCTCCTTTGCAGACCACTGTGCTGTATTGCCTAACAGTGATGAGGTACTCTGATAAACTGGTATCAGAGTCCACAGAAACACCATGTATTTAGTCCAGTCTTCACAAGGGATCACCTTTCCCAGTTTTAGTTGCTTGGGTGTGACATTAATTTTATGCTTAGATACTCTTGTACTTACGGCTCTCAAAGCAGTTTGACACAGTACAGCGCAAACAGATGTGCCGCTGCATGAAGAGTGAAAGTTTGTCTGCACAAAGAAATAAAATTCATTAGACTAAAACAGCTTTCAAATCAGGTTAATTTCATAAATCTGTACATCTCTCCTGTGTAGATATTACTAAAACAGTTTAAGAATACTTAGGCTGGCATCACACCATGCACCAACAGCAGAGTATTCACACAAAGGAGTTCAGTTGTTGAGCTGTTATGTATTAGCAGATATTATTTTATTAAATCAGATTTAATCTCAGGAGAGGTTGGGAAAGAGAAGGGGAAGGGAATGCTAGGCTATTATCATTCTCTGCATCTTTTTTGCATTGTTAAGTTAGTTTATGGAATGGTTATAAGGGTGTTCTTGCAAAACTAATTCTAATTCACTGTAGAATCCTATTTGTTTACTTTGGTTCCAAAGAAAGCTGAGTCTGACATGTCAGTGTATGTGTTCTCAACACTAGGGCTTTCTTACATGTCACCACAGGTATATTTTATCTTAAAGCTGGCATCTACACATTTATTTCATTCCCCAAACAGTCGTAGGAGAATGGTTTCAGAGAGACAAAAGGAAAATATCTGTTCTGCTTAGGAGTCACAAGTGAGCAGGAAAAACTTAAGAGTGAGTAAAACTATACTATAGACCATGAGCTCAAAACAGAAACCAGAGATTGTTTTGTTAGCTGTTGAAGTCCAAAGTGATTGCAAATTATGCCAAAACCCAACCCACTTTGGCTGAAAAAGGATCACTGCATTTGAAAATGAGTCAGGAAAGGGATGCTTAATCACACTCAATGCTTCTGCCTTCAAGCACTGCAGCTAGACTTACAAAGACAGGTATGCTCTGACCTGAAAATGCAGTACAGTCTCTAATTTTTCTGACACTTCTCATCTTGGATCAAACCCGAGAAAGGGAGGAGAACAGCCTTAAGGAGGTGGGTAGTCTCTGCTGTATTGCTGCGGCTTGCAAGCCCCGCTCTCTCCATTATCCTCATATAGCCCTGTACAATCTCTTCGCTGTGTTATTACCTGAACTTCACCTAGTCTTCCAATTCAAGACTTCTCCCTCAGTCTTCTCAATTTGTCACAATCACCCACATCAATTCCATTTTCTGCTTGAAGAGCTACCACATACCTCAGCTGTGATTATGCTTCACATATCCCTTTTCCCTTCCCTCTCACTTAAACTTCTGTCTAGCAAACCAAGTCCTACTAGTTTATCAACCCCCATCACTTGGATTAATGCTACAGATCACCTATGAGAGAAATCCTATGGCAAGGATGGTCTTACTCATCACAACAGTGTTCTCTCCTCTTCCAGAAACATCATCTCCCCCAGTTTGGCCCCTGCCTATAACATTATGCCTTTCCACCTGTCCTTTTTCCACAAGATCTTGCTGATTTAATCCAAGAAAATTTAACTGTATTCATTTCCCCACAACTGTCCTTTCATCCTCCCGTGTCACCAGATCAGACATTTCCCATGGTCACAGTGGATGATCTTGCTTCTGGTCTATGACAACAAATGCCACCAGTACCCAACAACAAATCAAAACAAATCCCAACAATCCCACTCACCACAAACAAACAAATAAAATCCATCAGTCGGAGCTTATTCCATAAGTAAGAGATGAAAAAGAGCATTCAAATCTCTGAACAAAGTTTCTCAGCATCCTGTCAGAGCAAACATCAGTGCTTCCCTCAAAATAATCCAGAAGGAAACCACCAGCTACAAAAAGAGTTCTGCTGCAGGGCCCTTCCTTGGGCAAACAAGCGGTCCTGAGATGAGCCTCAAACCCTACCTGCTCCTTCTGTGCTGCAGACCAGCGTATCAACTGGGTGTCACGCTCCTGGGCTCGCTCCCAACACCTCCATGCTGTTTGGTTAAACAGCACCAGCTGCTCCCCTAGATCCTTAAAAGCCTTTGCTCTTTTCTCTAGCTCCTCGCTTGCACTGGTGACCCCATCCCATCTGAGTGATGGACGTAGCTCACACCTGCTCCCATCCCCTCCACTCCCCTTGGTCCTAAATCTGCCATTCTCCCTTCCCAACGCAGACCTTTAGGCTCTCACAACTACCGACATCCACACTTAGTCACTGCGTTCCAGACACACTTCCATGTTTTCCTCCTTCCTTTCTTCTCAATGCTTTCTTGATGCACTGCTGCACTAAGAAGCCCTTCAGAAAGACCTTTAGAAAAGGTCTGCTGGAAGCACCATCTATCAAGCTGTACTACAGCTTCTCAGTTTCCTTCCACCCTGCCAACATGCCTTTAGCCTTTGACCCAGACTGAGCTCCTTGGGGTGGGAATATTTATTTGCTCAGAACCTATCAGCACCAGGTCCAGGAGCAACCCTCTAGGTGCTACAGTAATTAATAACAACAATTCAGTCACCTATGGCAGAACACTTTACAGCTTGCCTGCTTTACGTAAGGAGGTATTTCCTTCCTATTTTGCTTTCAAGTATCTATTTTACTCAACTGTCTTACTCACTCTCAGGCTAAGTGGGAGGAAAGGAGAAGACTGCACAGAAATCTTAAGATGGATAAGCAGAATGGCACTATTCCTTGAAGGCAACGGCCTTCATGCTGAAAATAATTTCATTTGAACGATTACCGTTTTAATTCTTGGCTCGGTACACAGAGATTTCAAACCCGTGATCTGTAGGTCATTGTGTTTTTTCTTGCAGCTCAGTAAAACTAGTCATAAATTTGCATCAATTTCAAGAGTTTCAGGCCTCCACCATTTACTCACCATTAATTTTTCTTTTTTTCTTTTGACATTTCCAATACAAGAGTTCAGCTTGTCATGACAAACTACTCTTTCAAACTAAATTCAATTTTAAAATAGACTCAAAGCAAAAGACAGTGTTTTATTCAAGCCAGTGCAGATTTGTGGGATCTCCTTCAGCAGAAAAACTGAAGCCAAGGTTACTCCCATCTCTCCTATCTTTTCTATTCTCACCAAACCAAAAAAATATTAGCGCAACAGCAGCCTGCAAGCAACTGCCTTAGCCTGAGTAGTACATCATCTTCTCTTGCTTTCCAGTGCTGCAAAAGCATGGACAGATTTTAACATTTTTACACCAACATTATCCTTGCCATTGCCACAGGAACCCCACTGCAGATTTCCGAGTGCCATCTGGTGACCCTCTACCTCTTCATGCCCTGCACCTGTCCAAGCACACCTTGGTGGCACGGTGTTCCACCAAAACACAGGCTTGCGCTATGTGCCTAAGAGCCGCCCCTCCAAGAAGCTTCACAGGCAGACCGCCTGGGAGATGTCCCTGCAAACCCGATGGCCATATCCCTATGGCCTGTGTGTGCAGCAGCCAAGACATTCCAGGTGCCCTTCCCACGACCATCCATCATCCCCTGCTGAGCTTCTCTGAGCAGACGAGGTCAGGTCCATGAAGCTTGGCGTGGACGCAAGGTGTATTTTAAAAACACCAACCAGCAAAAGACATCTAAGGTGCATCCCAACTTTGCAGATCATATTAAATCTGCACAACTAGGCTGAGCTGGGTTCTTTTCTCTGGGTCACCAGCACTATGGGCAAGAGGCGCAGGGCTCCCCACACTTGAAGCAGGCTTTGTGACCTTTACACCCCTGAGGCTCCAGCAGATTGAGTTTCTCAGGGCCTGGACTCATCCCCTCCATGCTCCCAGCACCATGCCTGCGGCTCACCTCTGCCTGACTTGCAACACTGCTTTTTCCACAGCATTTCGTCAGACTACTGTAGCAATTTGGGCCCATACATACTCTCTTTCAGGCTATCTTTACCAACCCCATTGTGACACTGCTTCTTGGAGCAACATGTACCCATCCACAAACTGCAAAACTATTTACAGTGGTCTTGTCTGCAGTTTGTTAAGCAGCAAAGACTGCAGAATAACGTGCCGGGGAAGGTAGTGTTTCACAGGCAGCAAGTCTGTGTCCTTTGCACTTAACAAGTGTTACTTACTTGCTGGGAATACACCTCAACCTTTTCCTCAGCGTGCAAGGTAGATAGAGCAGAGGGAACTGCAGCTGTTATGGGAAAAGATATGTAGGTAAAAGGTTGAAATAATGTCATTGGCTTGGGCTTCCCGAAAGTTATCTGAGATCAGAGTTAACCATTCACAAACGATGAGGTGCCCCGAGGGGACAAAGTAGGATTGCCCTGCTCCCATTGGTACAGATAATTAGAGGTTATTTGGGAGAGGATCACTGAGGCAAGAGATAACCTAATAAAGAAGGGAGGAGGTTACAAAAGGCGACTCTCGTTTTCACAATAATGGTACAACCTGCGCAGGCGTCTACATTCAGGAAAAAAGAAAAAAGACCAAAACTCTCAGGTGTCCTGGCAACACGGCAAGCGCAGCTTTTAATGAAAAACACGCAGAAACATCCATGTTCTTGCGCATCAATATTCACGTCTGCAGATTTCAATGTGCTAACTCACCCATGCTTCTCACTGTTGGCCCAGGCCCCACACAAATACACATATCAATATTACAGATGGGCCCATCTATCTAAAGACTAACCAAATGAGACCAGGTTTACATAACCCAGTCAAAGACTAGAGGAGCCTCTGCGCAGAGATGTCTGGCAGCTAAAGCTGCGCTTTGGTCCCACTGAAATCCTTCTAACAGGCTTTATCCCAAGCCACAAAGTGTTCTCAACGTATCGCTGAGGAAAATCATGCATGTCATGCCGGTTTATACAACTTTAACTCAATTATCCGTTTAAAACATATCATCCATGTCTACTGCTTGTAGAGCTTATTCGTATTATCTTATTTGTAAAAAATCGGTAAACAATGCTATGATTCGATATAAAACAGAGAGTCACACGTTTGCAAGAGAGTATGCAAGCAGAGGTGCCCTGAAGCTGTTTTAGCACCATTTCATGATGGCATTTTTAAACATTTTTCTTTTCTTAAACACATTTAAGGTTTAAACATAGCCATTTGTTCTTAAAATGTCTTACTATGTTTAGAGAATTTGTAGTGAAAATTTAATGTTAAAATGTTTCTGTTTTATCTGAAAACATGAAGTGCAGACTGGCTTAATCATGGTAATAGGTATTCAGCTAAAACTCCTGATTTCAATGACAGATTTTCTTGAGTAACAGCAGAGGGCTAAGTGCCTAGCTTAAAATCTGCTTTCAAAGCAAGTAAACAAACTGATCTAAAGATCACCACACCTTTCTTACGAGGAAAGTCTCTAGTTGCAAGGCATAGATTGAAAGAAACACGAGGCAGAAAATTCAGAAATGGCAATATTTCTAGACGTCCCACCTCAAGTAATTCCTTAGACATTTCATTTACACTACATTTTGGGTTAGTATTCCTCTTTCTTTTCACATCTCCAAAAGAGAAAAGAGCTCCCTGAAACACAAAAGAAAGAGAATAAGGAGGTATGATTGTAGGTGAATCAAAATAATTTTTCAGTGTTGAAATGTCAAAATAATTTAAGTTTGCTCAAGGTCCTCCTGAATAAAATACGCTGCCCTGCTAAAAACTTCTATGGGTTGACATCAGCGTCTTCCAGGGGTTCGCCAGCTCACCACGTGACCAACCAAAACACGTCAGTCCAGCCACACCTTCTCTACAGCTCAAGTCTTCTAGAGCCATCACACCTCCCTTCTTTTCTCCGGCCCTCACTGGACTGCCCATCACATCCACGCGCAGAGCAAGAGGGCAAAAGCAAGTCACTCTTGTAGGAAAACACATCTTTGTTAGGCTGCTGCAAAACCAGTCCTACTGCTGTGCAGGGAGAGCTCAGACACCGAAAGACGCAGATCTCTGCCAGGCTCCTGGCTCTCAGTGTTTAGTGAACCCAGGAAAAGACCCAGGAGAATTGTCTTGGAGAAGACTTAAACTATGTCTTACTTACAAGCCTTGAGGCCCAGCAAAAAGGAAGGCAATGAGAAATCAGTCCAGTTCCTGGTAACAAGCGTCTCAAAAGCACTTTGTAGGGGCTTCCAGTTAAGCAAGACAGATGCAGCGAACTGTGAAACGCTGTACAAAAAAATGGAGAGTAAAGTGCCGCATAAAATTGAGACCCGTAAGCAGTGTGGTTTTGAGTACAAAAAGAAAGGGAAAACGGTAAGAGGATCTCTAACTGGCGGGAGGTAAAGAGCTACCACTGAGAAGCTCAGTGGACCTCTAACAAGAGATGTAATTCACATCTGGGACAAGAAGACATTTAGCAATGCTACAGGGAGATCCACAATTAACTTGGGACAAAGAAATCAAAATTTGCCAGCCAAAGAAAGGCGCTCCCACCACACTGACATAGAGCGATTTTACAGCATACAGCAGTACTCTGATACTGCGAGCACAGAGTCTAAAGCAGCAGATGAAAGCAGATGTGAATCAGAGAAACATGAAGGAGAGCAGTGCCAAAGTCCACAAGGTATCAGAGAATACTCTGCAAAGATGGCCAATGCCAAGTTTTTTTCTATACTTTATGTGTCAGCATCACTGTGCTCTTAGCACACCAAGCAGCTCCTGAAAGGGCCTCCCTCTCCCCATGCTCCCTTGAAAAATGTTGACTTTTAAAATCCCAAAATAGATGATTTGTGATTTAGACTACAAACTTGCATAACATGCAGAGCGAAAGACCAGTGAAGGGCAAAGTCCAGAGCCGAGCTGACATGTCAATCCAAGTCAAATACGCCCTATTTGGTCTCTCGTGGACTGTGAACCACAGCTGTCGGATGAACTACTCTGGACCAAATCCTGAAGAAAGCCATCAAATCTCCTAGCATGAGATGGTCTGGCCAGCATTTTCTCGAGCATTATTATGGATCTAAAGAAGAAACATCAGAATTAAAACAGACTTCGTCTGAAGGCACCAGAAGGCTGACTCCTAGCGTGACGCATTAGAAAAAAATGAATGGCAACCACGCAGAACTTGAAAAACCTCAATGAAATGCCTCAAGTGGAAAGCAACACTGATGGAGCTGTAGAAGCAAATGTACCCAACAAAGACGACAAAAGAAACACTCAGGAAAAACCACCCAAAGGAAAGCAGGCGCCGGTGCATTGGTAGCCGCTGTCTCCTGTGTGCCTGGTGAGAGTAACCACCGGGCTGCCGTACAAAAGTGGCCCAACTCTGGATCCTGTTTTGAGGGATGAAAGCTACCCCAAGCATTGCACAGGGACTCCCTGTGATTAACTGAAGGGTCAGGACTCTGCTTCTCCGGTGGGACACCTGGGCTGAGGCTCAAAGCTCCTTCCCAAATGCAGCCCACAAATACCAAAAAGGTCAGATAGAGAAAACATTGTTTTCTACCAAAAAGACAGTAATAATTAGGTCAAACGGCAGAAAAACTCAAATCCGCTGTTTATTCTAGACCTGGCATTGCTGCATCAAGCCTGTATCTGTTGGAAAAGCTTTCCTCATTCTGTGGGAGATATCCTGGATTGTTTCCCAATCTTCACAGCAGGTTTAGAGGTCAGATTGTATCACCTTTCACGCAAGAACCACAGAAAACAAAACCCCCTCAGTAACAGCTTATTTAGCTGTTTGGCTATTTGTTTATCAAGTTAAGCACTTCACTGAGAAACCTTTTAAACCTATTGAACAGCACAAATTCCACTGGAAAAGAAACGGTTTTAAACGCAGTCTTACTTAGCAAAATACTTAAACAAGTACCTGAATTTAGCTGGCTTTAGATTTCTAAAAATCTTAAACTTTCTGACGATCTGTCTCACCGATACTAAATACTGGCAATTTGCCTTCAGCAAGCTTATTACAAAACACACTTCTGTGTGTCTGGAGACTAAAATTTACGCTGCTAAATAAAGGCACCCAAACTCCCAAAATAGTACTGGAAAATTAAGTTCTCAGAAAAAGAGGGAGAACTGTCTGACCTGAAAAAATGTATGACTTGTGCTATCACAGCCACTGCTGTTAATGCTCAGTGATTAGGGTGAAATTTAATAAGAGTTACAAAAGAAGAATTGCTTATTAAGCAATTTACTTCTCCCCTTTACCAGGGTTGGACAATTCCCTACAGTATTCCCTTGAGCTTTCTGTCCAGGGTGTTTAAAGATGACTCTGTTATTGCAGCGTCTTTGAAACATTATGACTTAGCATAATAGATTTAATCAAGAAAATCAGTCTGGTTTTCTTCCAAAATTTTCTTTTAATATCTTCCTCCTTCTCTCTTTACCTGTTTTGCCTGAGGCTGCGCTTTATCTGCCTCTCCAACTGCCTGATAACAGTGGCAAATAAAATAGCGCTTTGAATGAAAGGGAAGGTACGGACCATGGTTTGGTAAACAAGGCAACTTCCCAGTGAGTAACGAACAAAAGCTGTTTCTTTTTCTTTTCTGGACTCCCATAGCTTCGCGAAAAGCAAAAAAGACATTGAAAATTTGCAGAAACACTTCCAAAAGACCATGAGCTGGTCTTTTGCATTGCTGTCCCCTGAGCGGTACCACATTAGAAGTTCCCAGGTATGTCCCAAATGTGCCGTATAGCATGGTACAGAGATGCCTGACATGGCTAACAGGCTCTTCTGCTTCCCAGACACAAGCTGGTGCGTCCATACGGCACTGCGGAGCGTACATCCCAGCTGGTGTCAGCTGCCGGTTCCCTGCACCATGCCTGCTCCATGGTATATACGCTCGGGCTTTTGGATCCTTTACGGATCTTTCTCTTTCTGGCATCTCTCTGGCAATTGCTTGTGCTTGAACATCAGTATTACAAGATGTTTTTGCAGCTCAAGCAGTCTTTTATGTACTCAGTAGCTGTGAACAAAGAAGAAATCTCTCCCTGTTACCAAACAGATCCCCAAGAGCTATTTTAGAGCTTTTGTAAGACTGAGGTTAAAGACCGGAGCAGATGGACAGCTGCCCAGAAAAGTTTGCTCAAATTTATCCCTAATGTAAATTTGCTAAGTTCAGAAGCAACACAGCAGAGGTGAATTTAGCCTGTTGATTCCACACGCATCTGAAAAATCACAGGGTTTTTCAGACATTAGCTGCCTTAAAAAATAAAGTTGCTTTTTTGCTGGAAATAAATATTTATTCAACGCAAAAATCAGTATCATCATTAACAGAGAAAGTTTGTGCTGACACTTCAGTCTTTTAAATCTGTGTTTAGAAAAATCAAGATGAATATGCAAGTGTAAAGAAAAACATTAAATAGGCTGAACATGTTGTCAAGTGAAAATGGAGGCTTTCCGTGCCATCAGAGACATAATGGTGTCTGGTGCTAACAGAATAACTCCAATCGTTTCACATGGACTATTTCCAAGTTATAAGGATCAGCGATTGTGGAATTAAATCAGTTTTGTTCTAAAACAGAACACCCAGGACTGAGAGTGAGGTGCAGCCATGGCCCCTTTCCTCCTTCTGCTCATTGCCTTGCACCATGCAATGCATATACCCCTGCGTCAGTGCCGGCAGTATTGGCTGACGAGCCTGAGGACTCCTCTGTAGACAGGAAAGAGGCATCCAGGCAACATCCCCACACAGGAAAAGTCTAAAATAGTAATATAATAATAATAACACACCCCCCCCGCCATTTACATCGTAAAAGCAAACGCCGTATGCCACATGCCCAAGACCATGTCTGCAACAGACTGGGAATGGTTTGAGAAGAACCTGAAGAGAAGCAAGGTGGCAATGCCAGCTCATGCAGAAAGAGTAACTAAGACCGTAAACAAAGAACCAGAAACGCTGCCTGAAAAGACGGTGCCAAGGTCACCACCACCAATAAAAACTAGCACATGACGCACATTGAATCAGTCCGTACCTCTGGAAAGGTACCCAGTATGCATGTTTTAAGTGGCTGATGTGGCTGATCACACTAAACAACTTCTCTCTCGACCATGATCAAAATAAACCTAAAGGCTCCAGTGCCGACATCAGTAGCAGAATGACTTTGTCAGCGTATTTAGTCTATACGTCCAGTGTAATGAAAAGCTGGAATTTGTGTTTATCGTACAAAAAGGGAAACACCCATAGCCCAAGGTTAGGTGAGGATTCAATTAACAGAACTTACAATGCAGGGACTTATAAAACTGTGGTTGAAAATCACTGCTTAATAAAAATAGCACAGTTGTAATTTAGAACTAAACAATCCTGTTCCAGGTGCCATCAGGCACAGTTGTGTCTGTCCAACTTCTCTTGAATGTCCTGCACTCACTTCTCCTGTTCCCCGCTCCTGTCAGAATGGTCAGGAGGACGGCACAGATTTTTTCCTTGATGGTAATATAAAATTAATATCCTAGGTATTTAATCCTGCTTCATGGCCCCTTAGCGTTCATCAATCTCTTAGTTCATCAATGTATTTCTTGACAGTCTCCTTCCTATCCTGTAGAGCAATGTCATCTGACCAACATGAGTTTTTAAATAAAGATACTTTTATTACAGATGGAGGTACCAAAAGGGAAAAAAAAGTCCTGTGCTCTCCTAATTGCACCTGCAGTTTCATTAATGCTTTTAGTTTCCAGCCAGTTTGAAGGGTTATGTGAAAAACCAGCTCGTGCATGCTACAGAAATACCTCAAAAAGGAAAAACGTGTCAACATTACTTTACATACCCCTTCTGATTTTATGTCAACTTCTGTTTATTTTGCTGTTGACTGTATACTGATGCATGGGCATTAAGAACAGAATTGAACCCACAAGCAAATGCACTGAAATGCATCTCTCGCAGCGCCGTCTGTGCTGCTTGCTAGTGCTCTTCACTGCACATTCGCTCTTGAGTACCGTCTTAGCAGAGAGCCGTGCGTGTTTTCCCGTTATTATTTCGAACCAAATTCTTCCCAGACAGGCACAAGTATACACATTTTAAGTAAAAACAACCTGCAAAGGTGCATGCTGAATTAATAATCTGCTTCTACGATATCATCTTTGGACAGCCTGCATCCCTAATTGTCAGGCAAATACCTGTTTGCTACTGGGATTTGATCACAAGTCCAACACAAACAAGGGAGGTTGTGACTTCCACCTCCACGAAAACACTAGCGAGAGGAAACAGCAATATGAAGAAAACTGCTCGTGTACATCCCGGCCGCAGGCAAGAGGATGGAGAAGTAGAGGGAGGGATTCCAAAGCACAAAAGAGAGGGCAGAAAAGGGAATGGAAAATGACAGAAAGATGCTGGGAAAATAGTCTCGTTGGGAAACTTGATGGTCTTCCCTTCCCAGTTCACCTCTTACCCTTTCACATCTGCCACTGGGTATCCTATGTGCCTGTGAATGGCGCTAAACATGATCTACGCCATGAGTGTAAAAAGGTTGTCAAAATTTCCCTGCATCCCTTGTTAATAAAATGCAATGTTCCTTCTCTGCTGATCTGCTGTGTTTTGGTAGCTTTCTCAGATTGGGAATCTGTGCTAAGAGAAGCTAGCAAGCGGCTAGCACCTCCCAAGCAGGCCCACAAGTTTATCGTTTACATACAAACAGCCGTTACACAGCCCTGTGTGCACTGTTTAAACACCAGTTATTCTCCCAGCTTTAATTTTTGTCTCTCATCACCCTTCTCCCTTGTTACTCAATTCGCTGAGCAGAGGAGCGCGCTCGCCAGAGCGGTGGGGTGAGCTGCCGGTGGCTCCCATCGGCCTCCCCGCTGGAGCGGGAGCTTGTGCAGGCCAGCCCGGCCCTGTGCGTCAGGTCTGCTGCGCCAGGACTCGTTCCTCGCCCGGTTTCTTCACATGGGATTGCCAGTTGTCAAACTAGGCAGAAGGGATAACTTGTGATGATTCAGGTGCGAGGATTAAATTCAATGAATCTTTGCCACTTGTTCATTATTATAAGGTCCCCTCCGCCCAGGCGGTGCACATTGGCAACCAGGAGCAAGGCAGAGTCTGAAGATGGCCTGAAGAAACACAGGGCTCCGCAGACCATGGTCTCCAAAGGGAGTTATAACAGTTATCTCCAGTTATAACACTGGAGAAAGCTGCTAAGAAGCTGTTCCCCAAGATGAATTCTCTGTCTCCTTCGGCTGTGTGGTTTTAGGTGGCAGTGCGCGCTGTGTTGAAGTGCAGTACGCTGGTCCCGTACGTTTGACTTGTCTGCCAAATGCCTGCAAGTGCCTCCACAGAAACGACAGCGTGGGATGGGCTCGGGCAGCAGCAGAGTCTATTGCTTCATTGAGCTGCATTTGTTGGGTTTCCAAGGGTGTCATGGAGGAGAGTGGTTGAGGTCTTAACGCTCACTTAAAGAATCACCGTCAAAGATACGAGGAGAAGTGATTTTAATATGAACTTGTAAAAAGCACTTTACAGAATTTGATGGCAAGGTTTACTCTATTACATAGTATGTGAAGGGGGATGTGCAAATGGAATTGGGTCAGAGTGCTGCTTAGGAGTGATTTACACAGTGGCTGGGGAGAGTGATGTGCACAGGGATTAGGGAAAAGGTAGAATGGATGCCGTCCCATTGAGCCACGAGGTTCAGAGTGGACCCCCTTGCTTTCTAAACTCCTTCTCAGACAGGAGTCCAGGTGCGGCTGGAATCAACTCTTAGTCCCAGACTTGGTCAACAGTTTGTGTCTAAAGAAGCGTAGTGTTGGGATTTCAGTGAAGGTGATTTAACATGTGATTATGGGTCCCATATAACTTTGAGGTAACGGCAATTTGTAGCAGCGATTTAAGGTATATTAGCACTGCTACAATAAATTATAAAACTAGGTTATATGATTTTTAGCAGTACTTAGTAATCAGCGATTAACAATTGACACGCAACTTAGTTAAAGATTTGACAAAGTTTCCTAAATTAAATTGCATGCACACACTCATACGCACACAGAGAGATGCAGAGGTTAACCTTTGATTAAGACGTTCCTTTTTCTGCAGATTATAATAAATTTTGTTACTTAGTAATCTTCAAAAATCATACAAAATCGAATGTTAGCTAATTACTCTTTCAATCTGTGAAAACCTCGTGAAATCTGAGTATAGTGAATTACTCACTCTTTCCTGTGTCAGCTTCTGTCAGCGGACGATCTGAATCATGTCGCAAAAAATACCTTGAAGGTTGCAAAAAGCTGCCCTGAGAGGCGTCTCAGCTCAGGGGGAGATACACGGTCACAGCCCACCACGACCCCGGAGAGCTCAAAGGGCCTCGCTTGGGACCACTATTTATAGGATTGCAAGATGATTGACTTTGGTCAGTACTGTTTGTCATTGTGGCCGTAATTCTTGTCAGGTAATCTTGGCACCTCTCAGAGCGCGCTATGACCCAGGCAGGAGGGGTTTCGGGTACGTTTCCCATGCAACCGAAGTTGTAGGGGCAGTTAGGGAGCGCCCAGTCGCCGCAGCTCACTGTACGTGTCCCAGGACGGGAGGGTACCACATTGTTTCACGTCTCAACTCGCTGCACCGGCAAACAGGACCAGAGTGTGCCAATTTATCCCAGCTCACCGTTCTCATAAGACGTTGGCTGGTCTGACACCACCCTGTGGCCCAGGGGGTGGGGTCAGGGGGTTCTACACCACCACAAAGGGTTTGGGACACTTCTCCTTGGACTTTCTCATTGCTGTCAGAGCTGTTAAGCGTACTGCAGGCTGACTGATGTATCCGGAGCAGCTATTTGTCCAACAACGACCACAATTTGCGCATTTCAAATGCTGCAATCCTAAAGATACCTAAGAGATTCCTCTTTATCTAGTATCAAAAGGCATTGCCATGGGCTGACTCTAGTGGAAATCGGGTTTTTCCAGATGCCTGGCTTTTGCCGGAATCAGTATGACTCTGACAAGAGTGGGAAAAGCTCCTATCAGGTTCCTTCTGCACAGATCTATGCAGTAGCAGGAGAAGGAGGCTGCCAGAAGACCAGGGTGGAAAAAACAGCCTGACTCAGGTTTAGCCAGATTATAGGGGGCCTGAAGTTACCCCAAAGTTGCTGCTTTACCCCATTACCTGGAAAAACCTGCTCTGTTGGCACAGCGCTTGGCGAGATCCTTGTTCACCTTTTTGAATGGCCCAACTGTCAGGTTAGGGGACTTGAGGCCTTCCTGCCTCAGCAGTTATCAGCCATAAATGGGGTTATCTTCAAAGATATCTAGGACACACTGAAAATCACGGAAATCAAGAGGATGCAGTTTTCTAAAGTGCTGTATTGCAGCAGACAAACATCATCTTCCCATGACAGCAGAGCACTGATTCTCATAGCCAATAATTTTGCTGACATCTTAGGAAAATTACTGGAAAAATTGGCATCTCCAGTACCAAGCTATTTTTAGGACCATTCAAGATCATTTCAAGACAAGTGATGTTGAATTTGGAACAATCCTCAAAAAACACAGTGGCTGTCAGCACGGCTGATACAAAAGTGATTCAGAATCTGAAACATGCTCTCCCCTAGCTCACCATTTTTTCCACCCGTAATTTTTGACTCTTCCCTTTCTCTCAGCTGAATGGTGAATCGCTATCCTCTAACAAACCCATGCTCATGAAAAATCATTTGCTTTATAATTGCTCCAGAGCGTTTCCTTGTAAGCCATATAAATCTGGGCTTTACATATTATCCTCGTGCCTTTGTAAGGTTTGATTTTTATAAAGTTATTTCAAAGACTTTTTTTAAAACAGGCGATTTTTACTCTATAGGAAGCAGTCTTATCCGTAGATAAAGCAAACATTTTACTACCCAAACGTATCATGAAGAAGATCGGTAGATTACACAAGAAACTCTTTGCTGCTGCTGATTTCCTCCTACATCGTACGGCAGATGCCAAGAATTTTTGCAACCTTTGCCCTACATAATTCTGAAGGAAAAGTGATGAAATATGAAGATGTTGTGATTAAAGATGATGGTAAGCGGTGTTCATTGGCCCAGAAGCAAGAGCACAAAAGCCATGACGGGACAAATAAGCCGCACTGTTCGTGTGTGTGACAGCCTCACGCCCCTGAATCAAAACCTGGAGGGTTCTGTGTAAATCTGGAAAGAATTTCACCGCATTCATTTCTCTACGTTGTGTTGCTGGAAACAAGTCAAAGCTGCCAGCCACTCAATTAGTCTTCCAGGATAAAAGTAAAGGTGACTCTCTTTCCTTTTGTGCTTATTACATAGGTCAAGTAGATCAACACACTTGTTGCTTTGAGGATCTCGTAATTGCAGCCATTGCAGCCATTCTACCTGCAGAACTACTCAGCCACCCCTAACCCGTGGTTGTTGCTGTTTGCTGATGAGCAACACAGCCAGGCGCTGGACATAATGAGACCGTTTTTCTTAATTGACTGTACTGCATTTAGCCTGGGTAATAGAGGAAACATAGCCATGTGCTAGCCTGCGTTACATTTGATCATAGCCGGACTGATACGCAAAAAATCAAATAAACCCTCAAGACTGCCCTCTAATGCCAACAGCAGAACTCTGCTCAGATGGCACTTGCATTAGGTAAAACTTGATGAGAACTTGGTCAGGGAACCTAGCATTTTGAATCAATAACTTGAGCGAGAAAGCACACATCCTACTTTTTAACTAATTCATTGACATTTTAACTAATTCATAACTAATTCATTTAACTAATTCATTTAACTAACTCATTGTAGCACAGAGGAAAAAAAGAAGAGACATCTCTAGTGCTACTAACAAATTCTCGCCTGAATCAGTAGTTTGAACCAAATATTCTGTTTCTCAGTGATTTATACGCTATAACACTCTGCAATAGTTGTTGATACTGTTGTGTTGTTGTTATTATTAATGATAATAATAATTCTTATTTTGAAAGCAGGGTGACTTGCTTATGATTAAAAGGTGGTATTTAAAATGCAGCAATGTTTTTATTCAAATCAAGGTATATCGGTTTATAAAGAATCGGGAAAGAACTAGCTTAGGTGATAATATAAATGCCTAACATCACATGCTTGGGTTGCACTAACTGTATTTTTAGAGATGTATCAGCTGGTGTCCACACTAGGGACAGTCCATCCTGTCACTTGGTGTAAATCCCGAGATCTCATGAGCCAGGCACGGTTTCGTAATACAGAATTTCATGCATCTGATCACACACAAAGTTAATTTTTAGCAACTTCAGTAGAAAAAAGGCGAAGTGGAAACCTTAGACCATGGTGAAGATCACTAGAGGGCAGTAGCCAACCCCTCATCTCCCCAGGGCTTCCCCCAAAGCTGTGAAGGCTTCTTACACAGAGGAAAGGGCCGAGCAGCGCCCCAGTGAAGATGCTCGTATGTTGGAAGATGAAAAAGAAACCTTCCTGTTTGCTGCGAGTGTTAACACCCCTCGACGTTTCGCTATTTTTCAAAAGTTCCTGGTGGCAAGTAATGCAGGCAACGCTGTTTCTTTATGTAATGGTGCCTGCCTTTAGCACCAGAGACGGGCTGTGGAAGAATCGGGATGTTTCTACCTTGCAAATGCCAGGAGTAAACTTGGGGACTAAGCCTCCACTCCCTCCTGTCTCATCAGCCACATGTGCCTTGGGGCATGGTGATGACATTCTAACCTGCATTTTATATCGATCTTCACATATATACATATATATATATATATATATAAAAAAAGATAACCATGCAAAAATTAGCACTTTTTCTATCAAGGCCATGTATATAACTGTTTCAGCAAAGCAATGCCAGATAGGTCAAACGGAGTATGTGATTCCAGTGCTTGGTACTGACAAGCTCTGCCCCGCTCTCCCTTCTGGCGCTGGCACTTTCATTCTTCATTTTCCCTATCCCATCCTAAAACACTAGTTATTAGAAAAGGCAGTAACTAACGTCTGAAGCTTCATGACAGGCTGGGTGCCCAGGCCCCCTCCCTTGTGCCCTCAAGGGAGTAGGGCGTGAATGTGAAGGAGAATGGACCCTGAGACCACGCATGAGGTGGCTACACACTCTTATGGCACGTAGAATAACCTTCCATGAAATGGTCCATGGGGACAGACATGGCATTAAAGCCAGAGGTGATGTGGGCACTTCTTCCTGCCCTGGTATCGTTAGCTTAAAAAATGAGCCACATGAAACAAAAAGTGGTCGCACCATATCTAGTGCAGACACCCTTCCTAGTGTTCCTAAAAACATCCTGGTTTCGTTTAGCAGTTCTAATGGTACTTGGTGATTTACACTTCTGCTTCAGGATGCACAGATTTAATAAATATTACTTCTCTATTCTAGTGATTATGAGGTTAGAGAAGGACAAACCAACAGTAGAAAACCACAGAAATAACCCACCTCCTAATGGCTTATTATTATTGCTGACGATTTTAAGCTCCTGACTTTTCACTCATCCTAACAGTTTGGTGGCTTCGCTCATGACTTATGACTGCTGGGGTTTCAATATACTCTTAACTTTACCCATAAAGGGGCACTTATCAGAGAAATATTTGGTCACTATCTGACACCCCTATGTCAGATCTACCCAGTTTTGGCAGAAGAATGGCCCTAGAGGTTGGACCAGAGCTCCGTTATCGTTTCTCTGACATTAGATAGTGATGCACTAGGGAAGAATCAAGGAACAGGGTGAGCAGGGGATGGTCATTACCCGAAATGCTTCAACAGCTTTTAAAGGAGGTCTTTGTATTTAATAGTCATGTTTTGCCCATGTAGCAGAAGAGGTCTCACCTTGCTATCACCAAAGGCGTACATATGCAAGAAGCGATTATTTTAAAGCCAGGACACACAAGCTAATTGCACACTTGTTTTTGAGAAATATATGGGATCTTTACATGTTATCATAACCTCTGGGATTGCCTTTGGGCCATGAGCTCACAACCAGGATAGGACTCTTGGCCATGTTCAAAGACAGAGAACTTTACCTGAAGGAGGACAACCCCAACTTTCCAGAAGCAGGACACTTTTCAGTGCTTAGCCAGAAAGGCAGGACTTTCACAGAATGAAAACTCGGACGGGAATGGAAAGCCTTGTGACATACCTTTTCCCAACAGCAAACAGAATGGTGCCTCACAGCTGCATGTCCCAGACCTCCCTTTCTGATTGTATCCATCTCTTCTCTCTTTGAATATATCAGACACACAATACTCTATATTACTCAAAGTTACTACAGGATTCAGAGAAACAAGTGATGACTCAGCCTTCAGCAACAAGGACCACTCAGCATGCAAGCAAAGGGCCAGCAGGAAGGCCACCCACCCCGCCATAACAAAACTGCAAGAGCCAACTGGATGGGGCTGCAGTCCTTGCCTAGAAGACACAACGGATGCTGCAGGAACCCCAAGGCATCTGTTCCTTTCTTTTTTTTTTTTTATTTCACAGTATAAACTTTATATTAGCTGCCTTCACAGAGTCTCTGAGATCTTACATTTATCCTGCTTGCCATAAGGTGACTCAGGATAAACCTCACAAAAGGCAACCGTCAGCGCAACGTGCAAGACCACCAGCATCACCTTCCTGTTTCTACAGGGGAAGGGAAATGGAAGGACAGTTCCCACCGTCTAGCCTCTTTTTCTGCATTTGTGCCATGACTGTTACAAGCCCAGCATTTAAACTTAAAAAGCTGGGCACAGCCTGTCCGTAATGCAGTCCCAACATCCTAAATCTCTCAGAGTCAGCAACAAAGGCACATGTCAGAAATGATTCTCTGGAAGTCAGTGTAACAGAGAGTAGTGTTTGGTCCACTCGATCTCTGGAAAGTCAGAGCAAAGCTGGACTGACCCAAAGGTTATTGCTTTGCTGAAAATAAGTCCTCTGAGTTCCTAGTCCATGCAATAAGCTCAGCACTGTGGGTTCATAATAATAGGATGCTTGAACTATGGCATTACCAAATTAGTAGGCTTTGCAGAGTCCATAGATCTCTCACAGGGGTCCCTCTTTCCACTTCAGCTAGAAAGAAAGTCATGGGTAGGAGTCACAAAGGACTCTAGAGCGAATTAAGCTCTGAAGTCCTATTGAATTAGCATTGTTTACAAAGCAGTCATAAGTATAATGGATGTTAACGAGCCTTTAACGAGCCGAGTTACAATGCAACACGTGGTGAAGTACAATAAACAAAAAGGCTGTGCTTCCCTCCAATTTATTCTGCTTGACACAGGTGTAGGAGCCCTGAATCTAAATCAATCACATCCTATTGAGAACAGAGTAAAAGAGCTGAATCTGCTCTGTAACTTTAAAAAAAACCACAAACATTTCTTTTATGCCAAACAAAACCGGGACCAAATTACATCAGGACTAAACGTTCACACAGGCAGCTCACAGAATTACAGAATCACAGGATGGCTGAGGTTGTCAGGCACCTCTGGAGGTCACCTGGTCCAACCTCCCTGCTCCAGCATGGCCACCTAGAGACAATTGCCTAGGTCCATGTCCGGACAGCTTTTGAGTATCTCCAACGATGGAGAACCCGCAACCTCTCTGAGCAACTTGTTCCAGTGATTGCCCATGCTCGCAGCAGAAAAGTTTTTTCCTTCTTTAGGCAGAAACGCCTGTGTTCCAGTTTGTGCCCGTTGCCTCTCGTCCTGTCACTGAGCGCCGCTGAAAAGAGCCTGGCTCCAATGTCTTTACGCTGTTCCTTCGCGTATTTGTACACATGGATAAGCTTCCCTGAGCCGCCTCTTCTCCAGGCTGAACAGTTCCAGCTCTCTCAGACTCTCCTCATACATGAGGTGCTCCAGTCCCTTAATCATCCTTGTGGCCAGACCTTTGCTAGTCTGTCTCCAGTATGTCCACCTTTGTCTTGTCCTGGGGAGCCCAGAACTGGACCCAGTACTCCAGATGTGGCCTCACCAGGGCGGAGTAGAGAGGAAGGATCACCTTCCTCAACCTGCTGGCAACACTTCTCCTAATGCAGCCCAGAATCCCAATTCTTTGCCACAAGGGCATGTTGCTGGCTCATGTTCAGCTTGGCGCCCACCACAGCCCCCAGGTCCTTTTCTGCAAAGCTGCTTTCCGGTCGATCATCCCCCAGCATGGTACTGGTGCATGGGATTGTTCTTCCCCAGGTGCAGGACTTTGCACTACCCTTTGCTGAATTCACTTCATGGGGTTCCTGAGAGCCCGTTTTTCCAGCCTGTTAAGATCATTCTGGATGGCAGCACAGCCCTCTGGTGTATCAGCTACTCCTCAGTTTCGTGTCATCTGCGAACTTGCTGAGGGTACACTCTGCCCCATCATCCAGGTCATTAATGAAGAAGTTTAACGGGTCCAGACCCAGTACTGACCAAGGGGTATAACACTAGTTACTGGATGATAGACTTTGTGCCACTGATCACCCCTCTCTGAGCTTGGCGATCCAGCCAGCTTTCAGTCCACCTCACTTCTCACCCATCCCGCACATCATCAGCTTCTCGTTGAGGCTGTTACAGGAGGCAATGTCAAAAGCCAGGTAGACAATATCCACTGCTCTTCTCTCATCCACCAAGCCAGCCACTTCATCATAGAAGGTTATCAGGTGGATCNCTGAACAGTTCCAGCTCTCTCAGACTCTCCTCATACATGAGGTGCTCCAGTCCCTTAATCATCCTTGTGGCCAGACCTTTGCTAGTCTGTCTCCAGTATGTCCACCTTTGTCTTGTCCTGGGGAGCCCAGAACTGGACCCAGTACTCCAGATGTGGCCTCACCAGGGCGGAGTAGAGAGGAAGGATCACCTTCCTCAACCTGCTGGCAACACTTCTCCTAATGCAGCCCAGAATCCCAATTCTTTGCCACAAGGGCATGTTGCTGGCTCATGTTCAGCTTGGCGCCCACCACAGCCCCCAGGTCCTTTTCTGCAAAGCTGCTTTCCGGTCGATCATCCCCCAGCATGGTACTGGTGCATGGGATTGTTCTTCCCCAGGTGCAGGACTTTGCACTACCCTTTGCTGAATTCACTTCATGGGGTTCCTGAGAGCCCGTTTTTCCAGCCTGTTAAGATCATTCTGGATGGCAGCACAGCCCTCTGGTGTATCAGCTACTCCTCAGTTTCGTGTCATCTGCGAACTTGCTGAGGGTACACTCTGCCCCATCATCCAGGTCATTAATGAAGAAGTTTAACGGGTCCAGACCCAGTACTGACCAAGGGGTATAACACTAGTTACTGGATGATAGACTTTGTGCCACTGATCACCCCTCTCTGAGCTTGGCGATCCAGCCAGCTTTCAGTCCACCTCACTTCTCACCCATCCCGCACATCATCAGCTTCTCGTTGAGGCTGTTACAGGAGGCAATGTCAAAAGCCAGGTAGACAATATCCACTGCTCTTCTCTCATCCACCAAGCCAGCCACTTCATCATAGAAGGTTATCAGGTGGATCAAGCATGACTTCCCCTTTGTGAAGCCATGCTGAGGGAAAGTTTTTACTTTTTTTTTAGTTTCTAGCTTTTACTAAGACTGGAGAGGAGGGGGTAGACATTTTATCAGCGTTATACGTGTCATTGCAGAGAGAGTCCTTGTACTTTCTGAACCAAATCTCTCAGCCATTACTCACACCAGGCAGCCACTAAGTCTAGCTATGCAGCTCTTCTGACGCACCCAGTCACAAGCAACCTAAGGTACACCTCACCAAAGCTTCAAGACTACCTGAATCCCACTGAAATCAGTTCCGTGAAGGACCACCTCAGGGTGGAGACAGGTAGGTCCTGTCGTGTTTATCACCTCCCCCGCCCCTGAAGCCACCATTCACGGCAGGTGAGCAAAATAGAGGAGCGTGGTCCTTCCACTGGGTCAGAGGAGGAAGACACAGAGGCAGACCGCAGCTGGAAGCAACAGTAGCATCGAGGTAAGAGGTACCTCTGCAGTTGGGGAACAAGGTGATGACCAAGCAACCCCAGACCTGTAGGCGGAAAGCGTTTGGAAAAGACTGGAATGAAAAGACTGGAAACTCCTATTCCAAACTTGCTAGCCCAGCCTAGCCTCACTGAGAGTGCAAGAGTAAACAAACTCACAGAAAAAGCTGGTGCCGCGTCAGGAACCACTGTATGTACAGCTGAGGGTTAAACAATTAAATGAAATGCCTTCACTCATGGTTCACATCACTCTTTCTTCACAGATCCAGGATTGCCAAATAATAAAGCTCCCCCTTCCTACAAGTAGGACCTGTTGCACCTTTTGCATTCTCCCATTCCCTACCAGCCATGAGACTGGCCAGGAGCGTGAGCGCCTTTCTGCGTGACGCAGCAGCACCTCCAGTACCACCCTGCAGAGAGCCGCACCAGACCGGCAGGCAGTAGGCCGACTGCCGCCCCAGCCACGCTGTGACAATTGACTTTCTGCACTTGATCCATCAGTTGCATGGACAACGCTCTCCATGGGAGATTCGTTAGCTGGCGTCTTGCGTGCGCGCAGAGTCAATGGTTTGCAAGCCTCACAGCCGCAGCTTCAGCTAGTTGGTGAAAGAATTGCTTACATCCCCAAGGTTGTATAGGAGTCAAGAAAGAGGGGGCAAGTAAAAGGGGGAAGACGACCTGTTTTCATAAAATGGCAAAACTAGATGCCACTTCGAAGCAGTTTGACACCTCCCAAAGGGCCCCGTCCCGCCGCACCCCCGGCAGAGCCCGTGGCTGGGCAGAGGACGGCAGCGCCGGTGCCAACAGCGCCGGAGCCAAACGCTACCGAGAGGCGCGGAACCGCCCGGCGGCAGCCACCGCTCCCGCAGCAGCC
>VZSC01016209.1:196244-217182 GCA_013398225.1 Steatornis caripensis | reverse complement strand
CCCAGGAACAAAAAAAAAAAACACGAGTGAAACGTGGTCCGCGGGGGCCGTGCGTCAAGGCGTCTCGGCGGCGCCCGGCTTCTGCTCCGAGGCCGTCACCGAGGGCCGGGAGAGCGGCCGGGGCGCCGGAGGGACGGAGCGCCGGGACGCCCCGCGGGACCGGGGGATGCCCCGGCGCCCGCAGCGCCACGGGTGCTGCCCTGCCACACGCCCGCGGGGGGATGCTCCCGGGGGCAGGCGTCCGCCGGGCACCGGGGTCTCCCGCCTGGTTTGCCAGCGCGTTTACCTGCGGCGCGGCTCGCTCCGGGGAGGAGGAAGAAGGGGGAAGGCGCAGGACGGGGCGGAGAGGGGAGGCGGCCGCTGCGGAGGCGCGGAGCGCCGAAAATAAACCAAATGGAAGCTGTCGAGAGCGGGTCCTCCTTGACCCGCGGGGCCGTGGCACGGGTCCCTCCTGCCGTGCCCCACAGGGCAACTTCGGTCCCACCCGAACCGAGCGCCCCCGGGTGTCCCCGCAGCCTCCGGCGGGTCCCCAGCCACCCCCCGCCGCGGCCAGCCCGGGTTTGCCCGGCGTGGCCGGAGCCGCCGAGAGGTAAATTAACTTATTCCAGTTGGGTGGGGAGGCTTTGAGGAGATTTGACCCGGGCTGTTTGCCCAGGTCACGGAACGGGCTGACCCGCAATTTGTAAACCAACCCGGCCCTTTATTCGGAGACAGACAAAAAGATCTTCATTACAATGAGTAAAAAGTGGAATGTGTATCTTCCGTTTAACCTGCAAATACAGGGAAAGCTGCTATTTCAGATTAGCGGGGAAAAGGTCACGCACGGCGGGGTAACGTACCGAGTCAGCTAGAGAGGGGAAAAAAGACCTCTCGTTTCCTCGGGACACCTTTAGGATGATGGTAAACCCAGCGGGAACCTCTCGCACTCAGCGCACGCAGAGCGCTGTGGGATCGGCCAGACGCACCGAGCAGCAGCAGCAGCAGCAGCACCACCAGGACGGCCGGTGCCTGGTACGGGAACACGCGTCCTACGCTCATTTTCACCAGCGCTGGGTTCGGAACGCGGAGAAAATGCTACACGACTTTTGTCCTCTGAGCACTGGGCTCTCGCGAACCCCCTTTGGCACCGGAGCATTAAAGATAGAGCGTTCCCCTGGAAATACGAATTATTAATATATTCAGCATTTTGGTCCTTGTTAACCAAATTAAACAAAACTTTCCTTTGCTAAGTAGATTTTCTCTCTGGGATTAGCAGAGGGCCACCACGGTCAAAACTGAGGTAATTTACATATAATTTTGCAAAATCGCACTGGTCCATGACAGTCTTTGTATCGCCAACGTTGCTGTTCTGGATTTTTTTTTTCTTTTCCCCTTTCGTTTTCATTTAGCTGTGGAGGATAAACCCGCTTTGGCTTTACAATGACTTTAGGATAAAAGTCTTCCCCCTCCACTCGCGTAGGGCTCTGAGCTGGCCCCCTGGCCCCACAGACACCAGCTTTTACCCCCAAAATTATTTTGGCATCCGCTAAAAACAGCGGTACTGGGGATGGGATCCATGCAGGTGGATCTAAGCTGTACAGGCAGCGGGGCGCGGAGCTCCCCGGGGACAGCCAGCCCCTGTGTTTTCATAGAGGTCCAGCTCATTTGTTTTTATTTTATTTTACATTTCTGTGCCTGGAGTTCAGAAATTCTTAGTTTGGTGTGTGTGTGGGTTCCCACCCCTGGACTTACTTTAGCTCTGCAGTGAGCATCGCCTGCCAGCTCTGGCGGGAGCAGGCAGGAGCTGGATGTCACCTGTGCCGGGCCAGTTGCAGACCATACCTGGTCCCAGGTAGGGTGCCCGTCCGGGCTGGTGATCCTCATCTTCTGACATGGCAGTGCCATTTACCGGTGTCTGGCAGCAGCTAGCACTGGAACGAATAGAGGGGTTTTGTTCCTGAAAATAAACTACTTTGTCTCCCAAAGCCCCTAAAATACTAGCATCTCTGGTACGCCCCCGCTTGGCTAAAAATCCTAACGATGAATGACTTCCTGTATGATTTCCTATTCCTTTCCTTCAGTTAGCATCTTTCTCCTTCTTAGACTTTGAAATCTCTTTTACCTCATTTTGCCTTGCCTTCGTTCCCCATGCCTTTCACGTCCTCTTTTCCGCCTCTTCTCCTCCCTGTTATCTGAACTCCTCGCTTTTCCCCGCACCGCGCCAGGCCTACCTATCCTGTAGCTCTTCTCACCCTAGAAAATAGTTGTACAGCATAGTCACATCTCAACAACGTCTTTAGGCAGAAGGCAAAGAATCATTTGGGGATCAAAGGATGCAAATGGGAGTTTACAGTTCTGTATCTGATACTGACTTGCACTTGTCATTTACTCGGACAGTAGAAGAGCTTATGTCCACCTCTGTAATATTGCTTTATTGAAAACATCTCCATTCACTAATTTGTCATAAGAATTTCTTCGCACTATCATGGAAGTAAAACATCATCAAGTAGATTAAAGAGACATACATAGTCCATGCACAAACTCTCCAACTTAAAAATTTACATTTTAAACAGGCAACAGGCAAAGCCTGGAGGGAAGTGTACTGTGCCGCCCTTACTATTTAAATAAGTTTAAAATGTTTATGAACTTTGAGCATATATAACACAGATCAGAACTCTTCTTTCTTCCCAAGGTTTTGCACCCGTCTGAAGACAGCATCCAAAGATCCGGGGGCTTTGGTGGCAGTGCCACCATGTTGTGGTATTTCCAGCCTTGGAAACAAAAGCCCATGCCACAGAACGCACTCCCCGAACCCATGCCAACACAGTCATGTTGGGGGAAATTTATCAATCAGGTCACCAGCTAATAAGAAAAGAGTATTTTTCTTTTCCTTTGGGTCAGTGACCCTGCTCACAGCATCAGACCATGAACAGTCGCATTAGCACATCTGTAGGGGCTGAGCCGTGGTTGGGAAGAAGCAGCTGAGAGAGGAGGAGGAACAGAGCTGCTGAAGGCTTTTAATCACAGATCCATTCCAGTAGTGATGCACATGATAGCTGGCTTCCTAGTGGTATGGATATGACCCCTTTATCACGGTAACAAAGACCCTGCCCATTTGTAAGTCTCTCTGTCCCACCGCTCTGTGGGAGGCTGCTGCTGTTCCTCAGGCCCAAAGGTACCCCAGGGCAGCCCGCACGGTTTGACCAGGGTCGTATCAGCAGCGCTTAGGAGAGCAGAGAGTCTCAGGCGCCAGGGTCTGACGACCACCTTATCTAGATCAGCTTCTTGCCCTGCTACCACATTCTCAGAGAGTTACACGGTGCCCAGAAGCCCAGATCGGTGCTTTCCCTTCACAAAGTGACTGAAGCACAAGAAGAAGGAGACCACCTGCTTGCCTGTGGCTCTTGGGAACAGCCTGTGTACTAGACACGTGCTGCTGAAGCACCTGCACGCTTGTCCAGTGACCCCTTTGCAAAGGTGGTCTTTTGGAAACAAACCCTCCAGCTAACTGTTTCAGATGCAACAGAACTCAGAATTTACTGAGATGCAGCTTCCGACCTTACAGATTTGCCTCCTGCCTTGGGCGAGACCATCCCCTCCCACATCATCATGCTTATTTCTAGCAAACTTGCCCACAGATTGTGTAAAGGCTGTCTTAGGAAAAGAACACTGGATTTTCTTGAAGAGAACATGCAATTATGCTGGGATATATGAGAAAGGCATTTTAATATGTACAAAAGGTTAAAGCTCTGAGACCCACATGCCGTACTACATACAGAGTGGGTGTTAAAAAAACCAAAACTCATTTTAAAAGGTGAGAGAGAGTATCACCAAGAACAATCAGATAAAACATCAAATGTTAGGAAAATGCGAAGTTTGGAAGATTCAAACTCAGCATACTAAATCCAGTTCAATTTAGGAAGCAGATTGTTTAACACTGATCTTCAAGCTACAGCAATTGAAATATGCATTATGTTTCATCAGCAGTAATACAGTCAATTAGGCTGAAAAAAAAGCTTTTGCTAACAAGAAATCTAAACTTTTGCACACATGAATAGTTTAAAAGCGATTTAGTTTTTAATTACTGTAAGAATACAAAACCTCAAAGTGCAGTCCTAGTCTACGTAATGATTGTGTAATTTGAAAAAATGAGGCTCTTTAAATGAGGGAGTCCTGCAAGACAACAGGGAATTGATGACAGGGTCTATGACTCAGTTGTCATGCTTTTGGTGAATTATGAAGGTAGTTTTAACCTACTGAGGGCTTAACCCAGAGCACGTAGAAGGATTTACACCAGCTCGCTTTGTGGTCCTTTATTTATAGACTACCTCAGTCTCTTGCTTGCTTTGCAGAAACCAGGCAGCTCCTGAGCTCTGAGCTCATCTTGGTCTCTTGTGAATTCCAGCACCAAAATTACGCTTTCAGTCTCATGAAGGGTGCAGGCATTTAGAGTAGGGTGCAGTCCAACTGAAACCCTTAAGACCAGGGTGCCGGCAAAGCTTGCCTTCACTCTGGTTCAGTAGCCTGTGCCTCCATCTCCCAGCCCATAGTTCCTCACCTGAGGCTTAGGCATTCTTCTCGGAAGGTGGAGTCTCAAGGTTGAAGAAGTCTTTCAGACTAAAAATGGGGTGTCCCTCTTTGGGAGGTCTGCTCATAACCACTCCGCCCCTACAAAGCCACTGCTGTTGTCTTTGAAGGAAACACTGTGTCCTGGTTCGTCCTTCGAAAGGAGAGACTAGATGGTAGCCTGCCGCAGAGGGTTTGATCCTAGGACATCAAGTTGAAGGAGGCATCCAATCTAGAGTTGCGAGCACAAAGCTGTGATGGGGGTTCAGTTCTTTCTCCATGACAGGAAGGAGCGGGGGCTACGGCTTTCATCCCTTCTCTGGATGCTATGTGCCTTGTGTACCATGTGTATACTACTATGTACTACATAAACAGGAAACCTATACAGGCTCTCTTCCATAGTACAGCTGGATTCAGTTTAATTTTTCTCAGTATTTCCTAGTCTAGCTTGGTTGCTCTTTGCTTAAATGTGGCTTTGTTAGATCCTCATAACTTCCCATGAATGCTACATTAGTGCCATTCCAGGGAATGAATTCAGAGAAATTAGCCTTAAAAGGTCAGTCTTTTATGACTAAGATATAGGCTTGGTCTTTTTTCCAGCAGAAACAACATGTCCTGGAGTTTTACTACTGAAAGTACTGTAAATTGAAAGCCAGTAAAGTTATGATCAAAGGTACCACTGTTTAGAGCAGGTTACAAATCACCTTCTGCAGGAAAGCCTGTATGTTAAAGCAAACAAGGGACTCCTACATGCTTGTTACCTATGTGCATACATTGTGGACCAAACCCTTAGCTAGTGCAGGTGGGCAAAGCTTCCTGGAGACCCCTGAGGCTATAGATGCTTCCATGAGGAGGAGACATGATGGAGTTGCACCAGCAGAGAGCTTACGAAACAGGTGACACATACTTCACCGGCTCCTCACGCTCATTTTATTAATTCAGCTATCAGGCCACATGTTGCTAAAGATGTATGGAAAGTAATGGTCCTAAGCACACAACTGGTCCTAAGCACACAATTACTCTGACCATGAAAGTGAAGTCATGTACAGAACAGCTACAGAACAGGTCCTACTGCCTCTGGCACTCAGTGCGTAAAATATTCCTCCAAGAAAAGAAAGAAAACACAACTAGGCACAATAACCTGTGCTTAAATGAAAGGTCAGCCTCCATCTGTGTGCATACACAGGAGTGAATCCAACTCTGTGAGGCCAAAGGACTTCCTTTCCATGGTGAGGAGGTTCCAAGCAGCAAAATGGCATACTGTTCTTCACTGAATATTTCATCTCCTCAAGAGCTATTTGAACTCTCCATGCTGCACCTCTGTATCTCCTTTCAGAAAACTAATCTTCTTAGTAGCATTACTTCTCTTAGTCTGTTGCATGGTACATGCAGTTAGCAACTCTGTTATATTAAGCTTTGCTTTATGCTCTCAGAAGGAGATTCTACCACCCCTTCACAAAGCAACTTACCATATTGAATATGGCAAGAAAGAAGTAGGTAAAAGAAATGCATCCCTACGAGATGTATATGAGCTAGCTAGGATAGTCAACTGGGAGAACATAAGTGCTGGTCTTCTAGTCATGGGAATATACTATATTAATTTATAGCAGGTTTGCAAAGGGTTTTTCGGACTGCATTTGGCTAGACTTTTTATGAGCTTCTTCCAAAAAGGATTTGTAATCAGTTTGCCGTTCCAGATTGGGATGAAATTCAGAGAGAGAATCACAGAATCACAGAATGGCAGGGGTCGGAAGGGACCTCTGGAGATCATCTCGCCCAACCCCCCTGCTAAAGCAGGTGTGCCTAGAGCAGGTCGCACAGGAATGCACCAAACTTCATTCTCGTCTAGCAGGAAGTTACCGGGATTTGGGGACTGGAGCTCTGGAACAGAAAGCTAACCCCTGCTACCAGCATCCAGCTTCCTAAAGGCCCTTCAAAGCGTCTTTCAGGCACTGTAACTGCAAACAGAAAAAAATCAAGGTGATCAGTCATTTCAGGAAAATGAGAATCATTTGGTAGGGCACAAAGCCCGTTTGAGCATCTCGTCGCAGCTGCCAGGGCATAAGGTGAGGACGTAGTGTGCTTTAGAGCTTATAGGTCCACAAACGCACAGACAGCCTGCTGGCAAGTTCCACTCCTTACCAGACTAAAGTGTAAGGATGGGATGGGACCAATGGGATTTTTTGCTTCATGTACCTTGAAAAATTATTTTGTCATAAAGCAACATCACACCATAAAGGAAAAATCTTCTCAGTGGTCCGATAATAGAAGGATATACTGAAATTTATAAGCATCTGACTTAAAGCTAAATGCTGAATGTCTAAAAGGTAGATGTTTAAGAATGAATTAATAATTCTAAGCAATCCTTCTAGTGAAGAGGGACAAACAGGTATCTCCAGAGGACAATCTATCAGACTGATTTCAGTTTCTTCCTTAAAAATGAAGCGATTTTCCTCGGAATATGTATCTTTCTCCTTTTGAATCAGGAGGGAACGTAGGATCAGTAGGTCAGGTTCAGATACAGAAGTTAGGGAAAAATCAGGGCAGCTGAATCGCACCCTCATTGCTCCCTGGCAAGTAACCCAATCTCTCTGCTCAGATATTTCAGAGGGGCTACACATCTCCATGCANGATTTTCCTCGGAATATGTATCTTTCTCCTTTTGAATCAGGAGGGAACGTAGGATCAGTAGGTCAGGTTCAGATACAGAAGTTAGGGAAAAATCAGGGCAGCTGAATCGCACCCTCATTGCTCCCTGGCAAGTAACCCAATTTCTCTGCTCAGATATTTCAGATGGGCTACACATCTCCATGCGAAAATATTACATTTAGTAAGAAAAGTTCAGCTTCCAGTGACTCAGCCAAATAAAAACTTCTTCCATCTCACCTGCAAGACCCGTTCTCATTGTGTGTCTGTTGTGCAGAGCGAAGGTGTAGCAAGTCCAGCCACTGAACTGATATAGGTGACTGAAGAGTGGCTGGCTATCCCTGTCGTCAGGTATTTTAATGTACTCATTGCATGTACTGCTAGAACACATGGGACAGGTTGAAAGAATTTTGGTTGGTGAAGAATGGGTTTTTACTATTTCCGTCCAGCAACCACTGTTTCAGAAAAAAAACATTAGTCATCCACTGAAAACCAGCGCAACCATAGTGTGGTTGTTAAAATGTCAAGCTCAGAAGCTTGTGCCCCTCCACAGCACTAGTTTAGCTCCAAGATGCCTGCGTAATAGCAGCCACATTATTCTCCTGCCACCTTTGCCAACACGAAGTAAAGGGCTTCAGGAACTCCATGTATGAAACACCTACACATAAAATCAGAAAAGCAATATTTTTAAGTACATGCATACTAGGGGAGAATTTTGCTATTTATTTAAATGGAAATCAATTCTCCTCTCTGTTACAGCCACTGAAATTTTTCCAGCTCTGGCTGCTAACATGAGTGAACAGGACAACGCTGCGTTCTCATGAATGCACTTAGGAACTGGCGCTTCATCACAAATAGATACATTCTAGGATGGCCAATGTTAATCCCTTTTTTAGAAAAATCAGTTTGGTTGGTTGGTTGGTTGGTTTTTTTAGGACTCATCATCAGCCACTTTTGCTGCTGAAGTCTGTGCTTCATGCATTTTAAAAAGAAAGCTTATCCTTAGCCAGGTGCTATTTTAACACTGAACCCCCTACTCATCCAGTTTCGTTACATTTTTGGAACAGAGCACCATGTTAGAACACAGTTTTGTGACCACTGTTTTTTTTTTTTCACTAAAAGAAATTACATTTGCCCACACCCCGACCACCAGGATGCCAGAATCACAGCTGAGCTTTTTCGTAACCTTAAGTCGTTAGCTCCTTTTCGGAGTGGACAGTGCTTGACATTGGCTACAAGGAGTAGCCAAATGTCTCACAAACTCCTGAAAACCCGATGTGTTGTCTTAATTATAAATAATTAAGTTTCTCAAGCTTGCAGAGCTCACATGTAATTTCAGACTGGATGTGAAAACTTCCATCAATACACCGAAATACAAAATGTAGCAGCATTAAAATGAGCAACAATAGACAATATCTAGTTTGAAGGAAAACAGGAAGTTATTCTAATTGTTAGCCAAATACTGTGTACTTAACCAGCAAACTCCCAGCAAAGTCGCTGAAGTCTTCAGAAATTTTTCTAAGGACCGTAGTTTTATGCCAACAGACCTCAGACTGCTAAAATGATGCTTGCTCAGATAGAAAATCCTCTGAATGAGGGATAATGAGTGAATCTCCAGAGGCATCCCCACTCACTGCTAATCTAAATCTAGTTTATTTTTACCAGATTTCCAAGGTCAGATGCCTTACCGCTTCAACAGAAGGTACATGGTCTCCTGAGTGAGACGCCAGGAGTTATTCCATCTAAATCTTCAAACTCCTTTTCTATGGCTGGGTAGTGCTTATTCAGTAAGCTTTTGATAGCTTTGGGGGGAAACCACATTGATGCAAAAGTTATAAACGAGACTGCCTGTTATCATGCTGATACAATTTCTCTTTGTGATTTGTCTCCTGATGCCTTCGGCTATCTCTACAGATTTGATATATCACAATACCATGATTTCTATGTGGTCCCAATGATGCGCTCCAGAATCCACTGTAGTCCTGAAGTTTTCAAGGAGGTGAGCTTACCCAAGTTACAAACAGTGGAATGAATTTTGGCAGCAGATCAGAAACGTGGAGCAGGTCTCTACTGACAAAGGACTACAAGTCAAGATTTAACTCCTCATTACTGTCAGGTTGCAGTCTACAATTCCCATCTTGTTTCTCATTTTTTCTTGTTTCTACTGTACTTTAGACCATAATGTAGCTGCTACTTGGTACTACGGAATAGCTCACATAGCTTCCGCATTACTTTATACTGTATTCAAGCTAGCCACTGCTCAGAATTTATGCCAGCAGAAAGAGCAATGCAGTTCGCAGTGCTGGCTCTGCAAGGATTTGCACATAAACTCAGCCTTATGCACTTGGCTTGCTTTACTTTACTGAGGGCTGTTTCATTCAGCGTTCAGAAGATCTAGTGAAAACCAGGTCGAGGTAAACTGTTGGTATCATGGGGATTTCGGAGGAACTGGCAAATTACGAAAAAAACAGTGGTCATAACGGTGCATTCTTCCAACCTAACAAGGACCACAGCCCTGAAAATGGCCAGGACCAAGATTAGTTGCCACAAAAGTGTCACTTGTGTGCTTGGAAGCAGGACCTCAGATGCAGCCCTGAGCTTTCCTACCAGATTTTAACCCAGAGGGATGACAGTCAGTTCTACTACAGCAGAAGTCAAGCTGCTCTTCAGGACAAAGAAAAGTACTATTGCAGGAGCATGACACATGTTTTTCTATACCTGTCCAGGATATCTTCCACCTATACGTTTTGGACCTGCTTATTTTGCTTCTGTTTCTGTGCACCTTTCTGCTCTTTAGGCTCAGATCCCAGCCTGAATTGAGGCCTCTCATCAAAGAGAGTATGCAGCCTTTTTTGGAAAAACACAATCGGTTTCCTCCTACCTCTCTTTGCAAACACATGATGCCTCTCCTTAGCAAACATACCAGAGACTAGGTAAGCGAGAAACATTCATTACTGTAATACCTGCCAGTACTGTTTCACGCTGTTTTTCTTCTTAAAAGGTAACCACAGGTACGGCATTGCTGGGCACCACCGTTTTAAATACGTCGGATCGGATGCTGTGCGGACGTATAACCTTGCCAGCCCAAGTGAATACAGGAGTCGGTAACTTTGCACATTGCCTCTGAAGGGCAAGACGCTCAGATATAACGCATTTGAGGACACATCTCCAGGGAGTCTCTCTAGCCCACCTGGCATGGCTCAGGAAGGCAACTCGGCCTACATGTATTCACCTTGCTGCCTGGAAAAGAATAAGCAGGCCAGGGCATAATGCAGCCCAGCCACGGCAGGCTCTCAGTGCTGTACTGCCTTAGTCTTGCAAATCCCTCTGATGGTAATAATGGTTGCGTGACCAAGACAAAAACTTTGATTCCATATTTTAATCGCAAAGTGCAAAACGTGGAGCCTGTCGGCAGCTGGCAGCCTTGCCTGCCTTTCCACCCACACCCCACAGGAGCGTGGCTTCGAAGTGCAGCAGCACGCTGAAGTGTCTTCTGTTCACCACGAAGCAGAGTGTAAAGCAGCTTTTAAAAAGACGAAGCACCTCCAGGTGGTTAAGGGCACAGACCTACGGCGAACGTCTGCGGTGGGCATAACTGCAGGCTGCCGGGTTAAAAGGGAGGCTGTCCAAATTCATCCAAGACCTGCAAGTCTCGAAACACGTAAACCCTACATGCGTCAGATAAAGAAGCCAGAAAGAAAGGTGCCCCCTAATGAGTTTTTTTTGCGCTTGGGTGAGCGAAAGGGCTGCTTCAGGAGGCTAATAACTGAAAACCTTCCAGGCTTTTGTCCGGAGAAATGGCAGGCACTTTCCATCCCTTTGAAAAAAAGAAGGCCTTTCGGAGTCTTCACGAGAGATGTGGATTTTAAGGGCGACCTTAGGTCATACAGAACTAATCAAGCGAAAACAATAAGAAAATTAGACTGACAGTCAGCAAGTATCTGAGGACTTTATCAAAAAGAATTAGGAATGGACAAATTCACTGGGAGCAAAGGATCAGATCTGCAAGGTGGCATTGTGTGGCGGGATTAAATTATTTATTCATTGTTAATTTATTTATTTATGTATGTGCAAATGACCTAGCTGCTGCAGGTGCTGAGGAGTTTCTGAAAAGGCCCAGTTTTAGAGCCAAGGCTAGAATATTGGTCCATTTAACTCATTCTTTTCCTTAAGGCGATCAAACACTGACTTTTATCTAGGAGATAGAAGAGGAAAACCATATGTGTACTGGGAATGATGCAGGGTCTGAGCAGCAGCACTAAGTACCCAAGTATTCCAGTCTCATTCAAGAATGCTGTGCAGTTTAATGTCCAGCAAATTAGCAAATGAATGCTTATGTCAATATGTGAAAAATCCCTAGTTGGTTTAAACAGATAAAAAGCCTCTTGGGAAATGGCAGAAAACGCAGGCTTTCTCTCCCTGTCTTTTTTAAAGAAAAAAAGAGAAACGGTACTTATTAAGTTTTCCCCAAACTTGCAAAAAGTTGCAGAAAACAACAACAGTCTAGGCGGATGCTGGATCTCATATACGCATGAAATATTTCCAATGCTGCCACTGCAAAAATACAAGAAGTTTTTGCCAGGCACTCTTTGAATCACATACTTGCTATTCAGAAGAAAACAGCTAAAATCTGGGACAGCTACAGAGCCTGTTAGATGCCATCCTGCTACACCTCTCTGAAAGGTACAGGAGGTCAAAAGCCCTGGAGAGGGTCCGTCTTTACAGTTTGCCCCAGTTTATAAAATCAGTCTTGAAGATGAAATCCACAAACACCTCTTGTTTTCCCTTCCCCAAATGTAACCATTAATAGGAAAGGGTAAAAATTGTCATCTCGTGTTTCCCTTGACCCAGCACAGCAAAGCCACAGTGGGGACTCTGTGTACGACATGACCCTGGGGAAAAAAGGAACACGAGATCTCAGCATGGGGGTTGGAGGTAAGAAGTTACACATATCAAAAATGACAGCATCACGTCAGTTAATGCCATGTGATAAGAGAGTCCTGCTGGGTTTTACGTCCTTCTGCAGAGATACACTTGAAGGCTGACTGGTAAGGAAGATTTTTTACTAAATCCAGAAAGGGGTGGTAGATATTTGGGCGGGACAGATCATAATGAATTATCTTTCTTCAGGACAAGCATCGGTAGCTATGCTGGGGATAATAAAACTGCCCCATAAGACGAATGGAAAACTACACATCTTGAAACCAGACAGGCAGGTTTATGCAGAATGCCATCTTGCATACTTCTGCTTCACCCATGGTATTTCCCTCCTCTTGGCCATTCTTAGGCCCTCTTCTCAAAACCAGAAGACTTCTTTATGTAATTTTGGAGTAAGGGCTACTAAAGAGAAAAAGAGAAGGTATTTTAAAGAACAAATGTCTTTAATAATACTAAATGTAAAACATTACCTCAAATGAAAAGTTTAATGAGAGAATTTCCCAGGCCATGCAAAAAAACACAGGTCATGTAGAAAGTCTGCTTCCTCCCTCGAGGCAAACAGACCTCCTTTCTTCCTTGAATATTAATGTGTGAGGATTAATTCGGTCAACACAAATGCCAGTACGTCACTAGTACGCTACCACTCACCTTCCGCAGCCCACCGAGAGCTGACACACAGTAACCAGGGAGCCTGCTGCACTACGGTCTTACTCCATGGGCTGTCAGGGTGCCTTTTAAAACGCATGAGCCAAAAGCAGAGTTACATAGCACTGAGGGCTCAGTTGTCTCAGGAACAAGCAGCACAGGCCAGGTCTCTTCTTGCTTATTGTTTCAAATGGATGGAGTCCCAGCACGTAAGAGAAATATTTAGTATGCAAGGGCATGATCTAGTACTACGATTGAATTTCCTGTCCTCAAGACTATCCAATCCACCTTCTTTGTTGCCTCTGACTTCAGCTATATTGACAATGTTTCTTAGCTTTATCTCATGGGCAAACATCACCACTACCTGCTTACTTTTGGTGTCAGAGCCATTAGATAAAATATTAGTATTTCCATTAGTATTATCAACATTGAAAGTAGAATACTTTCAATATTCTGTTCTCTCACCTATTTCCCCACCCATTCATTTTAAGATTTCTCTACTATTTCTCACTTTTTCCAGCTTCAGTGTTCACTTCCAAAATTGTGTGGAATTAAAAATCCTTTTTTGCTGCTAATTAAGATGTTTTGCTTAATGTCTGACCGATGTTTTACACATTAGAGACAAACTGGCTGTGAGTCCTTCTTCTGTTGGGGAAACAGGCTGGTTGTATATGTAAGTGAAAAGAGCTGCCTCGAGGCAGAAAGGAAATATGGACTTGAGTTCTGCAGGCAGGGCTCTGCACAGGAGCAGAGGGAGGACAAGGGTAAAAGGTAGTTTAAACTGCCCTAGAACTCATCAGTACACTTTGCCAACGGATGCCCAGGATACCTTCCCCTTAGCTTTATGCATGTGCAATTGCCCTCTGAATGCGCAGCGACCATTCATTAACGTCTTCTGGTATCTGGTAGTCCAGACTGCTTCATGAAGCAGCAGTACAGTAGGTTGCAATGATACTAGATAGGTAGGTCTAAGAAATGAAACATGCGCAAACTAGAATAGGGACACCCTGCCACATCTGGAGCTCTGCACAGTTACATGGGCAAAGAACTGAATTCACACAATCCAAGCCCAACAGAAGATTCTTCCAGGAACTTCAAGAATCTGAAGCTTAGCCTTGAACGGGATCCCATCAACTAATGTCCTTGTTGTCATTACCTACCAAGTCCTATTGGATGCGGTTGCAAACTACAGAAAATAAATTACCAGAGGTTTCTGTAGCCTATCCTGTGGAGTACAAGACTGAGCTGAAAGTAGAGATCTCACACTGCTTACTGTTATTAAATTCTGGCTTTTCTAACACTTTGTGTTTGTTTCAGTGTCCTGTTGTTAAAAGAACTTCATCGCTTCAGAGACACTGTGTGGACGAGTACGTAGGATGCTCAGCTCACAGTCAGAAAGGCTGTGCTGTAGTCCCATCTTTGCCATGGCACCTAAGGATGCAGGCACAATTTCTGCCTCTGTTTTCTTTTCATGTATGAAAATCAGAGACCAGAGCATCTATTGCTTTTGTATTTAAGATGTATCACAGCTTATTATGACTAATTTCCCTGATTATTTTTCTTAATTCTAATACTGCCGTTGGTTTAAGATTTGGATCCACAAAGTCATTCTGCCTAGAGCTTCTCAGCACCCCCCAGTTCACGCAGCCAACCTGTTGAAATCCCTTGAATTTTTACAACATAGAAGGTAAAGAACAGTCTCAGAGATTTTCTCAGATGGATTTCAAACTAGCCTTCAAGGAAGAGGCAGCGGAAGTCATAGAATAATAGAACACCAGGTTGGAAGGGACCTCAAGGATCATCTGGTCCAACCTTTACTGGCAAAAGCACGGCCTAGACAAGATAGCCCAGCACCCCATCCAGCTGAATCTTCGAAATGTCCAATGGTGGGGAATCCACCACTTCCCTGGGGAGGTTATTCCGATGGCTGGTTGTTCTCATTGTGAAAAATTTTCCTCTTGTGTCCAGTGGGAATCTCCCAAGGACTAACTTGTACCCATTACCCCTCATCTTTTCCAGGTGACTCCTTGTAAAAGGGAGTCTCCATCTGCTTTGTAGTCACCTTTTAAGTACTGGAACATGGTGACAGGGTCTCCCCTAAGCCTTCTTTTCTCAAGGCTGAACAAACCCAATTCTCTCAGCCTTTCCTCATATGGCAGGCTTCCCAGTCCTTTGATCATCTCTGTGGCCCTTCTCTGGTCTCTCCTCCAGACCTCAAATCATACATGGGGATATTTGTTTGTAAGTTTAAAGTAAAGTTAATTAAACATCCAGGTATTAGAAACCTATCAGAAAAGAAAAATTAGAAAAGGAAGTTAGAACTGAAGTGGTCCGGAAGTAGCATGAGGAAACCAGACTCTTCTCTAAGCTGAAGGGAGACAGTTCAGGTAGGCTCTGGGGAAGTATTGTCACCAAGTTCAAGGCGCAGCAGCTATAGCTTCGATGTTACAGACTTCTGGGATGTTTGCATTTTACAAATAAAGGCCTTCACTATGCAAATAGGTGTAAAGTCACTGCGAAATCAGTGTGCTATTTCTCTATTCAGCCAAGTGCTTGATGTTTACACATGGTTCAGAGCTGCACCAGGGGAAGTTTCGACTGGACTTCAGGAAGCATTTCCTTACCAAGAGGGTGGTCAAACACTGCAACAGCCTTCCTAGAGAGGTGGTCAATGCCCCAAGCCTGTCAGTGTTTAAGACACATTTGGACAATGCGCTTAACAACACGCTTTACCTTTTGCTCAGCCCTGAAGTGGTCAGGCAGTTGGACTAGATGATTGTTGCAGGTCCCTTGTAACTGAAATAGTCTATTCTATTCTATTCCACCCCCTGAAGGGAGAAAAAAATAATAACAGCAATTAAAAGGTAGCCAAAGTGATAAGTGAGACAAAACAGAAAATTATACTACCTTTCAAATGAAAATTTTGTCTATTTGACAAAAGACTTTTCCAAACAGATCCATAGATTTTACTGAAGCACAAAGATTTCTTCTTAACAAGAAGCAGACAAAGTCCTTTTAAATGATAATTATTGTTATAACAGTTTTCAGCATAAAGGTTAAAGGGGACAAAAAAGCAGAAGATCATAAAAAGAGACATGCAAAAGCAATACTTTGTTAATGAAGATGTTATTAAAAAATTCCCATCAAAGCTGAACAGATAGTTTGCACTAATAAATACATCAGTAAATGACCTAAAGAACCCTCCTTTGAGTAGAGGAAGTTTGGCTTGGCTGATCGGACACTCAGCAAGACAAACACCAAAGCAGCAAGTGCAATGCAAATCTGCCCTTGGGGGTCTAGTCCATGATGACAGTTGCTGCCCCACAAGTGTTTTCAAGTACACTTCATATTTTCCCTGCCTCTCGAAATGTGCAACTTCTACCCACTGAAACACTGAGTTAGTCCCCAGCTTCAAAAGTTGGGGGGTCTGAGACACTAGAGCATTCTAACCTAACAATGTATTCATTCCCTGAAACACCGCTCTGCTTAGTCATAAAAAATACAACATTTCTAGACTTTTTTCAAATATTAGTATTATACAACCTTAAAATATGTTTTGGGGGAGGCAGGATGAACCTTTAATACACTTACTGTGTGGTTAGTCATAACTTCTATATGGTCTTTCATCCAGTGTATATTCTTCTCAACAGTGTCTGAGATAATAGATAAAATACATACAGCAGGGAGTATTTAGGTGCCTTCAGGAAATGAAACTGGGAATTAGAAAGCTGTTTGGCTGGCACACATGCTTATTGCAGTCTTCCTCTCAAACAATTTCCTACTGGTCCCACAGAATTTAGTTTGGCTTACTTTAATGGGAAGACACGGAGCAAAAGAAGTCACAGAAGCAGGAATTATTTTGCTGGACACCACAAGAACAGAGTCTCTTAAAAGTCTACAGAAGTAAAATTATTCTATAGAGACTCTGCCTCTTCCATAGGCAACATACGTATTGTTTCTTGTAGTTTTATCTGGGATAGGCATATGAAAATACAGGTTATATACAATCAGATACATTATTGATTAGAAGAAGTGGCATTTTCACATTTCGTATTCATTAGAAGCTGTCAGGGGGAAAAAAACCACAACAAAATTTATAGACTAATTTTTTAAAATCTTAGAATAGGCTACTAAGTGAAGGGAAACAGCTTCACAAAGTCACCCTGACTGCTGAGATGCTATTGTGGCAAACAACTAAGAGTTAATTTAAAGTCAAGTGTAAATAAACAGCAAGGTTTTTTTTCCCAATTCAGAAGGTTGGACTAAATGATTCAAGAGTTTTGCCTAGAACCATCACCATCTTTGACTCTTTTTTCATGAGACACCCCATCTAGAAAATCTGGAGGGGAAAAAAAAAAAGCAGGTATGACATCGTATAACCCTGGGATTGAGCACATTTCTTTCTCCTTCTTTACAGAACCACAGGAAGTCACAGCAGTAATCGAAAGGCACATTAGAAAAACAGCATGAAATTATGAAATAAAGATGAAAAAAGTATTTTATAGACCTCAACTGCTCTTGGTCTATTGGCAATTCATGTGAAAGTGTCTGAAAATCAGAAATAGAAACTAACTAGTTTATTTCTGTGTTCACAGCACATTAAATTAAAGGTCACTGGTGAAAATTAATTTTTATTTTTGAAGAACTGTCCAGTTACAATAACCTAATTTTTACCAGTCACAGAGAAACTGGAGCAATTCCTAAATACCTAATTCTAAACTGTACAAGTTGGTGAAACCATCCGGCGGTAGCGATGGCATTATGTGTGTGATGTACACTCTTGGCCCAGAGTGATTCTAGTTGTCATGCATCAACTGCTGAGGCCACTGACATTAGCAGAGTGAAGCACCCAAATGCAACTGCCTGTGCCTGAGGTACCAGGTCACCAAGGGCAACGAGATCAATAAAGACGGCTGGTACACTGGCAAGAGGGAGGTGGCAGGCTTATCTTCCCATGGACTGTCACTGCTAAGATTCCTTGGTCTGTAATCGCTTCAGCTCTTCTGGCTGATTTAGTTAGACTTACATGAGAACAAGATGAAGCAAATTATGAACAGACAAATTATGAAAAGGCCCATACCAACATTCCATTTACGAACTTTTGGGCAGACTCAAATCAAAACTGTTTGGTTTTGCCTGAACTAAAACTAGATTTGAACATCCTGAGATGGGCACAGATCAGGTTTAGCTGGGACACAGCATCTCATATACCTCTACATTCCACTGGCAGTAAAAAGGGTAAAGACTGGTGAAGACACACCGGAAAATGGAAAGATCTATTGTGTTTCTATTTTTGTAACAAACTTGCTCGGCACGCGCTGCTGACTGCTGCCTGCGCATCCACGTGCTGTCGGCTGACGGCTCAGGAACGCAAGCAGGCCAGGGCAGTTCAAGCGGGACATCAGCCCCAGTGGCTGTGCCAGATGGCTCCAGCAGAGGCTGTGCTATAACAGCTGTGCTACAGGCTGGAATGAGATTGCTTTTGTGCACTTATTTCCAGCTTAGCTTGGCTCATGTCACCTGGGCATGTCACATAACTGAGGATGGAGGATGGACCCTGCTGTTTGCCCCTTAATCTCCCGTTAAGATTGGACTTAAACCAGTTTGGGTTTAAAACATCTCACAGCAGCCTTAAGTCTGTCTTAAAGTTTCATCAGCTGGGAGAGTTCTCCTTCCTCCTTTTTCACTCCCCAGCCTCGCCAGGTCACTCTCCAAAACAAGGCTGACCAGAGTCCAGTTCCCCCTGGCCACTGTCAGCTGCCTCCCCCTCTCCCTCTGCTCTGCAGTGCACAGCGAAGAGATGCACCAGCACGAGCACTTTGCCCACCAAAGACTTCTCTGCAGAGAGGGGACATCCAGACGCAAACTAGAGTGGCTTTTCAGATATTTAGTAATTCAAGATCTACCCAACTGTAAGACAGAACAGTGAAGGTGGGGAAAAGTTTCACACAAATAAATAGCAGGAAACTTAAGGTTAAATGCAAGTGTGTCGAACAGGCAGTGAAATGGACTCTTGTTTAAGGTTATCCTCAGACATGTGCTAGCTGAAATCTGAATGCTGGTAATGTCACCATCAGGAAATTTGGCAGGGGAAAGCATTGCTGCCCCAAGTGCCGGACTTCTACTGGAGCTCCCATACTTAGAGCTGTCTGAATGGGATAGAGTTTCATCTGCTGTTTAAAGCACCCACAGCCATCTCACAGAAAACAGGTTCCACTGTCTCTGACAGCATCTCAAACCTTTTCCAGCACTTTTCCAGTAATCCACCTAACCAAAAAGAAAAAAAAACAAAACCAAAAAAACCCCAACCAAAAACCCACTTTCCCACCCCAAAACATGTGCAGGAAAAACTCAGCTGTTTCTGAATTCACAAAGAAGAACTTTGTAGCAGGAGTAAAACAATTACCCTCCTCCTGTCCCTCCTCACCCCCGTTGTTTGAGGCAGAGGGGCCAGTGGAACTGGAGGTGCGGTGCGGGGGCCTGGGCTCTGCCAGGTCTCGTTGGCAGCAGCGCAGTCTAACGCAACCAGCATGGGGCTGCTGCACTCTCCGCAGCCCCCGCCGCAACCACGACCTTAGGCAGCAGTGACAAACCACTTTTTATAGGCAACTGGTCACTGTCACCATTTACCCTATTGCAGCTGTCCCATGGTTCATAGAGGGGCAATAAGGAAGGAATATTTTTGTGTGAAACATTTCTGCTTCTGTCCTGCAAAAATGGCTGAATTGGAGGTGGCTTTGTCAGCCCATCTATAAAACATCAGCCTTTTGCATTTTGTTTCCCCACGAGTAACTAACACAAGATGACTGCGTAACACATCCTTCCGCTGTCAAAAAGAAACTCAAACGAAATATTGCAAAACCTAATTTTAATATAAAACTCATCACAAACTTTTGGAGGAATAAGAAAGAGCCCAGCCACGGATTTGACACTTATTTGCTCAAGAAAGCTCTGCCGAAAGCATCCTCCGCTTTTCTGCCAGGCCCTGTTTTTCCACCCCGTTTTACAGCTGCTGTGACTGAGGTCAAGTGATATGTCACTCTGTCAGATCACACAGGGAGTCAGTGGCTCTTCCCGGATTAGAACGATTCCACATGGCCCTCTGAAAAGATTTGTAACAAATGTCAGCACCGACAGTCACTGTTTAAAGCATATGTTTAAAGCTCTTAGACATCTCAGTCAAAAGGTATTGTAAATATAGGGACAAAGCTAGTAAATGCTTCTTCACTCTGGAGTTTTAATAATGGCAAACCAGAATCTAGCAGGGTTTAAAAAACCCCTAAAACAGGTCACCTTCAGCAGGGAATACGTGCTGTGTTTTGGAGCCATTCCAAGACCAGCAAAGGATTTGGTTTTTTCCCCAGCAGTAACCAAAATGGTCAAAATGCTAGTGGCTCAGCACAGGCTGGCAAGGTCACGGAGTCAGAGTGCACAACGTAACTTGAATACAACTTTCTCTTTCTTGCTTGCTAGCATCTCTAGCCATTGCTTTCAGTATTTTTTTGTAATCAAAAAGGAAGTGTGCTAGAAATGGTCATCCTGTTATGCACAACACAGAGAAAAATGCCTAATGCTATGGTCTTGCCTTAGTTCTTTATTAACATCTTCAAAATACAATAAATTTCCTTGCAGAAATCGTACATGTGCAGAGATTAAACATGAGTTGTAAGTGAAAGCAAAAGCAGCACCCCTTTATAATCTCATCATTTTAGCAAGGAAGAAATATTCAAGCTATTTCAAAAAAGACCACCACAAGGCCCATAGATCACTCAAGTCCCACTGGAAACATGTTTGAGGTTCTAAAGGTGAAGAAGGAGTACGACTAATGTGCTGGTTCTGTGAGCAGAACCTTAAAAAGAAGCAAAGACCAAGCTGGGAAGACTGAAGTGAACTTCCTTTTTGAAATCTCAAGACAGGTCAAATTAAGATAACATCAACAGATGTACGTAACATACAAAATCTTCATTGCACTGTGTCACATCTTGCCACACTGTGACTCCCCTCACGCCTTCCACGAATCCCTTGGTCTCTCTGAGCTTCTCTCAGAAATACCAATCATACTGTGCCTCTTGTCCCACTTTTCACGCCTGAAATGGTCTACAAAAAACATGGTTACGAAGTAACCTGAGAACGTACCCTTTACTTTAAGATAGGGAAGGATGAG
>VZSC01016209.1:173744-191244 GCA_013398225.1 Steatornis caripensis | reverse complement strand
TTCCTCCACTTGCAGTCAATGCCCTCTTTACAAACAGGACCTGTCAAAACACAGTGTTATTCCCTATCAATCACTGGTCATTGGTCTGTACTTCACTTGCCTCCTCTACCAAGTTATGTCCTCTACTGAAATAACACTGGCACTGAGTCTGCTTGAGGGAACTGAGGCACACAGGGAAACACAAAACCAAAGAGATGACCAGCCCTTCCTTCCTCTACACGTGTGGTCTTCAGAGGAGAGTCAGCAGGGAAGAGAAAGGGAGGATTTGATACTCAGCTCACCTCTAGCGGCATTACTTGCAAATGGAGATAGAAGAACACTGCAAGGCAGAAGAGCAGCCTCTATTAAAGGTGGAGGGAGATGCACTTAAGGCAGAGAAAAAGCCAGCGAGGGAAGGGAAATAGAGAGAAACAGAGTGGAAAGGCAGCACTGATTTCAGAGAGGGAGCAGAGACAGTCGCCAGGACAGATTTCAAAGAGGCATGGGATCTCTGAGACAAAGGTCATGAGAGACACCACAACACAAGCTAACATCCCACAGTGGAGAAAGAAGAGCAGAGTGGGAAAAGGTGGGGCATGTACCATCTGCTAAAAGAGAGCTTGCAGACAGGCAAATGAGAAAGAGGGGAAAGAGACCACCTGCAGATAGGAAAAAGCACAGGCATAGAAAAGGAAGGAATAATAAGAGGACAAAAATGAGCAGCAGAAAAGCTGATTAAAGAAAAGAAAATCTAAACTTCAGATGGACATGATGATCAGAGACAAGAAAGAACATAAAAAGAAAGTTAGAAATGACACTGGCATACATTAGTAAATCTTTTCATGGTCTCCTGCCCTGCAGTACTTCACTGACAGAGTATCTCAGATCTCTATGGCTGCTCTTTAATCTACAGTTCAGGAGTACAGTTACTTAACTGGAGGGCAGCAAGACTGCAAGATACGATAACAATCAGGATGTGCACGGCTTTTTGCAGTGCACAGGAAATCGGCCATCAGACCCCGTGTGGTATATTTAAAAGCATCCCTAAGGGGCACATTTCTATCTGCTGAGAAATATAGCCCAGATGAGCAGAAGCTGGTTGGAAGCACCTCTCACACTGTAGGAGAGCTTTGTGCTGTTTAGGGATGAACCTGGACATGGCACATCTGAGCTACTAACCGATGAGTGAGCTGCTGTTCAAACTGACAGCAATGAAGACCTGCAGGTGTATCAGGTTCATTCTCGAATGTCTCAGCTTTCAGGTTCTAATAAAAACCTCTTCTTGGATGATAACACAGCATTGCTCTGACCTGTCTCACTGACCTAGTCTTTCTACCTATCTCTGCTCTTCACATCACCCATCATTTTTCTCTGCTATTCCTTCTAGCTAATCTCTTTCTCCTGTGAGTAGAAGAGCCTTCTTGGTGTCTGGCTTTCTGCCACACTTTTTCTGCCCTATCGAAGCTTCACAGGACTTAAATCATATCTGAAAAAAAGTAGTTCTCTAAACATTCCTTTTCTTTCTCCAGCTTTTGTATCAAATTTAACATTGTGACTACATTATTTATTTTCCAAGCCTGTTGGCAGCCAATTAGGGGGAAAAAAAAAGCCCTAAAGCTTAAAAATTAAGAAACAAAATGAAGCTGTATCGAGGCTGGCTGACCTGCAGGCCCAGCAGAGAGTGCAGGAGGGCAAAGCAACCCACTGGATACTGTGGCAGGGGGCTGTGTCCAACAGCTGGTCAGGAATGAGAAATCTGTGTGTGAGAGGATGACTGGTGATCAGAAGATCAGAACACTCACCTCCTACATGTGGTTTGGATTTGGGGAGACAATAGGGAAAAGAATGTTATTTTTAGAGGGTAGCAGATTCAAGGGCACATAGGGCTTTGGAAGGATAGGACTAAGTTCTAATTTGCAGCTGACCTCTTCTTGCCTTACCTCCTTCTCAGATGCAGCACTGAAAGCTGACATTCATCCTTCGTCTTAATCATTCCTGCCTGTTGTCACAAACTGTCTCTGAAATCTAGCACAGGCTGTAGCTATCAGTGTAACTCTATAAATGATACAGCAAACTACAAGGGTGTAGCTAACACATAGGCTCTGCAGTACAGACTTTTATACGATTGCAGGTTTGAACCATGCCTAGCTCACTGCGGTCTATGCGTGACACTACAACTTCTCAATCAGCACTACCAAAAACATACAACTTTTAAAAAACTCATTTGCACAGCAAAGTAACTGTTCTGCAGAGTTATATGACTGCTTTTCACCCAAGTGACTTGGTGTCTGTGTTCCCTAATGAAGCTATCAGCTGGAAGAATAGCTCACAGGATATTTTAGCACTCTAATTTCCTTTTCTTATAGAATAGCAATAGATAAATTTGCCAAGGCAAATTACCTAGGATTTTTGAAATCATTTCTTATATAGCTGCTCAATCTGAAAAGACAAAAGTCTGGGAGGGGGTTCACCCATAGTTTTCACTGACATCAGAGTACATGTTGAGCACTTCTCAAACTCTATCCTACATAATTGGCATATATAATTTATTCCTGCATGTACTGTATGAGGAACGAATACAGCATAATCTTCCTTCAAATACTGAAGGAGTCAGTTCCAGCTGTGCCACTCACAAAGCAAGAGTGACAACAAAGCTCCACTGTAAGAGGCAAGGAATTGAAAGTACCATTATTAAACATAAATCAAGAAAACGGAGCTGGTCTAAACCTTTCCTTCTATGAATATACTGTGAGGGGAAAGAGATCAGAGGTAGGAACATTGCAGACAGTGCCTTGATTCTGCCGTAATACCTCCTTTCTATTTTGTACATGCAAAGAGCCTGCTACCGCTATAGTCAGCAATTTGCAGATAGGGCAGTAGGAGCCAAGCTGCTGACCTATCCGCTTTCTGGGGTAGCTGCCTCCTCTTGGAGTCTACGAGCAGTAAATGCCACAATAAGATGGCTAATTAAAGTCTAAAGTGTCCATGATTAATATCAGATGCACACATGTTACAGCATTAGGGTAACAGTGACGTGGTCTATGGATATCTTTCATTAGGTCAGTTGATACGGTTGGAGATAACAGAGCAGTTTTTAGCACACAAGCCTTTTATAATGTTTCAAAAGTAATATACAAAATACTACCTTTCCTTAGAAACCTTGTCTCACTTATGGCTAATATACCGACAGCAGGTTGTTAATAACTTTTGTCTTTATTAATCCACTTACCATTCTTGTGAGTATGAAATGCCATTATAGAAAAAGAAGTTAGATTTTACTGTTCTTTTCTGCTACACTAAACCTCTGTATGGTTTATCCATGATCATGGACAAAAGTTTCCATGTTATCCTTACTGATTATATTCCCTCAGGCTCACAAACCATCTTCTGCTTCCAGGCAACGCAATTCTTTAAGTTCTCCTTTTGTTAATGTCTATCAGACTGGGAACGAACATGCTGTTCAGATGCTGAGTCTCTGGGCGTTCATCCTATACATTTATTGTCTGTCTCAGGCCTATCTGGCTTGACAACAAGGGAGGGATGAGGGAGACAGATGACTATGTGAACGGGGAAGCCATCACAAGTCAATGCAGAGCCATTTTTCAGCCAGACTTAGATCTTTTAGAACGCTCCTTTCCAGACAAAGTAACGCCTTATTTGAAGCTGAACAATGCATTTAATTTATAGTAAACTGAATTCCCAATTAAAATGTTATTTCAGTAAATGAAGCATCTTCATTGCCGTTTTAATGAGATATTCTAAATGCTTAACTTCCTGTTCCATAGAAGTTACTTAAAAATGAACAGGTATGAAAAGAATGGAGAAGCAAGCTTTTTCCTTTCCTAAGAGAAAATGAGCAAGAAAGGTCCATCGAAGCAAGAAACACCCTGAAACTATGTCTAAACTGAGACACCCAGGAGCAGCTCCAGAATCCCAGCCTGGCTGTGTACTGACATTACATCATATGTCCATTCAAGGGACATAGGTCTACCAATGCATCTCCCTCCTGCACATTGTACTGTCAGTGGGAAGACCAGAAAGGAGCCACAACACATTCCAGCCTCATCCCTGACACGGAGAAGCTGGAGCTGTGACTTCAGGGCATGCTGAAACTCATGCAAACTGTGTGATCTAGATGTGGCCTTCATTTCCCCTAATGGGGGTTTCGTAATTTCTCCCCTGACAAACTAGATGCCAAAGGTCCATTGAGAAAGAGCCCTCTCTCCATGTGTAGGCATGGATAGCTCACTCACAAAGATAGCTCTCCGCAGCACTACATGGCGGCTGTCTCTGGTCAGGTCCTCTAAGCCCATTAAGCAGCAGCTGCATAAGGCAGAAAGAAGATATTTACATGGACTCAAAGCTGCAGGACACATAAATCAACTCAGCTACTGCAGACACATTGCATCCCTCCTGCCTTCCAGAACAGGCCCCCCTTCACCCTGGAAGGGACAGCAGTTCATGGAAGGCCTGTGACAGAACAGAGGAAAAATGCAAGACAGAAGGAACAGCAGAGAAAAACCACTACACCCCAACCATAACCCCCTCCCCACTCCACGCCACTCCACTGGCTTCCTCGCTGAAGGGACCGAGCATAAGTGGTGGCAGTAATAAAGAGAACAGTCTGGAGTGAAGAAGTGAAGCTGATCCTGGGGAAGCGGGGAAAAAAGGTCTTTTCCCTATGTGTCTTAATGTTTGTCTTTTTGCTTCCCAAATTAGTAATTAAATATATACATAGAAATTTGCAATTGTCCTGGGCTACGACAGAATCAATTTTCTTTTAGTAACTTTACTTTTTAGTTAAGTGTCTTCTGAGAAGCTGCACTCTCTGAAATTAACTGCATGTTTTTCCAGGCAGTAGCTGCTTCTAGCAGTGAGAAGGCTTGGTGTTTATAGTTAGTGCTGGAACATCAGTAGCAATGGTATGCAGAAAGGCTCTTGCTTACAGTTGTCCCTATAGAGACACAGGTCAATGCTTGCTTCTGCTAACTTTCTCATGCGCCGGAACTGAAAGAGCAGAGAAGTGGTCACACCTGCGAGCCTGAGGTGGGGAGGAGTGGGTCGGACAGGTGACCCAAACCTGACCAAAGGGAGCATTCCATCCCACACACATCATACTCAGTATAAAGTTGAGGGATCACAAGGGTCATTTGCTCTTTTTTCAATGGCCGGCGTCTGAGGAGGACTCTGTCCAATTCTTCTGCCTTTGATCCCGATCCGTGCATTCCTGAATCCAGTTCCTGCCTGCTGCTGAGTACAGTCCGGGACTTTCCTGGGGCGTGCCCTGCAGCATCAGGGTGACATATTCGTCATCGGTGGGGGGGAGCTTGATATTGGTTTTGTGCATATTTGTATATATTTTATCATTATTTTTTCTCTCATTACTATACATTATTATTGTAGTTAGATTAAAGCTGTTCTAACTTTTCCAACCCATAAGTCTCTTCCCCTTTTTGGGGAGGGAGTGGGTTAAGAAAGAGCGTCTGTCATCCGTTTAATAGCCAGCCCAGCTTTAAACCATGACAGCGATAAATTAAATTAATTTTCCCCAAGCCAAGTCTGTTTTGCCCACAATGAAACTGGTAAGTGATCTCCCCATCTTTCGCTCGACCTATGAGCTTTCTTCCCTATTCCACTCCTATTGTCTTCCTGCATTGGAGTGAGTGACTGAGCAGCTGGGTGGGAGTCCGGCTGCTGGCTGGGACCAACCCACTAGATACAGAAGAGCATCTGAGACAAAGCCTGCAAGAAACATTTGGTTTTATAGCAGGAAAGACATTGTGGGGCAGGTGAAGAAAGTGAAAATCATGGCATCTCAGTCTTACGTTGTGTTCTCAGTTACTCTCCAGTTTTGCACTGGAGTAAGTGAAATCACCCCGTATTAACATAGAAGTAATGAGTGACACATCTGGCCTCTGGTTCTCACCATAAAGCAAATAAAGAGCTATTACCTAAGCTATGTTATGGGGTCTATGCACTCTCTCCCGCTCAACTTGAGCAACAATAGTCCCAGGGAGTATATACAATTATTTGTTTGGATCACATCCAAATACAGAACCGTGCCACAGAAGGTGTAATGATTTCTGTATAAACACTAATTACATCTAAACAACAGGTGTAGGCATGATGATAATCTTTGAAATTGCTAGATTTAGTGAATTCTGAAGGTTGATTTGGAAATAGGATTGATCAGTTAAAAAAATTACTGCAGAGAAAGCATTTCATCACCGAATGATCAGGTTCTATTCTCTCTACTGTGACAAAAGTCAGGCTGTAACTTCAGTTCCTAAAATTCCCTCCACATCCTGAGTTTCTAATCTCACAGCTCTTTTCCCTGCAATTAAGACAGATCACTTCTCCTCCTAATATTCATCCTCTTTTTCATATATATGGTCTATCTTTGGGTCTGGCAACATTGGTATGTCTGAGGGTTCCCTAGAAAAGAAACCCAGATGCTGCTGCTGCTCATGTGTCTAACCTAAGCCTATTCATGGTGGCATTTGATAACAAGTACAGGGGTCATGCAAGACTTGGCCCATATAAAACTTGTAGATTGTTTCCTGAACTGTTTCATGTAGCCAGACCAAGTGTTTTAACTGACTTTTGAAACTCAGCAGCAAAGTCCTGGATGTTGTCTGTGATTTCAACCTTAGAGGTAGGCTTTTATTTCACACTGTGCTCTCAACTCACCTTGGATTGCAAAGGACCCAAAGGTGGCAAAGCTAAGTACAAACTAGGCTTCCCACATGACCCTACAAATCATGGTGCTCAGTTTTGCTGCCACTCCTTAAGAATGTCAGACACAAGCCTGCACATTAATTACTATCTTGCTGGTATCCTCAAGAATATTACATAGCACAGCATTTTACTATTGAAATAAGGGCTCAGTGACAGCTCTCCCTAAATGACTACAAGTAGCACATCTGACTCTTATGGATACACTTCAAGACAAGGTGGGTGACACCCTGGGACTCCTTTGTGGTGAAAATGCATCACGTTAACTGTAAGCAAACACAAGAAAATAGTTATTAGAAACTGAAATAAATGTGTTCAGATCTATCCTAATCCATGAGTTGACTCACAAAGACGAGACATTGCTGAGAAGAAGAATCTTGCCTCTTTTAGGGACATCAGCTTCTCTTAATTTCAATATTTACCTGGACATGGGAGCTGAGGCAATATGTGTGTGAGAAAGAAAGTCAGGAAGCACAGAGGAGGGTTACTGCTGTTGAGTGCACAGCAAGAGGAGGGAGGTTAGGCCCAGTCTTGTGCATCTCTGTATATTTTATTTTTGATTATTTTGGTTTCTTAAAGGTTGGTCAGCTTTGCTAGATGGTCTTTATCCTCTCTCCCCTCTTTACACCCTTCACTACAGGACAACCAGGGAATACTCCTGGTGCTGAGACACTTCACAGAAATTCGTGCACAACCAAATCCAGGATAGCTGCAACCCAGTCAGAGGGCTATAAAAGAAAGAACTTGAGAGGATGCCTTAGCAGTTAAACTATGAGAGAAACAGGAGTCTATGCAAAGGCATTCAAGGGTCATTTGAGACACTCTTGGAGATTGCCTAGGGGATAACATTCTAGAAGGGCATATGCATCTCATGAATCCTGTGTCACATCTGACAGTCCTGCGTGCAAACGTGTGGGCAGCTGACTTTAGCCCAAAAGCTTCCAGAAGCAGGAAGACAAGGACTGAGGAAAAGAAAAAGAGTGGAAGAGCAATTAAGGGAATAGGAAGAAAGAATCAGTCGCATCAGGTTTGCAATACTTGGTTCATTACCTGAAGTGCAGGAAGTACCCCATGTGCTACTCTTCATGTGTGTATGCAAACTAGATATACCCTTACCTGCTAAATAACTCAAAAACATTTGCATTCCTGTTTGAGCAGTTTAACTCCAATGTGTGCATGAAAGTGCTAGAATTTATTTTTTCAGATTTCATGGGTGGAATGGATTTCTGCAGTCCCAGATTCCACAAGAGACTTCCACTCACCTCAGCAATATCACTGGCTTCTACCCTGCTACTGGCATGACAGTTTTGGGGATCGAGTCCTAATTTTTGGAAAATAACAGAATACCTCTATCTAGCCCAATGCTTCTTTATTTTAATCAAACTCTAATTTATACCTAGGCCTTGGAGACTGAGTAGAGTTTCTATTAACCAGTATCACCATTTCAGAAGTACTTCAGACTACATGTAGGGCCTGTAAATGCTTCAAGTTCTTAGAGAGATATTAAGTACATTTATTACCATTTTTTGGAAATAATTAGCTTTTATTTAGAAGTTTGTCATATTTCCCAGCCTAGAGAAAGCATGAAGATATGTTACATGTCTTTGAAGTCTTTCTTCTAAAATACGTAATTAGCATTTAAAGAGCAACTAAATTAGAAACAGTATACATCCATACCAACAGCTAACATGAAATGAAATCAGCGTACTCCATGCAAGAAACAATTCATAAAGGAGCAAATTTAAGAAACGAGAATCAGTCCAGAAATGTTATGTGAGCCTCTTAGACTAAAATAATTCCACTCACAAATGAGAAATAAAGTGCATAGGCTGCATACCACAAATCAAACCTGGCCATGAACTGGGGGTATCTGACATTTCCATCTTCATCAAGGGGGATTCTGTCAAGTAGCAGCTCAAACTCTTCATCAGTAATCTCCACACCAAACCTGAAACAAACAGCAGTTAGTAGCACTGGCTTGCGGAGTTCACATTTGGGTCAACAGTACCCACAATACCCTGAGCATATGGCTGCCATTAACTCTTTGTTACTGCTTCGGTCCTCAAGATCAAGAGCACCACGTGAATATCAGAGGTTAATCAGGGTTTTGATCGCTTCAGCTTTCTCAAAGAAAGAAATTCTACCCTAGAATCCCGGCATTGGTGGGGCACAGAAATAGAAATACTAGCATATTGAACTGTGTGCAATTGTCCTCTATAAAAAGTTATTCATTACACTAAAACACTGGTATTGCTTAAACTAGTTAACTCTGAAAGGCTTTTCATTTGGACTGTTTAGCATGAAAGAAAATGTAGAGAAAAACTGTCTTTTCGGGAAACAGCTTCTTAGTGCTTTTGGAAAGCATTTCATAATGGCTTTAGAGACATTTTGCATACAAATATTTAAAAGTGGCAGTGTTTATTCATCAGCAAGAAAGTGTTTTCACCTCTTCAGAACAATCAAAAGATAATCCTTGAAATACTGGCATAAACAGGAATTACTTAAGCAATAATAAAGAACAAGGCATTCATTCATCATTTTGCAAAGCCGATAAAACTCAGCTGACTTTTGGGGAGATACATTTTCTTTGTGGCAAGGCAATGAAAGGGTCTAAACGTAGTATTTATTAGTTGTCTTGGTTTCATCATCATGCTTTCCCATTTTACTTAACTCATGAAACCCTTCTGTTAAGAGTGCCATTTCTCCTTAACTTATTTTGGGCATTTCTGACTCAGAGGTTTGGAGTGTGGAGAACGGCTCATTCTGTAGAATCCTTTACCCTGCTTTATTTCTGAGGAAGTCTGCTGAGGAGGGCAGATACAGCTGCTTTTGCATCTGCCCTCAGCTGACAGTATCTTATTTTACCAGCTTTCACCTTCACTTACCTACATTCACTTTTCATTTAGACACGTGCATTTAGGGAATCTTGAATTCTGTCAATACTCATAAAACCACACAGGAAAAACGTAAACCTGCAGCATTTTTACCTATGAAGAATAGAAAATCTAACTTGGCTGGGGAGTGTCAGTAAGAACAACTTTTCAGGAATCCATAACTGTTCTGGGGTTAAACACCATCGCGCAGGTCATTTGAAGACTAGCTATTTGCATACATGATCAATGGACAAAATCTATTTGCTTACACGATCAGTTAAACAAAATCTCCTGTTTGTTGCTGTCTGCTAATCCTCCTCTCCATCACTTGTACCAAGGCATGTCATCCCAGAAAGGAGTTTAGGCTGTATATAGGGCTGAGAACCAAAAAGTTAGGTAAATTGGCCAACTTCTAGCTCTGCAACTAAACCAGATAGACTGTTTAGTCATTATGCTACTTCTCTGTGTGTAACCACAGTTACAAAGAAAGCTAAACAGGTTCCACGTAAAGTAACACATGAGATCCAAGGAAGAAAAAGAACAGCACTTAGTGCAACACTTGTGGTTTTGTACAGCAAGCATATGTATCTGGGGTAAAGAAAATGGCTTTTCATATTCATCATCACTATCTTCAGATAGGCAGAAGACCAGCAAAGCCACAAACTGTTCAAAAAGCAAAATGAAGCTTTTTCAATATTGTTACGAAGTTAAAGAATTGCCGCGATCTAAAAAATAGGAATAAGGAGAGGAAAACAGGCTCGTGGGATTGGAAGTTATGTCTTAATGTTTACTATCCATTTTGTCCTCTCTTAGAGTAAGACTAAATAATTAATGAAGCAAGGCCCTACTTCTCTGGCAACTTTGTTTGTCTCAGTACAAAAATTTTTGTAAAGCCTAGGAAGAGACAGAAATTCACACACAAATCACTCCAGCACCTTTAGCTGCAAATAAATAATCATTCAATCACTAATTAGGCAGACTTTTCTGGGGGCTCTGGTTTGTATTATTTTCCCCTCTCCATAGCAAAAGATGGGTGCTCTGATTGTGCCAACATAACTGTTTCTATGAAAGAAAACATGAACTATGATTTTTTACTGTTGACCAAGAAGATTTTTGATGCAAAATGGGGGAGAAAAATCTTCAGTTCTTCTGGTAACCAAGTGGGAAAAAGAAAACCCCAGTCCCCCCTGACAGGCAAATGAGTAAGGATTTTCTTGGTACTGAACCCAATCTGACCATGACTTGTTACTGAGAATATTTCTCATTCTACAGGTTCAGTATAGCTCTGAATAACTGCTGATTTAGTGTCACTTAAGAAGGCTGATAACTCATTATTGGCTGGTAGCCTGAGCTAGATAGGCAGTTATCTAACGTGGTGTGAACGACACCAACTGCAGCAACCACAATGAGAGCGTCTGATCATGCTTCTTTCATAAGAAGAATGTCTCAAACTGCTCTCTGTATCAACGTACGTGAAGAGACTACTGAAAAAGAAGGGTTGTCTAAATTTAATGTTCCAGAAAGTTACTGAACTGTCAATTGTCAAGATGGATTTATTTATACCTGCATGGAAGGATTAATAATCTGTATAATTTCCCATTCCCAGCATTAGCCTATAACTGTGATCTGTGACACCTGATCTGGGCAGCTGATCTCTTGAAACCACAGACATAAACTTGACAGTGTACAAATACATCTTATGAGAAAAATACCACAATCATTTCATGAGCTAAATAAATAATGTCATTTCTAGAAGGAGGGTGGGTCAGAATCATGCTCTCTTGAACATTTTGCTGTTCATCTCTGGTAGTACAAAAGAGCCTTCAAACTGTTTTGACTGAAGCATTGCCAGTGACACATAACTCATCCCTGAACGTGGCTGGGGGAAAACAGCGCTCTGGAAGGAACCCAGTGATCTCTGGGTGCCACAGCCCCTCTTCGGAGATGTCAAAAGTAACTTCAGTGTAGAAGGTCCCCAAGCTTTCCAAATGCATCCAGGGAGATGTAAGCTGATCCTGAAGGTCTGGTCTAAAAGTATACCTGCGTATATTGATTTCGTAGGGTGTTGAATCCTATTGGAACAGGAGGGGAATCAATGCAAGGCTCTGGAGGGTTTCCTATCCCCACCTTATGTCATATCTGCAACGTCAGAAAATACATAGACCTGTCTAAGGGAGTAAAACTGGGGGAAGGGAGGAACAAGGCTGCACCCACTTTGCATACTGACATTTTCTCCATTATTGAAATTCCAAAGACCTATTTTACATTACTGATCTCGGGATTTCTGGAAACATGCTGTGACTATATTACATCCATCATGCTCACTGGTGTGGAAACAGAAAAAGCATTGAATAAAGAGAGTGTATGGCCTATACCATTTGTTATCCCAAACACTGATACTATACCTTTCATTCTGAACTTTCCCTCAAGCTTTACAAACACTTCCACGATATACAAAAGCAGTAAACAGGAGGATCAAGTGCTCCAGCACGCAAATGCAGCCACCTGAAACTAAGCAATGATTTAATCAAACAGCAACAGCACACAACAGATGAATCACTGGGTTCTCCAGGGCACATTTTCAAAGGCAGGTGCAATGGGCAGGGCTTGAGAAAAAGATATCTATTAACTGGAGGGCTAAGCCTATTTAGACAAGCTGATGCAAAACGCAAGGGACTGGTTAACAGTGAGGTTGAGAGAAAATGCTTTGGCAAGAAGCCCAGAACCCTGGCAAAAGGAGCACCTGCAAAAAGTCACATGTGGTTTATCGTACCAATATCTAGATTTGCACGTGCAAACTGGGAAATTGTTATTTCCATTTTATCATGTGTTTACTATCTACAATATCCCGAAATACAGGCAGTTCTCACCTCTCAGATCTTAAATCAAAGGGACAGAGAGGACGATAAAGAACATTGGGAAATTCAGCAACTGTTTCAGCCAGTTACTGAAGAGTCTTTTAATCATCTATAAAGTCACCACTCCTGGGTACCAATGGAAGAGTGTGTTATTAAGAGGTCATTAGAGGAAAAGAGAAGATGCAAAAACCCCATCCTTTGCAAGAAAGCAATTGGGAAGAAGCACAGAAAGCAGAGATTAAGAACTTAATAAGGTACCAAGACTAGCATGCTACAGGAACAGAGATGGCAAGGCAAATAAGACAGCAGACCAGGGATAAGCAGGCCTAAAACTCTGACGGGCACTTGAAGCAAGAATGAGACGTTTATAGTGATCTGATTGTAAGGAGAAGTAAGTGGGAGGAATTTTCAAACAGGGCATGATATAGCCAGAAAGATAAGCTAAGGGGATTATTCCAGCAGCGTGACCTCAGATCTGTTCCAAGGAACAAGACTAAGGCAGAGGTATTCGCAACTGTTGAGAAATAACAGGCAGTTGTGAGGTGCACAGCCATACAGTTCCTATGTGCAAACATGGGTGGAAATCCATGGGAAAAATGGTTTCTGATGGCAGGCAGAGAGTGAGTTAACTACATGCTGCATTTGCTTATAAAAACATGACCTCTCCTCAGCACCTCTTGTGCATTTTATAAGAGATCACCAGGTATCTCACCTGTGAAAGCAACATTAATGAATCAAAGAGTCAAAAGGAATCAGAAGCAATCTTTCTCTTCAGGCATTTTTTAAGGAATCAGCAACAGCAAGTTGGGCAAGTAGTTAAATATTCATGAAAATAGGATTTAACAATGGACTTCAAGGAATCTAAAATGATGTTTTATTGGCATAAATCACAGGTTCCACTTCCCTCCAGAAAACCTTCCTTTTTCCTCATCTTATGGTACAAACACTAAAAGTATCTGTGTATCCTCATCTGTGGTGTTGGTGCCTGTTTGGCCCTTCAGCTCTCTCATCACTCTCACGGAAGACATCAGATGTATCTCACCTGGCAGGTGGCTTTCCTGAAGGAGAGACTTACCATGTAAAAAACTGGGCTTAGAAAGCTGAACCACTGCAATCTCTGTGTGAAACACTGCCTGGTATAACTGACATGCAAGATTCAGAGGCAATGAAAGGAAAAAAAACAACATGTTTTCTTCTACTCATTTGTTCCTTATATGCTGTTGTCCCTCTGGTTTGTAATGCTTCAAATAACCAAGGCACTGCAATTCAACTCCAAGTCATCATTAACTCATACTATTGCCATAACAGCTTTCTTGCAGGATGTTTTTCCAATTAATCAATTTTTCCCCTTTCACAGTTATTCCCCCCCACCAGTCAGGCTGCTCCACTCTTGGCATTTAGATTTACATACTGGAACGCTGTTTCAGAGCATGCTTAATTCAAAAGTCAGATCCTTCAGCTACTTAAGCAAACAGCAGTGTTACAACTATTTTCCCATTTCATCACAATTTTTCCAGTAAAGCATCAGCTGGAACAATGCACACTTCAGCAGCAAAGCAGGGCTTAACCCAGTGCTCTGTGCAACATGGTGCTCCTACAGCCTCAAGATCTTCCAGCTCTTATTTTTATCCTGCCATTCAGATCCTGCTGGTAGGCAACAAACTGCCAGGGATACTGGATCACACCACAGGTCCTTCAGAGCCTCATCTCCTCCCAATGGCAGTGAGGCACCAAAATGCCTTCTAAAATTTGGCCCGAAAGTATCTTGTAATTTTTACCACGTAAGTACAATCAAAGCAAGAAACATTAATTTCATGGGAACAGTGTGAAAAGGAAACGTAGCACCAAGAGTGTCTGGCTCCCTTTTGTTTCCCTATAAAAAAAAGACATCTAACATTTAGGTAAGCACACAACAGCGCCAGGGTGGGGAGGAGAGGGGACAGAGTTTGGTGAGGGGAGTTGCAGAGGCCAACATATTTTAGGCTCTGGACCACTTGCAAGCTGAGATCCCTACAGTCTTACAATCACAACTCTCCTACCCACTTCCTCAGTAACACATCAAGGAAAAGGCTCTGACATTGCTGATGTTAAAAACAAGAAGCAAAGAGCAAATACTTACCTGTTATTATTCCCCACATACAACATGAGAAAGGGCAAGCAAGTCCATACTGTCTGTTATTATGAGCTAACAATGCAGCACGTAGTACATATACAGTATTTTGTTGAACTGACCAGTTCTCTGTGTGTCGTTCCCCCCTGTATCTTGGATTATTCCACTCCTTAAACGCATAAACCAGATTGTTCAGCACATCTAGATAGCTATGACGTTTTGTCATTCCCTGTGCCCCTCACAAACTGATGGATCTTATAGTTAGTGACCTCTTCCTGCCACAGAAGGGAGAAGGGATGCATTCACATGCTAGGAAATAAAACCAGGTCTCATGAACTCACACCTCATGCCTCTTAAACCACCCCTTTTGTCCAATACCTTTCTACCCTTACCAAAAGAATCTCCCAGATCTGTGCATCTTCCCCTCAGGCAAAGCTATTTCAATGCTAACCTATGTTTTGTGTAGTACTCATGCTCAGAGGAGGTCTAAGCAAAGTAGTGGTTAAAATGTCACAAGCTGTCCCTGCCTGTCTGTACTAAAAGTGCCACAGCAGCAGTCTCCCTTGTTGCTGAATAAGTAGTAGAAACAACAGGAATTGGGAGAAAATGAAAACTGAGAGAAGTAATTGTGCTTGACTATTAAATATCTTTCCATGGTAAAACAGACACCTACAACAGCATCGCAAGGATCTGCTGCTGGAAGCATTTCTCAGCTACTGGGGTTCTGTCTTGTAGTACATTCCGCAGGAGGTCAGTCAGTTTACCAAATGACAACGGTAGACTTACATTGCCAACTGTACATTAATTACGGGAAGTACAAGGTCTTAGTTCCATCTCCTTACGACTCCTCCAACAGCAGGTAACAAGTCAAAAACCATCTGAAGAGGCCTCACAGGGATTCTGCTAGAACACATCATCAAGCATTATCAGAGTTATCTTCCTCTGGGCGCTAAGCTCAGAGAGGATGTCATGAGCAGGGACACCATGCAGGACCATTGCTGTGTCCCCCACACACACTCTCAGGGCTGCTTTACACTGTGCTCAGGTCTAGCTTTCATGCCACTACAGCCTGAGAACATCTGTTACCCAAGAGTTGCCCAGCAGCGTCCCATCACCCATGTGAGACCTCTGAAGCAGGATGATGTAAACCCCAGCTCTTCATCTGGACTGTCAACATTACATGCAATGGAGGGTGTGAACTGTTTGTGCTGATCCTAGGAGCACTGCCACACCTATAAACCATGGGTGAAGAACCCACGCTGGGTAACAGGCTGTCAAACAGAATAAAGGATTATTTCTTGCTGAAAAAGGACTTCTTTCAGAAACAGCTTCCTGATTGAAGAACTGCAGTGTTTGGTACCTTGAGGGTTCAAGAGGTGTCATTTCCCAACTCTGAAGAACAGCTGAAGATGTTACAGCAGATTTCTGAAGTTAGATGCAGACACAGCAGAAGGAAGCCATTCAGATTGCACAGGCAGCAAAAGAGTCTTTATTACAAAACAAAACAAAACAAAGTGATATAAAAACAAAGAAAAGCTTTTCATCCACATCGAATGTTTTCTCTGAAAAACTTAAAAAATGTCACAACTAACTTGGAAATATTTTTGCTACATCGAACTAGAAATCTTACATCATATGTACTAAAGCAGTTGCTACCTCATTCATTTTAACTGAGGCAGTCTGGCGCAATTCCACCAAGCGCCTCTCAGCAAGAAGCAGTGTACCAGCTGTAGCTTTGCCAGCACTGCCTGCTCTCCTCACAGCTGGGATCTGCACACTGTAGCTGCTCCCTCATGCCCACAAGAATGCTAAAAATAGAGCATCTCCTGCTGGAGCACAAAAGATACCTCACGTCTGATATCCTAGAAAAAGACATCTTCAACACCAGTCCAGATGTTATTGGAACACCACCAGTTAGATCACCCTGCTCTAAAATCTGCCCTCACACGCAGAGGAGTAAGACAGATAAGTAGGCTAAGTGCAAACCAAGTAGTGCCTAAGTAGTGTATGTGCAATGCAAGCAGCCTCAAGAGAACTGTATCCTTGCATAACACATTAGGAAAGCTGATACCTTTTTCCTCTGACAGCAGAAGTAGATCTTTCCCAAACTGAGTGTGGGCAAAACCGGCAAAAAATTCTTACGTTTCATTAAAGCCGAAGGACCCAAAATGTCATTCAACCTGTTTAAGCAGTGTCACAACGTTTAGCCAGTGGCAAATACTATAAGCAAGTAGCTTCTGAAAACGTGATTAAAAAATTGCACAACACGTCACATCATACACCATCTGAAAACACCTTTTGCACAAGCTAGGGTTCAACAATGTCCTCTCTGAAACAGCTTTTCACAAAGTATTTGTTTCACTGAACTTACACTTTTCATTTTGTCAACCACATTCCTTTACAAATTAACTAATTTTTAATATTTTTAAGTGATTTTTTTAAAGTTTTGGAATAAAGAATACAAAACTATTCCAGAAAAAGATAAATTAATCAAACACCACAACATATAAACTTGAAAATGCTGACATTTTCATGAAGCAGTTTGTTTTGAGCAATTGTGTTGAGTATCATATGCCCCAATAAAGTCAATGTGAACTTGTCACTATACTTTTTAAATGAGTGAACTAATTTAAAAATTGGAATTCTATAACTAAAAATATAAAAGTTAAAAAATTTTGAGAATTTCCCTACAAGTTTTCCAGATGTGTTAGTAGAGAAGAGTAATGCTGTAAAAACCAACACAAAGCACCCAGTTTGGTACATCTTTTACCTTCAACTCTTGTTAGCTCACAGGCTCAGTGATGTGGACCTGATCTTAGTGTGGTTATTTTGGGGAGGAACAACCCCATGTGCCAGTACAGGCTGGGGGTTGACTTGCTGGAGAGCAGCTCTGCAGAGAAGGACCTGGGAGTGCTGGTGGACAACAGGCTCACCATGAGCCAGCA
>VZSC01016209.1:146609-168900 GCA_013398225.1 Steatornis caripensis | reverse complement strand
GATATTGGTTTTGTGCATATTTGTATATAATTCAATATTATTTTTTCCCATTATTATAATACACTATTATTGTAGTTAGATTAAAGCTGTTTTAACTTTTCCAACCCATAAGTCTCTTTCTCTTTTCTCTTCCCCCCCCTCCTTTGGGGAGGAACAGGGTTAACAAAGAGTGTCTGTCATTTGTTTAACAGCCAGCCCAGCTTTAAACTGTGACAAACAACTAAGAATGAAGTGCGAATAAAACCAAGTAATCATGCGATATTCCCCTTAAAAACGTAGGTTTAGTGATCTGTACAATCATTTGAAGCTACAGCTACCATACTGCCCTGACCAAAGGGCAAGAACCTTTAACATGACTGACCAACATGCAAGAATAATCATTCTAAGAACAATGAAAAGCTTATCAGATTTTTAGTCTTCAGAACATCAGTATGTTTGGCACACAGAGGATGCGGAGGTGGCAGAGGACTGTCCAGCTGTGACTTGAAAATGAAAAATCAACTAGAAAATCTATTATTTCCCTGTCCCTTAAATAATCTGGTCACTTCACATAGTTTCCCTTATACAGAAACACAATGTGTGTGCCCTGAATGCACTTAGCTGCAGGCACTATGAAAAAGGGAAACAATCCTAGGAAGTTAAAATTCTATCTCCCCACAGCTGGATGGTGCTGGGTGAAGAAAATCATTCTTACTTGCATTCAGCTGCTGCCTGAAACTCCTGCTGACTAATCACCCTTCTCTTAAATTTGCTGGGTTTCTGAGACAAATATAAAAAAAGACAAAACAGTACTAAGAAAACACAATTTCATACACATTGAAAACAAATGAGCCCTGGGTTAGTGAAAGGATTGACCTATTTTAACCAGAGATTCCATCACTTGGAGAAAGGGTTCAATTCTATTTGAAATATGTTGCCTACCCTATAAGGTAAGTGGAAAATTATCTCCCTTCCCCCTCCCAGTACACAGCTCCAGCCCACACTGAACAGGAATGGCATAAGACCTAACGGAGTTTACAAAAATACTGCCTTATATAAACAACATATCAGAGATCTCAAACAATCAACTAAGCACAGTAGTGAATCATTTACGATGTTCTGCTGACATGTTTCAAACTAAACATTTACTTCTGAACTGGTCCTCTGTGACCAGAACTCCAGAATAAAGGCTACTACTCTGAGAAAGCCCCCAGTCTCCAGCTAAGAAGCAGTAAATGTATAGCATGAGATCCACACTTAATTTTTGCTAACAGTCCCAAACCTGAACTGCAGTGCAGTCACAGCATTCTGCAAAGAAAGTAGGCACCATTCTGAGGTCCAGCAGACAGCATTTCTGGTGACCCAGGGGCAGAAGTAGCTAGTGAATTGAGCATGCGAGACACTCACCACCTGACATTTAGCCAGGTGCCAAGGTTTCTAAGCTACCAGGAATTCTCTTCCAGAAGGATATTTCCACCTGGCTGCTTAAGCCAGTTATCTGTCACCTTCATATTGCAGGAGTGCAAAGGTGGTAGATAGGGACTGAGGATTTCTCCACTAATCTCTGTGTTTGAGGTTCATCTACTCCTGCAAAGGATTGAGGGCACGCTGGCAGATGAGGCTCTGCAGAGCAATTCACAGTAACAAAAAAAAAAAGGGAAGAAAGAAAACAAGGAAGACCCACCCTACTATCCAACGTATTTGCAACTGTGTGCAAATGTCCCTTCCTCAAATGAATTTGGCGATGCTGTCACTTTCCTTAAAATGGAGCCCATGAATTCTCAGCAACTCTCCTTTACTGCAGGACTGGTGCAGGCAGGAAATCGGTGTGCAATTCACCCATCCCAATGCAGATATCCACAGAGTCCTTACCTACATGTTAACTAGCTAACTATAATGGAGAGATACAGACATTTCTAACGCATGATTTTTGGACACATCTCAGAAGGTGTCATGTGGTAACACCAAATTATGGGATTCCATCCAAAGACTATTATGTTGCAAAAGGATCTCTTCCTTCCATGATTTTTCCGAGTTTTGAATTTCATGGACTTCGGCAGTTTACACTCAACAAACGGCTCACAAATTAAACAAAATAAATGTGATTGGACAGATGCTTACTAGAATGTAGCCAAGAGTGAAATGAAATTAGACTGAAACAAGTTTGCCAGCTTGGCTTCAACTGCAGTCACACTAGATGCTGGACTGATTCTCCCATCTCCCATTTCTTTGTGAAATCTACCAAAGAAAAGACACAATCAGACTGTACCCATTCCTACTTTTTCAACCAATACCTTCACGTTTGGAGACTACAAGTAAAACTGATCTGGTTTTTATCTTCCATTAGAATAGTTTTCTGCTGCAAATGCTGATGTGGTGGAATCAAATGCTAGCCAACCAAAAACCTGGGCTATGTAAAGAGCTGTATGATCACTCCTAGTCAACCAGGTCCTCCTGCCACCCTGGCTGAGGTACGAATATTGCTTGCCCAAATGAGCACCCCAGCCAGGCATTGGTATAGTCTCTCTTCTTCTTTTTTCTGCTATCAGGAGCCCAGGAAATGAAGCCAAATGACCCCAAAACTGAAGAGCAAACCAAGTGGAAAGGAAGGTTAAACAGGTACTTTTACAGCTTCCTCTGTCTTCCCCCAAATGGGCCCAGAGTTATGGTCTGATTATTGAACACAAGCACATAAGCCATCACCTTTAAAGCCCAGCTTGAGGATGCAGAACTGAGTGTTAGAAAAGGGTTTCTGTAACAGAAATTAAAATATTAATTCCTGAAGGCAGGGGGAGCCAATGAACAGCCTCACAGCTTCACTTTTACAGCCACTTCCCAAAGTGAAATCACACTTCTAAAAATCATTAACTCACATATTTTGATGGAAGGTTCGAGTTATCATTCATGAACTGCCTGCATAAACACATCACCGCAAACCTCTGCACACTGTACCAGGGTCACTGCTGCCTCACAACTTTTCATTCTTTTAGCTCCTCCAGCTTGTGGGTTATTACCAGTGAACGAGAAAGTCTGCAACTTCAAAAATTCCTCACAACAATGTGTTGAGTTGCTGACAGGATTAATGACTACAGTTGCTTTTATTTATCACTGTACATTAGTTGAGTCACCAAGTTACTGATCAGTTCTGCCTTTATATTTTTTTGACTTTTTTTTTGTACTAGTCAGAAAGTGAGTTTTCTTTGAAAGGGAGTCATCAGTTGTGTTCTCTACGGCATGTTGAGAATCAAACTTATTTAGCTAAATCAAAACCCCACACAGTCAGGGCAGTACGTCTGAGGCAAAGAAACTGAAGACAAGGATTTTAAAATCAGTAACAAAAAGTGAAACATAAATACCACATTTAAAGATATGAACATAAAGATGAGAATCAAGGCTTAACATTATAACATGTTTTGGGAAGTGAAGCAGTGGTTTTCCTGAATCATATACCACAATGCATTTATTTCAGTAGGGCCGTGTTATCAGCCCAGATGTGGCTGTTATGTTCCAGACAAGAGACCTAAACACAGCTCTTGCGGCTGTCAGGGCTATCTGCAGATGTGCAAGGGTTTAGGGCTAAGCATGCTTCAAATCTAGCAGAGGTGTACTGCATTAGGTCTAGGAAATGCCCCTTCATAGCAGTTCTCTCCAGTTCTGATGGAAATCTCAGATTACTTCTGTTTTGCTTTCACACTGGCTCACAGATTAGCTATGGAAAAAAAAACCTAGATGCCTCTATGCATCCTGTATGTAAACAAGAGTAATTTTAGATGGCTGTAACGTTCTACACAACTTAAACTCAAGTGCTTGTAAGTAAGGAATTTAATAATTCTATATAATAAGAAAAATAAGAAAGTTACAAAAATCTGACTTACTGATGGAAATTCTTTCCTCTGCATCTCCCGTGCACACTGAAACACGAAAAAGCATGCCAGAAAGTGTGATTTCTGGGTCATAAGATGCTTTGCACAGCCATGAGGATGCTACCAGTGCTAAAAACCAATAGAACTATTAGCTATATTCTGTTGCTAAGAACTGAACCGCTAGTGAAGATATGAGGGTACATTTCAACTGGTTGGAGCACTACATGAAATGAGAGGATGAAATAATTCGTGTATTCACATACTGCTGCTTTTCCAGTTGTATTTTGTTAACGTTTTGCTGGATTTTATCACTGACTGCTACGTTTCCCCCGAATCCCCACAGTAGAGGGCAGCACTAAGCCCGGTTCAGCCTCACACCAGCGTCAGAAAAAGCTCCCCTACGGATTTTTCTGCTGTTTATCAGAAAGGTTATTCCAGGATACTTCTCTAGCGCCGGGCATAGGCCCAGCAGTTAGAGGCCCTGTCTACTTAGTAGGTATCTCCGGCTTCCCGAGTCACCCCAGCTATGGAAGGCCATGGATCCTGGCTCTGTCCCAGGCTGACCTATTCGGGGGAAAATTAATCCTGCTTCAGAAGGCCAATGCTAAAATAAACCCGCGCTTGCTGGAGAGTGGAGAGGTGGCAGGGAAAAGGAGCCTACGTAAACGCGTGCTTCTCATCCTCAGCTATCACCAGCCTCCTCCCACCCCCATTACTACTGCTCCAAGCTGAGAACAACCTCCCCTGCTGAGCAGTGCCCAGTAGGAGAAAGTGCACAGCTTTAGGGTAGCTTTCCCAAAAGCCATATCAATGGGATCTCTTCTTCTCTGGAAGTGAGGGTGTCTTAGAAGTGGAAGAAAAAGGGGAAGAGAAGAAGAGTGCTCTGCTTAAGGGTTTTTTAAATCTTGTTTTGCAGAGGTGAAGGGCAGAATAGGAGACAAAAGCATGTAGTAATAAGCTGCTGGGTACCAGGGTCACTGCTGCCTCACAACTTTTCATTCTTTTAGCTCCTCCAGCTTGTGGGTTATTACCAGTGAACGAGAAAGTCTGCAACTTCAAAAATGCCTCACAAAAACGAAGCGTGGCATTGACAGAAATGCATGGAAGCCACAGAGACTATTTTCAGTTACATAAAAGATCTATGTATTGTATTTGACCTGTTACTTCTGACCTGAGTCACTGGTCTAGTTCTATGCACAGAAAATGGGTGCGAGCCTACAACACTAACATCTGGAAGGAAAGGCAAATAATATACAAGCAGCAGACTCACACAGCTTGTGAGTGACCCCTCTGTCACTACGATCATGGAAGTAACTTAGAAGGTCCAGATAATTTATCCCAGTCTGACTATTTCAAGACTGTTTCATGTCTGGATGATTGTTCCCATGATCTCCATTTTCCCCACTACATATACTCAGAACATCCCCTCTCCTTTTCCCTTCATAGATGTATGGAAGACAGAAAATAGCTCAGTTACTTCCACTACTGCATCCTACTATAAATGAGAAGAAATTAAATGGAGGAAAAGGACAATTCTTTCTACAGTGTTGAACTATAAGACACTTTTACAGCACACATTCATTCATACCTACCTTTACTACAATTGTACATACTACATATATTAATTTTAAGCAATATAGCAACATCTAAGAATGTATATTAATACAGCATCTTCCTTTCTTTCTTATGACTTATAAGAAAGTATTAAAGGTCTCTTTTCCCATGGAATCAGAAACAGGCAGTCATTCTCTAGGAACCAATGAAATACAGATTGGGTTTTTGTCAAGCTGAGATAGCATACCACATAATCTAATTATTTCCTGACTTCTCCTTCTGCCCCCATCACTTCTTCCCTCTCACATCCCATGTATCAGCTCAGCTGGGCAAATTCAAATACAAAGGAATTTTTGGAACTGGGACTCGAACAGGATCTCTTCCAGAGTGAGTTCTGAAGCAGTAAAATACCCCATCAAGGGACACAACAGATTTCACACCACTTGCTATTTTAAATCAATCTTGGATATCTTCTTTGAAGATACCTCTTGCCTAGTTTAAACGTGAAGCTTTGAGTTGGATTCACAAGCCTTCAACAGATGCTATATCCTATACCGAGCAGCTTAGACTACATAGACAGAATAGCACTTTCAGTCAGACCCATGGAGAGAAGCAGAAACTACTTCTATCTTTGCTTTGCTGTTTCTTGCAGCTGTCCATCAACTGGCCATGCAGTCATCATGACTGTCCACAGGTCTGCAGCTGACTGGATCAAGTCATACAAGAGGTAGCAGGGACATAAACTACTGCATGTAATTCTTCAACTTGATAATGGTTTTGCCTTGCAGTTTCAGCCTGTTACAGTGCAGAAGTGGAAATACCTGTTCTTACCTGCATTCTCCTCAGTGATATGGACATTAAGGGCATGAAAATGGCTTACCAACAGCCATCTATACAGGATTAAAGTTCTAAAATAACAGACATTCTAGTTTATTACACTTTTTTTTATCAAGTTGCAAAAGTTAGAGAAAGTCTACAAAATATCTGAAGACAGAAAGAGGTAACAACTTGAGCAGAAGCTAACAATACTGACACTGTTATTAAAAAGAAAAATACTATATTACAATCGGATGTATTGTCAGAAATGGCAGATGAAAACCAAATAAATAACTTATTTCACTTAATTAAAATCTGTCAGCCTGAAACAATGGATTTTTAAAAGATAAATATCCAGAACAGTAAAATTACACACAGGAACAACTTAGCAAATAAAACCCAGAAGCAAAGACTACAAACATAAAAAGGTCATAAACTTGAATAATGTTCTGACACTCCAAAATTACTGCAACCCAAAGGATGATAAAAAATTGATTCAATAGAGCAAAGACCAAGTACTTTCATTATCCCACTAAGACTGATACAATGTTTAGAAGAGTAAGCTTGAGTGAAACAGTCAAAAAAATTCTAAAAAAAGCTATGAGATTCCCTCATACACATTGCTACACACCAGTGTTGTACCACTGGGATTCAAGAAGGTAATGACTGGTTTACACGAACATAAGAAGAAAGAATAGCTCCCTACAACTCTAAGAAGAGGCAGGCAACTGAACAACATGCAAGAGTCACCAGAGCGATGGAAAGCTGAACATGAGAGCCATCACTCAGGGTACTGCAGGAATGATGAGAACAATGTTGCACGATGCAGGGAAAGCTAGGTGACCAACTTTCTAGTCGGTCTTTCTTTCAACCCGAAAGATTTTCTGAAGGGCATGTTGCAAACTTTGAGTAAGAAAAATCTATTTTAATACCATTGGGTTTTAATAGCTTTGCTTTGCTTCAGTAAGCTTTGAAAACAAATCAGACCTATCTTTAGGTGATGCAACTTCTGCAGGTGCATCTGAATTCTGCGTTCACACAAGCCAATGTTTCTCCAGTTTGGAAACAAACAAACAAACATAAAAAACCCACTAGGTAAGCAGGAGAACTAGGTGAAGAACTCATTTTCCTGATCAGGACATAAAACACAGTCAGAATGCTATTGCTGGGAAATGTTACCCGCTAGCAGCGAGAACAACTTTTATCATGTGTTATCAAAAATGTAAATAACTTAGCTTTTCTCTGATCACAGACCTGCCTAGACATTGTTGATAGATACTATTTGCAGCTGTCATACCTTCCAAGAACTCTGGTGAATACCATGAGAAGCATATCTCAGAATGAAACGGAACATGTAGAAAAGTGAAGCAGATTATTTTAATAATCTCTGGGCACCGGTTTCAAAAACAAAAGCAAACGATCATCTTTAGGAGGAATAAGACAAAAAATTATAGCACAGAGAAGATTCCAAGGTAGTAAGTAGGAAAATGAAGCTATGAGTATCTATCAAACACGAAGACTGTAAACACACACCCCGGAAATGTAAGCTTTTCTTGAGAAGCAAACTTCTTGACCTTCCCTTTGTCCGGAAGATCACAGTTTTCAAATGGCTGCTATAGAGCAAAACGATCTCCAGATCTCACTTCTTCATGTAAAATATGTTCCAGCAAGATTTTTTTTTTTTTAATAAAAATATATAAACATCAGAGATCCTCTCAGTACGTATTTTTTCCTGGAAGCACAAAAACTGAAAATCACCAAATCCAAGAACGGATATACACTCCACCATGTAACGACGCATGTTTGGCAATGACTACAGAAATTATTTTCTGCAGAGATCTACAGCAAAAGAAAAAGCACAACATTCCTTTCAGCTGCAAAGTAGGCTTTCAAATTCTGCTTTATGCTTGTTCCGAATAAGCTTTCCTGGTATTATTGGAATAAGTATGATCTTGACTTTTTATATTATCGCTGTAGCTTATGTTGCCAGATTAAAATTTCGAGAAAACCTATTAACTATTAGCCCAATTCTGACACCCTTACTTAGTTCCTTTCTAGAGCCTTTTCTATTGTATTCAGCGGGTCTTGCCTAGGAACAATGACTGGGTGAGAGCACAGTTCAGTGTGGATAAATGAATTTTGCAATAACAACGAAGTAGTGTGTGTAACACTACGCAGTTGTGCACTAATACTTGTAACAGAACGTTACTAGGTAGCTGAATTGTAGAAATCTATGCCACCTAACCTTTTCTGCTTGATTGCGCACATCACAAACCAGACAGATAACAGAACTTGTAAAGCAATGGATGCTACTGTTCAAAGTTACCTTTTTTTACAGCGGTTATCTAAATACAAAACCAGATTTCAGGATATACATTACCCCACTATGCATTTGAGCAGATTCCTACTTCATCCACTTCAGCTCTAAGCTGTGTTCCTGACTAGGACAGCAAATTGATCCTGCCACTGATAAAACTCTCTCTGATTCTGGCTCAGAGGAGAAGGAAAGGAAATTCTAAACTATATACAAACAGCACGTATGAGAGAGATCTGGCAAAACTCAGAAATCTACATTCACGCCTCGCCCTGCCACCTGCTGACAGAATGACCTCGAGCAAGTCACTTCACTTTTCTTTGCCTTTTCTTCCAAAATACAGTCTAAGGATAATGAGATAAACTTTATATAAAAATATATTTACCAAAAGAGTTAATAAATAGTAAACCAACTATTATGAAGTCTAACAGGTCATTAATTTGCTTATATCCGTGGTTTGGAAACTGTCCACAATGGCTCCGATTAATGAGTTTACTATAATCTGTAATGTGTACTGTTATGTTTGTGGCAAAAATGTACTAATTATCAAACAATTGATAGATGTTCTAGAGTACTGTAAATGTTCACACCAGCCTGTAGCATCCATTAGTCATTTACTGTAATGCACACCTGTGATACAAAACATGACTTTTGTTCTCAAGGTATGTTGAGATCTATGAGGAAAAATTACTTAAGTTCTAAATCTTAGCAATATCGTTATTCTCTATGTCTACGGCGTATCAAGTACTTACTATACAGCCCTATAGAGAAGAGAAAATAATTTCAGAGTAAAGACTGATTTCAACTCTTCAGACAACTAGTGTAGCAGGAATTAGTGCTTAACTATTTGACTCAAAGCAGTTTTGTCATTCTGACATTGCAACAGAATTAAACAAGAAAGCAAAGTTCTGAAAATTGTGTGAAATAAACCTCTGATGAGGAACCAAATCCTGCAAGGTTAGTCCTTGATTTGTTTCCTTTCTCCCTGGGTCCCCATACTGTGCTCTTCCCAGTGACCTTCTCCTCCAGTACCTCAAAGCAGCCACTATTAACCTTGGGTTAGTTGCTTTCACCAGAGTAATCCTTAACACGGCAGAAGTCATTTAGTCATTACTAGCTCAGTCAAAAGGGAATGTCAAAAGTAAAACATGTCTGGCCCCACAACTGCATGAAGAAGAAATCAGCCAACAGGGACTAGAGAGACCTTGTCTAACCTGGTTAACCCTGCATGTGGGCTACTCCTCCACATCTCTCACCCTGCCTTCTTGCTGCAGCTTGTTTCTATTGTTCTCTAATTTTTTCTCCCCACCTAGCCTGGTTTTCTCTCTCCCTTTTTATTCCTTCAGTGGCTGCTTTTTGTTTTTTTAAAAAACATTCCTAAGGCACAAATCTGAGCTCTACCTCTTTGCCTCCTTCTTGCCCTTAGTGACATTTGCTGCACGTCCACCTCTCCATTCCCACTCTCTCAAGACTTTACCATTGCTCACTCATTCCTTCTTGCATTCCCATTGTCTCCTTCTGCCCATTCCACTCCCCTTCCTTCACTTGCTGCCGCTGGAACATACACTTCAAATATTTCCTACAGGCCTGTTAAATCTCAATGTCCACATGTCCTGGATCCCTTTGTCTGACTCTTCCTCTGCAGCTTCAGTCTCTTACAGAGGCCTCCATTTCTCATGCCATCCCACCCCTTACTCTCACACTGGGGCTGCCCTCACCACCCCTGTCACTTTTGTCTGCTTTTGAGCAACATCTCAGCTCTTTACTCTTCTGAAGAATTGTCAGCCAGCCAGCCAGCTCCTCCTTATCTGCCTTCCTCTGCAATTTCAACTGACCCTCTTCCTTTCCTCACAGTTTCCCACACTCACCTTCATGAAGCTTCAAGCTCCACGCTGATGTCCTTGCTGACACCCTACAACAGACACCCATACACTTCCTGGCCCTGGTCTGTCCATTCCACCTGCAGCCCTCTGTGTCCCAGTCCCTGAAAGAGCCATTCCTTTGATGCGGTCTGCAGCAACTATTGCTGGGTCCCTGATCTCTGTTGTCCCATTGTTCCTCACTGTCCTGCTCCCTTGCCTGCCATGTCCTTCCTCATGTCCTCTCATTTACTCTTTCCATGATTTTCATCTGTCCTGCTCCCTTGCCTGCCATGTCCTTCCTCATGTCCCCTCATTTGCTCTTTCCATGATTTTCATCTCATCACACTAATGAAATCCATCTAACCTCAGTTCTCTTCTTCCTGTCTCATCTTTGTTCTCAAGCAAAAATTCAATTGTAGATTCTCTCTGTTTCTTACTCTCCACTCCTATCTCATGAATTACAAAGCCTGGTTGCCAAATAGAAACCACAGTCTGCCTTCAGCTTCAATTTCCTGGTTGTCCCGTGATCAGGTTTACTTCAGCCACAATCATTTAATTGTCTCCCCTTTCAGTTGTGCCGTCCTCCTAACCTTTCCACCTACTTTTCCAACTTAACTGAAGATCTGGTTGCCTTTCACCACTTTTAACGCAGTCCTCAAATGCTCTCTTTCTGAACATCTTCTGCACAAATCCTTCCCAAAGGAAATACTAGTGTGGTACTGCCCACTTCTCACAAGTCTCTATTCCTTGTGTCACACATCGGGTATTTTTTTCTTTCCTACTTTTACACCCCATGCTTGTCCCGTAAAAACATAACTCCTGATCTTTTTCATACCCACTTTCATCCACTTCCTCAGGTTTCTTCTGAAATTTCGACCTTCCTCCAACTCCTTGTCCTCACATTACAGACACAATCTAATAAACAAACACATCCCATGTGGAGTCCCACTTCCAGCACTAACATTTCACTCCTAAAGGTGCTGCTTACACTTACCGTCCAGTTTCCCTCCTCTCCAGCTTAACGGAGGCTCCTCTCTAAGCCAGATAACACCAACATCCAGCTAAAACTACCCTCACTAATACCTGCCCAAGTCAAAACTCAGAATCTACACTCCTTCATTCTTCTTGATCATTCTTGTCACTATCAATCCTGTTATTTCTCCTTAACTCTCTCCCCCATTTAGCCTCTTTGGGCTCTCTTACTCTCCTCCTACTTATAAAATTGCTATTTTAAGATGAATAGCTGCATCTGCTGCTTCCTCTGTGTCCTAGGACATCTGCTATTGTTTCATGCCTCTTTTCCCTGTACATTTTTCACTCTTACCTCCTCCACAGGCACAAACATGGCTATTATTCCTATTGTGATAATTCAGATTCAACTTTTCTGTATCAACTCTGTCTTCTCTAAACTCTAGCTAAAAACCTGAGCAGTCCATGAAGTTTCTCCTCAGTATGAATAAAACCGAGAGATTTTAGTATTTCGCCAGTTCTCCATGCTTTCTGCTGCTTGCTTTCTCCATCACTATGGATCACTCTCTAAGACTATCATTGGGCATCCATCTCTCACTTGGATCTCTTCCTAGGGTCTCACATATCAGTTGCAAATCCTGCCGATCCATTCCTACATAGTAAGGCTGAAGTGTTTTGCTTTCCATTCACACAGATAATGCTTTGATCCAAGCTCTCTCTCATCACTTCAGTTACATTTCTTTTTTTCTGGTCTGAAAAATGCTGTCTTACAATCCGCTACACATCTAGACCACAGTGCACAGACCTAACCCAGCATCTTTACCATACTATCACTGTCTTTGTGTCTTTCCACTGACTGATGGTTCTCCATCATGTCAAGTATGAGCAGCTCTTCTTTATTCTTATAGTCCTGCACAGCCTAGTGTGAAAATGCTAGCTCATGCCTACAGCCAGACCAATCAGACCATGAAATTAGTCTTCATTATTTATTGCTTACATTTTCAAACTGTCACTTCTTTGCCTTCTTTTCCTCTTACTTAGGAGGAACTGACCACAAACATAAACCAATCTTATACAAGGAGAATTTACTACAAACCTTTCCTGAAAAAAACCCAAACAACCAACAACCACCCCAAACATATTTCTTCTCGGCATCTTGCCAATACACTGTCTACAAATCACTGTCTATGCCAGAGGTCAGGATGGTCTGACTGATTCCTTGTGCTCCCCCTTGTGCCTGCTGTTAGACTCAGACTGCTCACTTTTGAGAAACAGCTTTTTTTATTTTGTGTCTGACCTAGCCTCAACACTAGGGTTCCCGATGTCTTGCAAATGCAAATAAACAAGGGTACACAATACTTTGTAAAAGTTGATCTCCTGTAATGTTTCAAGCTAGCTATTCACACATCAAAGCACAATGCAGTCAGTCACTAATCTCTTTCGAAAATGTAGATCTAGGTTATTAATTATTTTAAGCTCAGATTTTTTAGGAACAAATTCCAGTGTCTTTGTGCTATGTCAGCAGTACAAAGAACCCACAAACTCAGCCTAGAAAGCCAGCAAATCCTTACCAAGCTGCAAACATCTAAGGAAGATGAGGCTTAACAGCAGCTTCCAATAATTCAGAAAGGAAAGCTTGCATTTTCAAAACTGTTTTAATCATTTCTCCGTGAAAGTGATGGTAACAATTCTGAATATAGAACACCAAACACCAACTAACTCTATGAAAAGCCAAAGTTCTTGCCACTTTTTTTTAATGGCGTTTCCAGCTAGTGGAAATGCTTATCCTCATATCTGGTGGTACTGGTGGAGTTAGCAATAAATTCCTTATAGGAAGCATTGGAACTCCCACATTAAGCAGCATAAAAAGCCTTATTGCCACACATAGGAAAGATCCAAAACAGGCATTTGTATCAAAAATCAAACAACTGAAGAATAACCCTCAAAGTAGCCAACACACGTCCTGGTCTAGCCCTGCTTTTGTTAAAACTGTTTGGAAGCCAAGTATCTCCTGGAAAAAGACATCTGGGCTCAGGGAAGGAAGAGCAGAAGCATAAAAAGTGGGTGTCCACTTTCTGTGCACTGGCAGTCATGGGTGAATATTATTAGTGCCACAGAAATATCTATTAAACCAAAGAACCTCTGTGGAGTGGGATGATGATGCACAACAATAACTGCAAAAACTAACTGGAATTCTTAAGATAGAGACTTTATTAAAATGTCATTTTAAAAAAAGCATTTAAATGAGCTAAAAAAAAATTTTTTTAAAAAAGGCAATTTAAATGACCTAAGCCAAAGATGGTAGGGGAGGGGCAGGCAAAAGACCCTTTCAAGCTAGACCCCCACCACCACAGTCTCACTCCAAGCCCCCCACTCCCCTCTCTCCCCAGTAGGATCCCACTGCCACTCTCCCACCTCTCACTCACCATACACCAGTCAGCAGGGCAATGGCTGACACCTCAGTGCACACACTGAGGAGACCTCATGAGTTTGGACAGTCAGGCAGCAACTGTGAGTGCCACCATCCCACGGGTCTGTATGAAACCAGCAGCAGAAGCCCTGAGACGTTAAAGGGATGTTTACTTTCCTGTGAAAAGAGGAGACACCAGACCTGGTGAGCCAAGTATGAGGAAGAATAAGGAAAGGTCAAGGGTACACACGTTGAACAATACTCCCCTCTCTAATTCTACGGATCCCCTATGCTTCCTGCTTGCACCTGCTTTCAGTCCTTGCTTGGGGTAAAGGTCTCTTTCAGGGGGAGCTTTCTTCCTGTTTCTTAGAAGCTGGGGAAAGGCTCCATCTGCTCACGATGGCCAAGATGCAAAGGGTGCTCCTGGAAGCCAATGCTGTCCGCTTCCCAGGGCTGAGGTTCATGAGAAGAGACCTGTACCTCAACAGACCTAAGTGCAGCAGAGGGCAAGAGAGACAGGGGATCAAATTTACAGTCTCATTCACTGGCGCTAACAAACACGTCAGTGAGAAGAGATTTGCTGTCCCGAAAAGAGTGTCTCTTCATGGAATGGCCAATCTTTTTCAACCTACATTAAAATGAATCCTATTTCCATTACTGATACCATATTACCAAATCGAAGTAGATCCCATTACCCTATGCATTCCCAAGTGTAACGTTGTCCCAGGGGCACATCTTAATGCCTTTTTGAAGCAAACTCCTAGGTATGCATCTACGACTTGCTGCATTGCCTTTCACATAACTATTCCACACAACAAAGTCACCCAACAGTGAATCATAAGCTCTTGCTTTCTTATGGGGGTCAGCCAGAAAGAACAGATGAGAAACAGGAAACCTAGAGAGGGAGCCATGTAATCTTGATTTGAGACTTAAACATTTACCTAAGAGCCAGATACTGAAGGAAGACAGAGTTTCACTACAGCCCTTACTCTTCTTTCACATCTGGTGCGAGTCAAGCAACTTAAGGATGCCTGGGCACGCGCTTCCCCAAGTCCCTTCCCCTCCCTCCCTCCCTCCTTCAGAGGGGACCGGCTGTGACTTTTGAGAGGGTCTGACCTTGCAGGGTTGAAATGAGGCTACAGTGCAGGAAGGCACATCGTCTCCTCTTCAGGAAAGCCAGGTCCTGGAGCACGCCGGGGTATTTAAAGACCTCAATGCCTACAAGCTCACACAGTGTTATCAAACATGAAGCAGCCCTCTTTGTCTTTGACTCGGAGAGGTCTCACCTATTCTGTCACCGATGCCCATCAACACTGAGCCACTACATCACCTCCCAAGCTGACTGTGCATCCCCGGTGACCTTTGTTGTAGGTTGGATGTTGCACGACGTCCACACCAGGGCACCTGCCCAGCATCCGCATCCCCCTCGCCCTTCACAGTGTGAATCCACGCACGCAAAGTCAAGCACTGTTGCTTCTTTGAGTTGACTTCAGTCAACAAGTTGATCGGTCGCCAGGCGCAGACCTCTCTGGGAAAGCTCTCGGCCCCCAGCGCCAGCCTTCGGCCTGCACGAAACAGTTAACGTTGCCCGAGGTACTCCTGCCAGCTTCCTCAGTCCCCTCCTGTGCCTCCTGGGAGCTATTAATACAGCAGGCACATGCTTTGACATAGCGTTCCCCGGCAGCGACAGATAACTTTAATTTGCCCTTTAAATGTCCCGAGCCCCGTGGCCCTCACGGCCCCTCCACAGGGGAACATGGCGGCACTACCCCGCGCCCCCCGACGGGGGCGGGCTCGGGCGGGGGTCTCAGCCAATGTCCGTGCCCCGGGTGGGGCGGGGGGGTGGGGGGGAACCACCTCCTCCTATCGCGAGAGGCCGCGGGGTATAAGAAAGGCGGCGCGGGGCAAGGAGCCATTTGGCCGGCGGTGCGCGGGGGCGGCCGGGTGGGGGGGTGCGCGGCTCGTTGGCTCTCTCCGGGCAGGGGGTGTCGGACCGGCTCCCAGCATGGGTGACCAAGCGCTCAGCTTCCTCAAGGACTTTTTGGCCGGTGGGATCGCTGCCGCCATCTCCAAGACGGCCGTCGCACCCATCGAGAGAGTGAAGTTGCTGCTGCAGGTGAGGAGGCGGCGGGGGGCGGCGGCGGCGGTGGCCCCGCTGGAGGCGGTGGCGGCGGGAGCCTGACGGGGCAGCGCCGCAGGTGGGTGCCGGCGAGGCGGGAGGGCGCCGGCCGGCGTGACTAAATATGGGAAGGAGCTCGGCCGGCTCCGGTTACGCGGGAGCTGCCCGGGCCCTTCGGGAGCCGGGCCAGGCGGCGGGCCAGGCCCCGTCCGTGCCCTTCAGCGAGCCGCCGTGGGGTCACCCCTGCAGTGTCCCTCTTTCTACCCTCCCACCCCTCCTCCGCTTCCTCCGTACAGGTCCAGCATGCCAGCAAACAGATCACGGCGGAGAAGCAGTACAAGGGCATCATCGACTGCATAGTCCGAATCCCCAAGGAGCAAGGCATCGTCTCCTTCTGGAGAGGCAACCTGGCCAACGTCATCCGGTACTTCCCCACCCAGGCCCTCAACTTCGCCTTCAAGGACAAGTACAAGCAGATCTTCCTGGGGGGAGTGGACAGGCACAAGCAGTTCTGGCGCTACTTCGCAGGGAACCTGGCGTCTGGGGGCGCAGCGGGAGCCACTTCCCTCTGCTTTGTGTACCCGCTGGATTTCGCCAGGACCCGGCTGGCAGCTGATGTGGGCAAAGGAGCCAGCGAGAGGGAGTTCACTGGGCTGGGCGACTGCATTGTCAAGATCTTCAGGTCTGATGGCTTGAGGGGCTTGTACCAAGGATTCAGTGTGTCTGTCCAGGGCATCATCATCTACAGAGCAGCCTATTTTGGCGTTTATGACACGGCCAAGGGTAAGAAGTGCATGGAGAAGTGACTGCAAGGGAAGATCCATCCAGTAAAGGCACTCTAGGGCACTTGGCAGTACAAGGACAAGCAGGGTTTGGCTCAGTACCAGTTCGGGGTGCTGATGCTAGCATACACACAGGTGTTTCTGAAATGCATTCCTGCCTCCCTCAGCTTGTTGCTCTGAGCAGAAGCCTTGGGTTTGCAGTATGTTTTCCAGTTTTTCTCTGTCTTGCGGCTTGTACAGATTGGCTTGTATTTACTCATTGCAGGTCATGACACAAGCCTGGGAGGGCTCTGTAGGAGAGATGTTTTGGTCAGGGAGCATGAAGAGGGCTTAGATCCCAAAATCCAACAGTCGTATAAACTTGTTTCACTTACAGTACCTCTTAATATGGATGAAGGGAGAAGTTGCAGGCTTGATTGAGTGACTCCTGGGGTTGGTGGGTGATTGTTCCTTCCACAGCCATCTTTTTCACATCCTTTTCCCTCTGTACTGACTCTGCTCGTTTGTTCTTGATGACAGGTATGTTGCCTGATCCAAAGAACGTGCATATCGTAGTGAGCTGGATGATTGCCCAGTCTGTCACTGCAGTAGCAGGGCTGGTTTCTTACCCTTTTGATACCGTGCGACGTAGGATGATGATGCAGTCTGGCCGAAAGGGAGGTAAGAATAAGTGCTGCTATGGTGTTCTGGCAACAGCAACTGTCACCTCCATTGAGATGTGATGGGAGATGCTGGGTATTTTTTGTCTCATGGAAAACTAATGACAACCTTCTTGGAATCCTTTAAAAAAAAAAAAAAGCTATGGGAAACACATCGCTGGTTATTTCTGTCATCTTCATTGAAGAGGCTGAGAGTTGATTTGATTTCAATGTGGTGAATTAAAACTACTTTTCATGAATTGATTACTTAATTTTAAATTTTTGGCTGTACTTTGCTTATTCCTTGTTGTTTTAAACATATGGAAGCTGAAACAGACTTGCTGTGTAAATTCAAGCCTTCTGACCTTTATGTCTATTTCCACAGCTGATATTATGTACAAGGGCACAATTGATTGCTGGAAGAAGATAGCTAAAGATGAAGGATCCAAAGCGTTCTTCAAAGGTGCCTGGTCGAATGTGTTGAGAGGCATGGGCGGAGCTTTTGTATTAGTACTTTATGATGAAATAAAGAAATATGTCTAAAACTTCACATCATAATGTAGTTCAATTGTTCTCAATCAACTTTTTTAAAAAATACACCATTGTGATGTATTGGACAACAAAATATTTCCTAGGGAAACAGAATAAAATTTGAGTAACATATCTGGTTGCGATGAGGATGCATTAATTTAAAAATTGTCCATTACATCACAGTCATTTTGTATGAAAATTTCTCCAGCATTTGTATTGGAACCTGTGTATATATTATACTTCAAATTTCAGCTAATATGTGTTGTCTAGAGACGAGACTTGGGTGGCCTGTACCTAGTTTAATAAGATCTAACGTTGTGAACTCGTAATAGAATGAGATCTTCAGAAATACTGGTCATGCTGAGTGATGTCTCTTTGCTACCCATTAGTGTGATGACATTCATAACATGAATTAAAATCATGTTATCTTCTAAAGCTGTATTTTTTTAATGTGATATTGTGAAATGCATGTCTCAAAACAAGCTACAGTAAAGCATCAGGCTGAGTGCCTAACTGCAGCCTCTTCACTGACAAATTATATGACAATATGGCTGAAACCATGATCTGATTTTTCAGGCATACTTTGTAGAATATGGAAGTAGCGTTTCAAAAATTCCCTGTATCTTCACAAAGCAAAAAGTTGTCTGCTTTGATGTTCAATTGAACTAATGAAATAAATTAATACATTAATGAACTTTTTTGTATTGTTTTCAGTACACTGTATGCATTACAAGTACATGCCATTTAAGGTGATGTATTAATCAGCACCCAATTAGTGATTCTCTGGTACTGTCTAAGCTTCTTGAAAGCTTTTCAACAGAGCTTTAGGTAGGTGGAATGGTTATTGACAATTGTACAATAGCAAAACCAAGTGGATTCAGTTTGAGGGTACTGCAGCCAGTTGTCTTACAGATAAACTACCCTATAGCCTTAGCTGCTTTGATAATTCATTTACATTACCCTTAACTTTGAAGTAAGTGTGTCTGCATTTGATAGTGAAGTCATTGCTTATTTTGCTTGAAAAAGTATCCTAGCATGGAATACTAAGTTACTTCAATAATGGTACTTCTACCTACGCCATTATTAACAGTTTGATCTGTTAATTACCAGTGAGATCAGAATGGGCTCAGTATGGAGTTTTTAAATGCTAGATGCTGCGTGGTTGTGAAATCACTGAAGAATAGGTGCTCTCATGAGGCAAAGGAAAGGTATTTGTGTCTATTTCAGTGCTCAGTCAGACTGCATATAAGCAAATGTTTGTGCCCACCTAGGAAAAGGGGTAAGGCTAAGCAAATAATACTCAAGCTTTTATTTCAGCTGTACCTTCTGCTTTTTCATATGTAGAAGTAAGGTACCCTCAGATTTTTTGATAAAAATTCTGGAATGCCTGTCATTTCTAGTGCCCTAGGGTAAAAAAACTGTGGAAATAAATCTTGGAATTGCACTAGCTGTACTCGAAGGTGAAAGGCTGACTTGTTACTTACAAAGCTGGCAATTTCCACATTGAATATAAACTGTGGAGTAGATGATGCCTGGGCTGGTAGAGTTGATGAGTGAACAATATTGCTGTACTGAAGGGGTTATCACTGCCTGAGAAGGGACGTTCTTGCAGGTCCCAGTGTTGTGTAAGCAAGCTGGCTTTCCCTGACACCTGGTCTCACAGCATTGCTTGTGCAAAAGCTGGAGCAATTCAATACACAAAAGCAAGCCACTGCAACAAGTCTTACCCTTTGTGCTGTGAAAATAGGTTACTCATGAGTATAAATGGAAGTAGTGTCCTAAAAGAACATATTTGTGGACACTATCTTGGTTAACACTGCATGTGACTATCACAGAACTAGCACGTTACGCTTTTGGACTGAGCATGCTTATTCTGTGATTTTTGCAATTGAGTGTGCAGATGAGAACTCTGGATTTACCAGTTTTGTGAGGAGCAGTAAATGGAGAGTAAGAAATTCACACTTTGATAGTTTCAAATTCTGTGCTTTGGCTTTCAGTTACCCCTTTCCTGTATTTGAAATTAGTTTATTGTCAGATGCAGGTAGTCCTAGCTCTCAGTCCCTAAGTAAGTTAAGTGTGATGGGCTCTGTGTGTCTGCTACAGATTCAGACCAGCAGCTCTATTCTCCATGAAGGGAGGTACAAGCTGTGAAAAGAGTATTTAGAAGCAACATCTATCCACCTGGAGAACAGAAGCATTTGGGAAAAAATTGGTCCAAAAATGATACTTATTTTTAAAGTACCTAAATTTAATTAATTTTTGTCTCATGAACATAGTGTCTCTTTCAACCTGGCCTGATCCTTTCATCTCCCTTCTTTCATGGTCACTTAGGCATTTGCTTTTATTCCCAGTAGTAAATAACCAAGGTTGCAACCTGTTGAACCGTAAGTTTGTAAAGAAAAATCTTTCGAAGTAGTGGCAGTAGTCTTGGTTAAAAGCTTTACCTGCCTGCTTCTGCCCTTTCTCTTTACTTCTTCCACACATTCCAAACGGTTCCTTACAAAAAGCCTGGTAACACACTGCAACTATTCATTTCACATTTAGCTTGCTGATGAGGTTGCATATGGCATTTAGATGTTTTAAAGAAGACCTAAGTTGGCTACAAAGATACCGGAGACTGACAGATTGTAATACGCAGAGGTACCAAACCTTGGAGGGAAGTGTGCGTGTGAATTGGCAATAAGAGAATTAAAAGGAACCAAAAGAAACTTCAGATGAGCATAAATGAAAGAAGTTGCTATATTCCAGCGGGAAAAAAGGCAAAAAACAAAGGAGGAGTAAGGGCTATTAAAAAAGAGAGCAAGGAGTATCAATGCAGGAGAGAATTCCACTGCAGGAAGAGTCAATACATGAAATAATACATATGGAAAACACCTACAGGTAAACGGTTCCTTATTTCTGCTTGAATACTTATGCACATGCACACCCTGTGGCAGATTCCAAGCAGTACTCTCCATAAAGATACTTGTGGTCAGAGTTTGAAAATGTCAATGAAATAACCATTCATCTGAAAGCAGCTCTGCACTGAGTCCGTGGCACTCATCTTAACACTTGCTGAAAACGCAACCTAAAATCCAGCCATCAGCTCTGCAAGGCTGGGAAATAGAAGACTCTGCAGATAGGTAGTCTCTAATTGCTGTTTGAACTCCAGTCAAATGAACCCTGGTTGTTACAGGCAATTGGTACTGCTGCCCCAATCCTTCTGCACCTTTGCAATAGCTGGCTACAGGCAGTAACTCAGCAAAAGTCTGCATCAAAAACATTATTCCTTTGTATCTTGCACTTGAACACTGGGAAGCCTGCCCTGAGTAGTCTAGTAATATCCTACCTAAGCAGAAAGACAAACCCTACCTACCATCCAGCATGCTACCCGGGGAGAGAACTGAGGGACACTGATCTTTTGGATGAGGTGAAGTTAGGGACTTTAGGTGGGTCTAAAAGATAAACCTGTCTCTAAAGAGCATAGCATACTGCAGACAGTGGGAGGGGAAGAATATATGACAGGAAATTTAATCTTCCCTGCCTTTCTGAAGGTGCAAACCTCCACTCTCTTGTGGAGGTCCTACACTTCTCATGGAAGAAGCAGCCATCAGTTCTTTAAAAGCCATAGAGAAGAATTTAAGACATGGTGAGGGGCATAGCAGAAGGAAGAACCTTGCTAAGTTTTTAAAAAACTAGAACAACACTCCACCTGCAGGGATGCCAGTTACGGTTATTGCATGATCTCACCAGGAGATAGAGAGTCTGACTAGCCAACGTAGGATGCCAGGGAAAGAAGCATCAAAGCAGACTCCACTACTCATGCCCCAGGTGGCAAACCACAGCCACCTGTGTTCCTCTTGAAGTCCCTCTCCCTTGAAACCAGCAAAATCTCTCAAGCACATGTTCTAGTTCTAAAAGCCCAAAAGCACAGAGAGAACCTGAGACTTGCCATTTTTGTTCCAAGTCCTGACCACGTAACGCAGTGGAGAGAACTATGATTTTTGTGTGCAATCAGAGCTTGGAACAAAAATCATGGGGAACAGCATTTTAGGACTCTGCAGTGAGTAACACAGGTGCTCCTGGAACCAGAAGTGACAGCTACGTGGCTCACTGTTGCCAAACCCTGTCTCATTTTGGCCAGGAGGAGAGTTACCAAGGGAGATATAGCAGCTTTTTTGAGCAAGGTATTAAAACCATGTATCCTGAAGACAAACCAGATCTGTATCACAAGCATTAGCGATCCCTGCTGATATCAGAAACAATAGGACCTCAACATAATTTCAGTCCTGGAAGACAGCTCCACATGCAGCACTTCCGTCTGTATTATTCATCAGGTGGAAATTACATGGTTCATCCATGACTTCGCTCAAGACTTTGAGCAGATAAACACTACAGATTGCACCTGATGCTCAGTGTACCTGGCTCCTAAGATATACCACTTTGATGCAGGAAGAGCCTTTCCCCCCCCCCCC
>VZSC01016209.1:103852-146533 GCA_013398225.1 Steatornis caripensis | reverse complement strand
GAAGAGCCTTTCCCCCCCCCCCCATCATCTTCTTGTTGGTATCTCTCAGTGGAAACATTCGTCATTGCCTGCATACGATGGTCATGACTGCACAGCTAGAAGGCTTGATGTAAGGGACCTTACTGCCCTCATCTCCACCACAGTGATGTGCAGACTGTGCTCCAGGGAAAAGCACAAGCTCTCACCTACCAGGTGACTCGGTGAGCTGCCCAGGTTGGGAAGGCAGGAGGTTATTTTTGTCTGTTGACCACGGAGAACAAGGAAAAGCACTGAAATAAAAATGTTATCAGTCACCTGTTAGAAGGAAGTGTCTCAGGCTTTTCACAGTTTATCCTGAAACTCATTAGATGACAATCAGGAAAATATGGTCCAATGTAAAGTCTACATACATCACAGAAGACACATAAATCCAGCCAGTCATTTGATTTAGGACAATCAGACAAACCCTCATCCAAGTGGCAGGATGACAGCAGAGATGCTTCAGGATCTTCAGTAAAGACTGCAAGAAATCCAATAGAAGACAGGCTCTGGTGTAGGGGAAAGCCCATAGATTCCAGGAGGAATAGCCTTGTGCAATTCCTCCAAATTAACTTGAGTCTCTTAGGTTCGCTGGGATTAAAACTGAGTTCTAAAGGATTCAGCCATCTGCTTGGGAAAATGCCCATGTGACCTATCCAGACAGGAAAACATCATCACTCCCTGTTCTTCTCATGTAGTCAGTGATCTGAGCTAGGGCCTTCTTTAATACCTTCAGTATTGCAGAAAGACTACACAGTAGAACCCTGCCCTGGCAGAACAGAGCCCACAGTGAGGCAGGAACACTTCCAGAGCAAAAACATGACAAAAGGCATCACAGTCCATTTCTCTCATATAGTGAAATCTATATGCCAGTGCTGTCACCCAAACTGGCAATCATGTCACTTCAGCAGGGAGACTGGCTCCTGTCTGAAACCACATATCAAACCAGCGTGGCAGTCCGCTTCAACGAAGAAGGAAAGCAGCTTGCATTTTTCTTTCAAAGAGATCTTCTGGCAAAAGGAAGGAGGGGAAGAAAGTAGAAGAGAACATAGAAGTGGCAGCTTACAAAAAAGGCAGAAAACAAGTCTATTTAGAAACAGGATTTTTTGCTATAAAAATCTTGATGAGATTATCTAACTTAATGAAGACCTGTCTATATGGCTTATTTTAAAAAACCCACACCACAGTCACTAACAGGTAAAGCGTATCAACAAACAAACTGATTCTTTGCATTTTCCTCCACTACACGTAGTACAAAACACTTCTCCCACATCTTCCTTTGCACTTTAATACCAATTATAAAATTCTGAAAGAAGCCACTGCAATGACAAACAATTCATGTTAAATATTTTATTTCTTATGATTTACAAAAATGACATACAAAATTGACAGTCTTTCATACCAAAGTTAAATAAAATAAGATGAAGCAATTAAAAGTAATCCATTTCAGGAATTCCTTCACAGCAAAAAAATATCATATGAACATTCAAAAGTATTTAAACTGTGAGCCTGATATTCACATTCAATGACAAAAATCTTTAAATAGTGAATAATTTTCATTAGCACAATAGTACAAATAAATACAGCAGCACTATGCAAAAAATTCCTTACAGTCCCTATCAATGAATAATAATCGTAATAAAGATCTGTTTGTCACAATGCTGCTCAAAGTTAACAGTTCAAATATTGTCAAACAGCTAAATTTGATCCGCAGGTCACCAGCTGCAGAAGCCCTGCCAAACTATCACACAGGACCAAGTAAAAAGTTTGTTACAATGCAGAATACCTGAAAGCCTAAGCCCTCATGCAAGCACTAGCAAAGAATAATAAACTTTCCTTTCCACAGGGCTAAGACCCCACATTACTGAACACAGCTTTTTTTTCTTTATGCATAATACACAGAGAATTCCTGTATCTCTCCTGGGAAGAAGACAGGGAAGCAAGCAGGGTTCCAGCAATATCCATGGATAGTGGCACCACGATTTATGCTTTTTTTAAGACTACAGTCCTACAAAATAAGCTCACTGGAAATTTGCCGTTATGCATAGAAATAAAGCATACTACCTACTATTTGCTATTACCAATTCCATTGAATTTTGCTCCCCTTATAAATGGATGTTACCTCTGAAGCTTATCTGACACTGCTACAAATATTTGTTATGAACACAACATTAAAAAACAGGTTAAGAAGCATAACAAGATTCTCAGGTTTTTACTGTCCTTTTTTTGTTTAAATCCTGGTTAATAGTTGCTCTCAAAGTCAGGTGTTCAGGTTTCCTGCAGCTCAAGTTTATATCTCGCCACCAAGAAGGGCAAAAAAATTGAAAAGCAGGGCCGTGAAGCATGTCCCTTGCTTAGTATTCTCTAGCTTGAGAAGTAACTAAAACTTACTCTTGTTTATAGTTAATCTGAAATTGTTGTTCGCTTCAATCTTTACTCTCGTTCAAATAGCATCAGATGCTTCTTTCCTGCACAAAGGTCCCAATATAACTTGCAAAATTCTTTTACACCTGGAAGATACACAGCCTTGAGTCCAAAACAAATGTTCAACACCTGGAGTGCAAAAGTGGCAGAACAACATCTTTTGCAGCCTCAGTGTTCTAGCTAACTATACAGGAACACACAATCTGCTTTTCATCTCTTCATGCTGCTGTAAAGAGAAGATTCTTTCAGTCACAAGAGCATGACCCACAAAGTTTAGAAGCCCAGGATGAAAAGGACAATCTAGGAATTAAGCATATGCTTATACGTTTAATGCAATATTTTAAAATAATAATATTTTAAAGATTTTCTTTACGTCTTGTGCCTATAGTGCAGCAATTCTGTCCTTCCATGTTATGGATACAAATTCCACTTACGATTTGAGAATAAAACAATAATTAGCAATTTCTATTTAACTTGTCCGTTTAAATACCTCCTTCTCTTTCATAAGTTCTTTCTGTCACAGAAAACACTGACTGAAGTGAAAGTGTTCACTTAAAACCATTTTCGAAGCAATTATAACATATATAATGCATTTTGATCAGTGAACAATGCAGAAAATATTTTTGCACATAGAATATACAAAAGCTCTAAAAATGTAGGTCTGAGGATCATCTCAGAATGCAAGGCAAAGAATGCAGTTACAACCAAGCAGCGCGAACATTAGTGGATTTAGGTCTCTGTAATGCCCCACCAGCTGAATCAGACATGGGTTTTTCATTCCTCTGGCTCATTGTACTTGGTACAGTGGATGCTCTTGAAGTGCCTCCTGTTCACACACACACACAAAATTAAGAATGCTTATGCTCAGTGCAACAGAAAACTTCATGCTGTATTAGTACTGCAACACTCATTACCATAGTTTCTAGAAAAAAAAAACAAATCACAATACATTGACTACAAACCCAAAATGTTATGAATTGTTTGTAAATAGTCAGGACAAAGAATTCAAGCCTATGCCATAGTGCTGTGGTTCTTTAACCCAACACACATGGATCTATGGGGACACATGATCTACTTCCAAATATTACATGCCCAATTTCTAAGAGAAACAAGGCTGCTATCAGTAGATTCACATTTTCCGAATAAGAATTTGAACCTTCTTTGGGGTTTTTGTGTTGAGTTTTTTTTCCTTCTCTTCTCCTTTCAATAAAGGGTACTGGCAAAATGAGAAATATTTCTTTACAGCAGTGATTGTTTGACCTTCTTGGAAAAGATTATAAACAAGATAATTTATTAGAAATTTAGGAAGGTAAGTAAACAATTCATATGTTCATCATACTTTTGGTATGATAGCAACTCAGTTTAATGATTTCTGTGTGATAAGTGATCAATCTAAGACAGAGAAAGGAACTTATTTGCTATTCTTAGCAGTAAGTCCTTCACATTTCTGAATTATAAAAAGATAAACACAATCAAAGAAATGCAAGAATCTACAACTTCAAAGTACTTACTCGAAGGACTAAGCTGGCTGAAAGCAGATGTTCCTCTTCTTACAGATGGTGAAGAACTTAGATAACTCATCTGGCGCTGATAGTCCATCAGTTGTTCAGAACGCCTCATGCCAGCTGTTGGTTTCACTGCTTCCAGTCTCTTCAGGAAAGCCTTAATATCGAAGAAAAATGTAATTAAGAAAGAATGAACAAGAAGCTGCTAAACAAACATTCACAAATTAATTTTTATTTGAACTGCAAAAACCTGCCAAATTTTTAGCACTGCACAACATGAACTTCTCCACTGGTGACCACTGTAGGCTATTTTGCTCACATTCAATTCTTCTCAGTGTTGTAAGATGATACAGATAGTAACTAACCCTTACATATCATCAGTTCTACACCGAGTACATCTTTAGTATCCCATAGTTCTCTGTACTTGATAACTTGAAACAACACAGCTGTTTGGTTTAGTAAAGATGGTGGGAAGAAAGGCTGCAGTCTTCTAATCCTACCTTTGGTTTCTCCTCTCTTCTAAACTTCCGGAAAGGTAAGAATTTAGGGTTGGGGGTTTTTTTAATCTTTCCTTCGCAAATATACTTAGTCCATTTTATATCGCCCTACAGGATACCCAGAGAGAATTACTGACCTCAATTCTGTGAAAATAATGTGAAAAGGAAAGCACAAACATCCACCAGACACTATTTGTTTTATCCATAATGTAATTTTAAGATACTCTAGTTGAAATTATTTTTATAGACATCATTTCCTTTTGTTGATATTAACCCTGGCAATCATGCAGCAAGCATTCAATTAGAACAGCTACTTCCGTAGTATTTGTAAGATACAGACAGTTTCCCAGTCTGCATAACTACTTCTACTGGAAACAGGATTTATTAGTTTAAGAAATTTCCATAACCTAAGAAAAGAATCTGATGGCAGGACAAATTTGGAAGTACCCAGCTACATACAACTTTCAATTAACAACTTCACATTCAAAAAATATTTCATGTCCAGTGCTTGCCTTGCATAGATCTATACGTTCCCCCCCGCTAACTAATTTCAATTCGTTTGATGGCCTAGAAACATTTGGCAATGACAAAACCATTGCTGGTCAGGGTTGCGACACACATCCTGTCAGTAAGAGACAATGCAAACTACGATTATACAAATCTCCAAAGTACTAAAAATACCTCTGTTAATAAGGATGTATTGCCGAGCTGCAGAGTTATATAGCAGAAGTCAAGAATCTGTATGTATAGCTATTAAACTGCACCTTACATGAAACCATCATTCTTCCCCTCTCCCAATCAGGTACTGATTATTTATTTATTTAAAAAGAATTAAAAAATTTACAGAAAGTGACTTAGGAAATAATCTAGTATTCACAGGATGTCAGTTGTCATTGTCTAGCTGTTAACAGGAATCTACAAACTCTTGGTCGTTTATGCATGGGCACTGGAAACATACACAGAGTGCACAAGAGAGAAAGGACAAGTGATTTTTGGCTTAGACATAACATGTCACAAGTGCTTGGCTCAAGTGCCAGTCAGTTCATCATCAAGTGGAAATACCTAAGTAAGCAAAAGTCAAAGGAAGGACTACAGCTAGAAATAGCTCTTCACTAAAGCCAGTTGCAGAACATGAAATGGTAGACTTGTCTCTAAATGTTACATCCAATATTTTACTCACAACTTCATCTGCATCTCCTAATACAACTACATACATTTAGAATTGCAGAGAGCACTTGTTTACCTTCATTATTAAAAAGAGAAGCTCTCAATACATTCAGTTCAATGACAAATGGATTGGGTAAATTGTAGAAGGACTTCCCTATGTAAGTCAAGCATGTTTCAAGTCTGCGCTTGAACAGCCTTATAGAATTTGCATACCTTAACACTGCAGTAATTCCAAGCTTAATTCTAAACATAAAATATTTACATAGGTCTGCTTTACTCTAGTTTAAATATAATTCTCTGCTTTTTCTTTTATGCCAGTATTTTTATGAGTATCAAGTCCCCATTACTAAAGCAAAAACAGAGACCTCTCTCAGTACTAAAACATTACTTTTTGAAGAGGATAACACTGGACTCGATACAGCCCTGAGCTACAGAAAAAGCAGATAAAGATTCCGTGGTGCAGAAGTGTTCCAAGAAAAGCTCTTCTAGAGAATGAGAGAACAGCTCCTGCGGTTCCCTTGCCCTCTGCAGTGAATTGTACCAAGGGCATGTTAACTTACACGCTATTTGCGGTTGTGAATTTTGCAGTTTGGAGAACAGCCTGCTGCATACAGAAATGAACTCATCAACACATTGAAATGGCAGTCCTGACCTACTAAATCTGTAACCCAGAACTAATCCGATTCTTATGTTTTTATTACCACCCTATAATCTCGAAGTCCTTAACCAAGGAACTACGTTGTACAATGGTACAAGTACCTTGAACAAACGTTCTTTTTCAATTATACATCTAAATTTATTAATTTTTTCATTATGTTATCCTTTTCAGAAATGGACTGAAGAGCACTGTCACTTTCCTCCTCCTTTTGAAGCGCTAAATCTCTGGAGCCTTAATCCCGCACCACTAAAGTAAACAGAAATTTTGTCATTGATCTTAGTGACCAAAGAATCAGATCACATAACATAATCCAGGTGTTCAGAACAAAGTATGTTCCCGATCCGATTTAAGGAATAAGAAAAAAAAAAAGTAACAGACACTAATGGCAGGAATGTCATTAGTTGCTCTAAATTGCATTGTAGCTCCTCAGAGCTCTCGATTCAAGCTCAATACATATACAATATCATATCACTGATGACCTCCTACCTTGGTAAAAGCCACCCAAGGCTTCGATTTCCTCCGTCTTCTTTTACTTTATCATAATTCTGAGTTTACAATAAAAGTAGAATAATAATATTAAAAAAGAAAAAAAATCACAGAAGGTGGTATTCCTGCATGATTACCTTCTAGGAAGAGGATAATCCTTTATAAATCTAGGCATCTGGACACAGATTAGTATCTATAAAGAAGATTAGTATCTATAAAGACACTAAAATACATATTGTCAATGACAGACGGAAATGTCAGGTTGCCAACAACTGGACAACAAAGGAACATGACTCTATCAAAACATCACTGCTATACAGTAGGCCAAGATAAATGCTGCTAATTCAACTTTGCACATATCATGAGAGCACTAAAGCTAATTCTAATGCTAGGATAAAGGAAAAAAAAAAATAATCAGTACACATTTTTCTGCAGCTATGTTGAAAAAGAAAGAAAAAAAACCCCTGAAACTGCAGCACTCCTAAACTGGGTTCAGAGAGAAGGTAAAAAAAAAAAAGTTACTTCTTGTTTTACTTTGCTTTTAAAATGCATGAAGGCTTCAGTTTCACCTCCTTTGAATCCTAACCAGCTGACTAGTGTGCCTTGACAGCTTTTCAAATTTATTTATATTATGCCTCCTCTAATGTCACTGATGTCAGTGACCACACTGACCACACTGTCCCTTTCCAGATTGCATGTGGGGGAGGGGGAAGTAGCAAACTGCACTCAAGGACAGCTTTCTGTACCTGTCAATGGAAGTATTTGTAATTTTCTTCAATTACCAGTTGCATTAATTAGCTCTAACCTGACAAGCTCTAAACGTCAAAAAACTCCAAGTTCTTCAATCTAGAACCGCTATCAAGTTTACATGTGGCTGGCATCACCACAAAGTAGGCTAAGAGTACACACACAAAAAAATTTCTCACAAAACTAGCAGTGTGCAAAATAACCAAAACTTTCCTTGAACCTGCCAATTAGTCAGTCTTTATTATAATTACCACAGCAGTGTTCAGGAATATCGAGCCTGGGTCAGGAATCAGCAGACCACAAGAAATCTGACCACAAGAGCTTATAGCCTAAATACTATGATCACAGAATTGCACTTAATTGTCCCGTATTGCAGTATATTCAGTATATTTTAGCAAGGCACATCTGCATGCCAATACCACATCCTGATAGCTTCCCCTGATGAGAGGGCCATGGAACCTTTTTTTTTTTTGCATTGCACTTTGTAATCTCAGGAACTACCAACATTTTGTCTTTAGTCTTGGCATACAATGGCTTTGAACCCAGTAAGTGAAAATATCTTATAAAATCCTATGTGCTTGAGTTTCTGTCAAGGTTTAAAGCTGGAATGGAGTACTGCATTGGGGTCAAACCAGGACAGTTTCTAAGGAACCACCAACCCAACATAAATATTTCTGAGCTCCAAGTGGACCCAGAAGACTACATTTTCTTTCACAACTGTATTCCCTACAGCTTTATCCTCCAGACTGAGACCAGCAAGGCTGAACAACCTTGGTATTCTTTCTACAGCCACGTTAAGTATGCAGCTTTCAAGGCCTGATGCTCTCAGACTCAAGGGTGGTCCTTGTGGATGGGACAAAGGGAAGGCAGAGAAAAAGCAGTGTATAATACATCGAGGGAAGAAAGTACAAGGTGCCCAGGCACAGCCCTGATGGACCAGTGCCCTCTCCCTCCTATTTCTTTCCATGCCTAGAAGTTCTCTCCTTGGTTGCAGCACGACACAGACGGCAGGGCAAGCGCAGTGCAGCACAGGACTGAAGGCTGTGGCTCAGGATAGGGCATGTTCTCTGTATGTGGTGGCAGCCAGTTAGGGGGATGGCCAGAGACACTATCCTTCCACTGCCCTTTTCTCCCCACCCAGTTGCCACAGCCCATCAGCACCATTAAATCAAGCAGAGACAAATGAATACACGTTCAGTTATAGCAGTACAGTACTTTCATTTCTAAAGGAGGTTCAGGTTTTCCAGCAAGACAAAGGCAGCCCAGAGCACAAGAGAAAGGAAACAGTTTGGCTGAAAGATCTTTGTGCTGGTACAGGCTGTGATGACCAGAACAAGTGGTGTGGAGAAGCATTAGTGACATCTGCAGCACAGACGACTCAAGGAAACAAGTAGGTGAAAACAAAAAGACAGCTCTTGCAGAGAGAAACACAGTAAGTGATATTTTTTTTTGTTTGTGTGGGAGGGTGACTATATTGGAACTGGGATCAAAGTTGGATCTGCTGGAGCTTAGGGTACATTTTGAGGGCGTACGAGGTGGGGGAATAAAAACCATGAAGTGTTATGTGCAGTGAGCCATAACAGCATGGGGTAAGAAGAACGCACAGGAATGCATAAAAAGACCAAATATCCACAGAAAAGGACAACATCCTCATCCCCCTTGATCTAAGGTTTGAGAACTATCATCCCAGACCTGCTGAGATCTTCCACTGAACTTCCAGTATGAACTCAAAAGGTCCCTTTTTCCCTAGGAACCTGGCTGAAAACAGCAGCTTAGCTCACTAAGGTCATCTAACACAGAAATCCTAGACAGAATTAACAAAAATGAGGAAAACACCCCAACAAAAAACAACATACAGATATGAACTACTTCTAAGTTTAGGTGAAGTGACTGAAGAATGGTGTAGTGACTGCAAATCTATATTTCAAGGTCCCCAAATACTTAGCTGTATCTACCAGTATACATTTTTGTTTCACATAAACCATTAAAAGTTTAAATGGCATGTAGTGTCTAGTCTGTGAAGTTGAGTATCTTATTTATACTGGGAGCAATAATGATTAATACGTCAATACTGATAGAGACACATATATGCACACATGGGAAAAAAAGTAACACATTAGTTACACTTACGTCCCTTTCCACTGGAGAGGAGACGGGGTTGGGAGTATCTCCAAACACAAGGGTAGAATGTTTTCTGAATCAGCAGCATCCTCTATCGGCAAGAGACACACTCTGGTCCCACTAGCTCAGATAAGCAATCAAAAGCAGGTTCCACTTACAAAAGTACACAGCCAAAAGCATGAAGTACAAAGTTCTGACATTAGTTTTAACAGCGATCTATTTTGCTATTTGTGCTTTTTCCATAAATTGCTAATCGCTACCTTATAACTACTGTTCTTCAGAGCAATGCACCTTTCTATTCCATCATAGCTCTTTCTAGCAGAGTCTGTGGGAGCAGTAGACGTTCCCTGCACCTCCTTGCACCCTTTCACAAAGCTAGAGAGCACCAAACCACTTAGATTCCTCTCTAGTTTCCTAATATTTGAATTACTTTCCCTGCATCACCTCTAATGCCAAATGCCTGCACCAGAAATCAAACTGCCTTTCTGATAACAGTAAATCTAGGCATTACTCCAAGAATGTTCTAGTGGAACAAGTGAAAGTTTTCCCTAGACGAAGTGTTAACCTCAGAACAAGAAATTATAAAAGCTGTAATCCAACAGGGGGGAAAAAAAAATCTCTGCATCAAAACTCTTTGACCCTCTGCACAGACTACTGCTGTAAATTTCTATTCTTGAATTATTTATGAAACCCCGCATCTTTCTCCAACAAACATTTCACAAAGGTATATCAAGCACCATATCCTGCATGCAGTACCTCAGGCCTTGTACAAGGAAAAAATTTCCTGTCAAGTAATAGAAGATTGATAAGGAACTTCCAAGGAATTCCAGCTCGTCAATCTACAAAGGTGAATAAAGCTGCTGACCAGAAGAAAACAAGTCCATAAGGCACATATTTTTAGCTATATAAAGCAAAAAAACTCATCAATGGGCAGAGTAGGGCAGCTCTTTCATTTGCAGTCTCTGAGAAAAGCATGTCGTACTCGTAACCCCAAAAGGTAGTGCTAGAAAAATCGATATGTTACAGCTGTGATGCTCCAGGTGCACATACACTTCAAACGGAATAAAAAAGTAATCAGAATTGCTCAAAAATTACACCAATGTTAAACAAACGTAAGAGCTGTACTGATGAATCGCTCTTCTGAAAAGAAGAGAGGAATACAACATCCTGAGTTTAAGGAAAAGAATAAACCATGTTTTTACAGTCTAAAATAGTATGATGTCCTAATGTAAATTCTAAGGAACAATTCTGATGTCAAACATGCACACTCATGTTGCTGATGACAACAACTAAAGCATAAATTAATAAGTAAATGAAGGGTATTATTTGTCAGACTAAAAGCAACTGCCATTAATCTCTAACATGCACTAAACCAGCAACATGTGAAAAGACTGTATGTGTTTAGGTTTGCTGAATTTTTGATCCTAAAGTTGCAAAGGCAAGACATTCTTGAACAAAATATTACAATATGTCAAAAGAGAAAAGGTTGGTGGCTTTGAGTAAACAGAATTGTATTGTAAAATATAATACACATTGACAGGCCAGTAACCATCTATTGTTACGTAGTACAGCATATTACAATTACATTGTGACTGTGACACTGTACTTCCTCCCCATAGCCAAAGAATACACTCTTATTATCAAGGCTCATGTGGAAGAGCAAGTTCTGCTTTAAACTTTGTAAATAAACAAAAACCAACCCCCCCCCGCCTGCCCCACAACACATGAAGAAAACCCTCCTATCAACCTAAAAACATCTCTTCCCCACACAACGAGAAGTATCACACATCTATAACAAGTGTTCTTTCAGTGTGTAAAGTATAGTGTTCTTTTGGCCAACTGTAGCTCAGTGGAGCTGGGGAGAAAGTTTCCTACTCTGAAAATTTTTAACACTCTAGACGTCTGAAAGCTAGAAAAACTAAAACCTAATGAATTTTCCTGAGCAGGTCAATCAGACTTCCTCAATATTGAATGTACATCTCTATATATATAAAAGGAAATTGCCACCTACACTTACACAGAAGGAAAAAAGTTAATAAACTACTTCCACTATAAATTTTCCAAATATTTTAACTATATTTAATCTCCTTTTCAAATACAGTAATGATCTAGGAGACATGAAAATGTCATTGTATATATTACAATTCAGCCACTAAAAATCTTATTCAAACTAGTATCATTTTTTATTTGACAACGCTGTGAATATCCTTATAAATGAGTCTGAATTTGTTTTCCACTAAAGTTCAGTTATTGTGATTGCCATTCTATTGAAATACTGCAACAAGCAGAGCGCTACAAATATCGAAAGAGATGGATAGCTGTAAAATAAGTCAAAAACCCAAACTGACATTCACATTGTATCCTCTGCGTTTCAAATGTAATGGGTTTGATGCTGTCATACTGATTGGTTTATTTTTTGCAAGCCTGTTCTTGAGAGACTAGTAATCACGATGCATGAAGCAGGATGAATAGTCAGACTGCTATCCAAAGTTATGAACGTGTTAACAATAATGGTTAGTATCACTCAATTTAAGAGGAACAAAGTATAGCAAACTCATATAAAGTAAAATCTATTTGCACCTGAAAAAAGCATAATAATTTTCCGCAGCCCAAAAAATATGAACAATTACGGAAACAGCATAGTAAAGGAAATTCATTGCAGACCTACTGCAGTAAGGCTCAAAGTGCTGCCTTATCAGTTTTAAAACTATTTAGCAGTAGTTCATCTGGCAATAAACAGTCCTCAATTTACTGATCCAAATCAGTTGTCAAAACTTACCAGGTTTTCTCTTTCAATTCTTTGCTGCTCCTTTTGCCTGTTGAGGGCACTGTGGTACAATTTAGGAGGCGTTACAGCTGACTTCTTCAATGTGGTACTTCTTCTTGGCTTTGCAGACTGTCTGGACAGTTCTTTTAGCAACCTTTGGTTTTCCCGATCAATCTGTCTTACTTCTTCATTTGTGAAAGAATAATTTTTCCTTGTTCCTTTAGATGGCTGATCGATGGTTAGTTTTTGTTCTTTTTTCTCCAACTGTAGGAAAGCTTTAAAATAGCAAGAAATAAAATACTTGGATTAAAAAACTCCAAACCAAACACAAATCTTGCATTCCATTATTAGGATTTATTTACACACCTGAAAAACCAAGGTACATTTCATCTCCCCTCATCTGAATTCCAGATTTATGCATTTCATATTTTTTAGGGATGCTCAGTTTTCTTCAGTACATTGATTTTACACAAGTTTCACCACAAAAATCAAGTCTAATTTTGGCCTTAGTTAAAACCATCTGCTTCCTTCTTGCTCAGAATCCCCCTCCTCCCTATTTATGACTGGTAATCCAAAGGAATTGAACAGATGCAGCGAACAACTGAGCAATACAAGAGAATCAGCAATATGCACACACTGCGTAAGCATTTGTGTAGAATATATCTGTTATTCAGAAATCAGAATATAAATCAGCCTTATGTGCACAGTCATTTCTTCTGCATGGTCAGTATTCCGGAGCCCCGCTTTGACTCTGATGACCCCTGATCTCTACCTTTATCAATACGCTTGCCCAACTTTAACATTGACACATTGTGCTCAGGCTTCCATCCTCAAGTATTTTTCACGTAGTTACTATGGTACCAGTAATCAGCATAGGCAATCATATCTATATGCTAATGGGGCTACTAAATGCTACATTCTGTAGCACATAGCTAATTATGGTCTATATGCTAATTAGGGCTACAGCACTAAAGCAACATTGAACATAATCGTCATCACAGTGGTATAATCCGTGGCACCAATATAAGCATCAGAGAAGTTTTCCAAGCAACAGAAAACACAGCTTCAGGAAGCTAGGACTAGAAATAACTTATGGAACCAAGAACTAGACCATAAATTAGTATTTAGATGTCTGCACATGAAAGAGACTTAAACTTTGCTCCAAACATATCCAAAATATCTGTCTCAGCTGAGAGGCAGAACGAAAATGATGTTTCAAACAGAAAACTGACACTGGAGAAGCATGACTCAGAGACACAACATGCATTTCCTGAAGTGACTTTGTTGATTCTTCTCTTCTGAAGCAATACCATCTCATGTTGATGCAGGAATCGTAAAGGGAAAGAGGAAAATTAAATTTAATGGATGGAGAGAAATGAGTAAGCATATATGTAATAGAAGAAAAATTACTGGGGCCTGGCAATTTAAAACAGTAAAAAACCCAAACAAATTAAACTAGGATAGGAGGTTTCAAGACAAAAGAACAAAGAATGGGCACTTAAAAATACACAGCAAGACAGACTTGCACAATTGCAAGATAAGATAATGACTTGAAAACTTCACTTTATGTTTATTAGAGTTCCACTGGAGCTTTGCTATTGACCTGTTTCTAAGCCTTTGCTTTCTAAAGCTCTGCAGTAGATCTTCTGGCATCTGTTTTAGGAGCTTTGCTGTCATGGTATTACCCCATCAAACCACTGCATTATTTATGGTACAGTAATGGCAGCACCAGGTTAGATCAAACAGATCTTTCAGAGCTGAAACACAGACAAGGAAGCCTCACTCAAGCCATTTCTCCATGCCCCCAACATCACAGTGTCTCCAGAAGATACCCCTCACTCTTACCCCTAAAAGTCCCACACAAGCAAAACAAGCATCAAAGCAGAAGCTTTGAGAAAAGCAGGAAGGAAAAAAAACAGGCATGCAGTAACATTTCCTCAGCAGACACTTCCACATCAGCAATTTTTTTGCCAATGGATGTCTGAGGCTGCCTTTAATAGCTTACAAACCTCAAAGAATGATGAGCATGTTCTTGCTTCAAAACAAAATGAAATTAAATCTTCCTTGCAGTATCTCAACTTAGTTTATTCCAGAATTTACACAAGCAAATATTGCTACTGACTTTGAGAAATTTAGAAACAGTATCCAGAACTCAAAATCCAAACAGTTAATTCCAAAATCTCTCTGGAAATTACTAAGCTTGCACCATCAGTACGCTAGCCAATACAGGCAAGAGCTGCCCCTCTAACTGTGAGGTTGTTCACATTCACAAATACTGTTTTAATTTTTCGAGAGACGATGCAAATCACCTTAAAACCACGACACAATGCAAAACAGTGCAGATCAAGTGTGCCAACTAATAGGTTACTAAAGTATAAATGTCTTGAAAAGCATCTTTACAATTTAGTAAGTTATTCTCAAGGGAAAACTAGTACAGCCATCAACACCCGTTGGGGAAACAAACCTGGGACGAGACTCATCTGGATACACCTACAAGGGACAAAAAGAAATGCACAGAAATAACTAGAGCCACACAATTCACACCATAACATCAAGCTGCAGCATACTACTCAATAAAAAACAATTAAATATATCCTTGTGGGAACAGGCAAAACCAGCACTGCAGAATGCAGTTGGAAGAAAGTACTTTGAACAATCATCTGAAGAAGATATTTATTATGTATCACGTTACATAATTGGTAACTGTTTTATTACGAAGCTATGAAAGATAATTTAATCTTTCGCCTTACATCCACAGCATCTCACGGGTTAAACAAGACTGCACATCATATCCAAGAGAGGAAATGAGGTTGTGGCAAAGAACGTTGTTCAACTGAAGTCTTGACCCAGCTTTGTGGCATCAATGCTGTTGGTGACGAAGCCTCTTACAAGAGACATTTAAGCTTCTGAATAACTGTCAGTGTCAGTTCTAAACAGCTCTATTTTTTCCATGAAAGGTGTGAACTAGTCAAATTCCATTTAAAGCAACGGCATTCACAATGAGGACATTTTTAATTAGAAACACAAGTTTCGTGTCTTCACTGGTACATGACTGTTTTAATTCTCTGTAAGGTACTCGGCTATACTTTGGTGCAGAGTGTATACTCTTCTGATGCAGCTGTGAACTATACTCAGTAAACACAGATTAAAAATGCTTTGAGATAAATAAGCACCAAGGTAATCACTTATCTTTTGACTTCCTCATTTTTTTCTGAAAAACCCATCAGCTGTGATGAAAAAGAAAATAAAACCAGAGCAATAACATCACAAACACCTTTCCCCTCAATGCTGGTCAGTAAATGCTTTTAGAAATACTGATTCAAGCAGCCCTGCAGCGATGGCTACACACTAGACAAGCACTGTGTCACCATTGGTATCTCCCATGCTGCAGTGGTATGCAACTGCGGCAGCATTAACACCACCGGTATCTTACCAGCAGTTCTCAGGCAGTTAGTGTGAATATACATTGTCCTGGTTTGAGGTCAATGTCCCATGTACATTTCCATGCATTGCTCTACTGGATAGTACTTCTTATATATCTAAGTAAAGCATGACAAAATTTTACTAACTTTACTCTCAGCTTCCAGCTTCTTCAGTCACAACCCCCTAACACACAGACTTTCCTTTTTTCATTCATCTCTTCTTCGTTCCTGTGCTAGCCTTTCATAAGGCTTTTTCCTTTTGATATGTTTTCCTTCTACAGTGCCTCATCCACACCTTTTATCACCTCACCACGAAGACAGCCTTTCCCACTTGCAGCAGGCAGAAGACGGACTCCAGCTCATTTTCTTCAGTATGCTGTCCATTCTTAGCCTCATTATTTATGCTTAGTAGAAACTGACCTTACTGCTGCCAACAGCTATCTGACAACTCTTGTCGTTAAGGGCTTGCTAACAGTGATAATATCAAATCTATCACAACTCAAAAGATACATATTAATAAAGTGAAAGAATTGTTAAGATCACCATGAAAGTTCTGCTGTGAAGTTGTTCAGTGAAGCCTGAGCAAAAAACCAGTAACTGATCTCTTGATATGTCGCTGAATTACAGGAGGACTCATTAACTTTGCACCGAAGTTCAGACCCAATACAACATGCGCAGCAAGTTTTCTTCAAGGGATGGGGTGAAAAGATCAATCTAAAAGTCTCTAGTTCCTCACTAGTTTCTTCAGTTCCTCAACTTATCTTTTTATAGTTAGCCTTCTGTATGACCTAGAGGAAGAACCACATTTTAAATTTCACAAGTAGTTCTTTCCCACAACAGCATTGCAATACACCAAGGCATTGGATCAGATAACACATTAAAAGTAGTTGTTTTGTTGCTCTTTAAGCTGATAAGTTAATAAATTAGAATTGTGTTTTACTTAGTTAAGATCTACGTTAAGGAAGAATTTAAGCTGCAAACATCACTTCAAAACAAAAAGTAACTGACTGAAGCCTATCCATAGATGACCTTTTCTAAATCACAGCAAATGCAACATTGATCTCCTTCAGAACTGTGCGACAGGAAAGAATACACGTAAAAATACAAGCAACAGAATGCATACTGTGTCACTTACTGAAAGAGGATCGCTAATACTACAGGGTAAGTGCTTGTTCCTAACAAAACAAGCAGAAGGCAGAGGACATTCATGAAATCATTGCTCCTTAAACGATGCTCAAATAAACCGCAGTAGCGATCTAACGAAGCAGTGAGCAAAAGGTTCTGCAGGTCCTTCCTGAAGCAGGAGTGACACTATTTCCATGGTCCAGAATGAGGCTTCCGACTCCAGAACTTCAAACCATCAGTAATAGTTTCCACTACTTCCAAAGTTACTTGGCTGAAAAACTGTCCAACCTGCAGTCTGCACAACACCACTTACACAGCATCATATTCCTATTCTCTGCTCACTTACTATGACATAAATGTATGTAATCCGCAGCAGGTACGCATGTCCAATATGCATTGAATGCGCTTCAGCATTCACTGGCAACAACATTGCTTTCATGGCAAAGGCAGTAGGTGTCTAAGTGAGGTCAGCACAAGCCTACAAAACTAGGGGCAATTCACCATCAATAAACAAAACAAGAATCAAGATTCCATGGAAGAGGTAAACGCATTTATTCTAAATGGTATTAAATATTTCAGGTACAATTAGTGTTATACAACAATTCAAATATCTGAGTTTCAAAGTTACTTCAACAATTTATTCAACAATGCACCCATACTGCTCTTTAATCACAATGCATCAGTGTTTGAATGGTTTATCTGACTATTTTTACAGTGGTCAATGACAACATGAAGCAACACTACATCTTAAGGATATGATTTAAGGTTCTAAAGGGTTTATAAGTCTTGGAACAATTAAATATGCTTTACCTGTAGCTTCACCCTCTATCAGTGGGTAATACGTAATGTAACTAAGCCCCTACTTACCACTTTATTGTCAGCCAGACCATAAATCAGTAATTTGGAGGAGGGGGACAAACATGCAGCAGCATTTGCATAAAGACTTGCACAGTATGCAGTTCTACTTCTCATTTACTGGTAAGCCGTAAAATAAAATTCTCTGGTATTCACAGCATTTGTACGAGAGCCAGTTTCCATGGAGAGACACCTGACTTTCTTTTAAGCAATAAACAAGCTGTTTATTGCTTTCAGTTTGTAAGCATTGAAATGACCTTGCAGACTGAGAAAGGCCAAACCTTATATAAAACACAAATGATAATTAGCATGTCAAATGCATTAGGACAGAATGATACAGCTGTCCTAATGCCATTAAAGATAAAATTAAAGTCATGCATGTTTCAGTGTATCTGTTGCAATCCCAGTAGAGCAAAATGCCTTAAATTGCTTCAGTGCTTACACTTTTGAGTTTGCCTGTTTTGTTTTATACTGCTCCACTACCATATCTGTAACACATTTGAAAAATACGAAAGGATTAAATCTCAGTTCTTCATCAATGTCTAATATTTTCAATCTAAAACTATTTCCTTGTAGTAGCTGTAAACAGGTATTTCCTAGAATATTCATTATTTAATGGCACAGAACTCTAAAAAGGATTTTAGAGAATTTATGATTTGATTTTTTTTTTTAAGAAAAGGAGAATGTGCTTTCAAGTATAAATTTTCCCTCGAAAAGTTTATGCTTAAATAGGGCTGCTAGTTATTTCTTGATGTCATAAGAAGGACAACGGATACCTTACAGGCACAGAATTTTTTTTTCCTCCCCAAACTACATATTGTCTTATGGATGTTGGGGAAAGTTGGATGTCTTTACAATCTTGAAGATTTTTAACCTGTTTTCCAACTCTAAATATAAGAATAAACTGATAATTGTTTTTCTACCTCAACATGACTTACTAGACCTGCGAAAATGCTGCATATGTATACTCATACACACGCAATTAGTTCAAACTATGAACATAGAAACTAAGCAAAACTTAGTGAAAAAGCTATACATGTTTTGTTCAACTCTAGTTTGGGTGTTTATGTATATATTTAAAAGTCTACTTTAAATTTAGATGTTTAACAGTTATGCTACAAATACACTAGTTCAGCCTGAATAAGCACACAGATAGCATACCCCTAAGAGGAGACATTTCAGTAATAAAAAAACTTGTTCTATTTCCTGAGTGACAAATTACATTTAAAAAAAAAGTTAGAGCAATTGCTACCTTTTCAGTTGAAGCTGCTACTTAGTTTTCTACAACAGCTTTTATTCAGAAACACAGAGCTTTTACTTTCATAATAATGATATTATATCACAGTGCTTTTCACCAAGTAAGCTCAGACTATGTTACAATAGAAAATGTAAGGCACAGAAGAGGCAAAAAGATTTATCAGCGAGCATATAGGTCAATGAGAGCTTCAAGGATGGAATTCAGGTCTTCAGCCTGCGGCCTGCTGTCCTACTTACCCTACACATCACCTCTTCAAGTTAATAATAGCTAATACCATGGATTTACAGACTAATTCTCACAGGCACTTGTGTAAAATAAGCAGGTATCAACCCCATTTTACAGAAAAAAACCACCATGAAGTGCTAAATTCTTTAGCACTCTATATACCTTGTGCAATCCCATTACTACTGTATTGATACCCAACATAAATTCAGGTAAGGAGACACACAGCATTTTCAGCTCATAACTCTGTATTCTGAACTACTGAAATCAAGGGACTTGTCCAAAGAGAGCAAGTCTGTAGCATAATGGGATGGAAATGGACGAGTGCTTAATTCACTCTCATGTGCTTAATCCATCTCTTTATCTGCATAATCTCAATTCCTTAAAATTACATGGGACATTGGATCAAGACACACAATCAAGCAAAACAGCATCAGAAAAAATACCAATTTTTTAGTCCCAGCTTTCTAACATGAAGTTCTAAGAAATCACTTCCAAAATCAAATTTTGGTAATTTATTTCTTTGAATTGGCATATTTAATTATCTTCTTGTGTTCAGATTACTCAAGAGTAAAGCAGAGAAGGAGATAACTCTGACATTTATTATTATGGGTTTTGAATCTTTCTCTGAGTTAGTTATTTTAATTTTCTGAAAGATCTTTAAGGTTTATAGCAAAGTAGAAACAGCACACTCACAAAAGAATTACATACAAAAAACTATTTAACATTATGAAACAACTGAAGAACTGTACTTTTACCTGAAAAATTATAATCACACCTATACTTTTTTTCCCCATGCAGGTTGCAAAAAAGAGATAAGTCAATTCTGAGGAGAGGTCTGTAAAATATAAACTCTGTGAACCTTGAGTAACTGAAATTGTGAGTACCTGTGTTCTTGCCCACACTGATATTTAAATTCCTAAGTAGTGTGGCTGGCTGATGCCATAGTGCTACAAAAGTTCTGAAAGTCATATACCATAATGACAACAGCTACACGGCATCAGTTTTAGCATTGTAATGAAATGATGTGAGCCTTCTAAACATTGACTTGTGTGTCTGTAAAAATTAGAGGTTTTAAGTGTTTATTTAGCATTTTATACATTTTAAGTGTGTCACCCAAACAGCAAGTGTTCTTCATGAGCAGAACTAAAAACCACTACCAAGAACAATTAAACAATTCACAGTTCACAGCTACCAAAAGAGATAAACCCAAGAATTTTTATGCACAATGCAGGGATAATTAATAAGTAATCACTAAGTCCAGGAACTTGAGCCACACGGTCCAGGTGGACCCAGGCTGGTTTTAAGACTCCAGGCTCTGCAGCCACACGGCTTAAGTACAAGCAAGCCAGGCAGGCTACGCCCCTCCGGGAAGGTGCTGCAGAGAGTTGCTCCCTCCATCTGAACTCCAAGCCACTCTGAACTGAGCATCAGACACTGCCACGGGACTGATTTGGAAACAACAACAGAGATCAAGCCAAAAAGTTCTGACTTTTATTTGTCTACCCTGCACCTCTGCTTTCACTATGCCCTGCAGTTTCTAGCAATCCTATTCCCACTGCAAACTGCGGGCTCCTTACAACTAGAATAGCGTGCATGTGCACCCCATACCTTAACATGGTAGTTTACGGGTATCTGGCCTCAACAACTGCATCACTGCATATGTTTATCTGTCCTCCTTCATACTGCATCTGCTCTGAAGAGTAGTCTACTGTCCGCATGCCCCTCCTTCATCTGTGTGCACACAAAGCCATATACAGCCATACAATACGCAGGTTCTGAAATCTGCACATTTTATTGCAGTTCTTCCTTCCCTTTGAAACAGAGCTTGTCTCCTGTCTAATAAATGCCAATATGAGAACTACAGTCATATGCTTTATTTGTCTTTGGTAACATGCAGAACCTGCTTCTCTTCAATTTTCAAGCATAATCTTCACTTTGCCCCAGGCTACTAAGTAGATTTCTGCCATTTTGACTAAAACTAGTTTAGTGATTTTCCATAGGGCAAACAGAGGCTGCACAGCAAGTTGCAGTACCTGGTAATGGTCACTTCAGTAACAGCATACACAAACCGACAACTTTCAGATGTAGCAACCAAGTGTTATTGTGTATCTTTATCAATGTCTTCTTCAAAGTTCTGGTTACTAAAGAATATTTCTAAAATCAGTGATACAGGTCCACAGCAATACCCACCTAAAAACATTCAAAGCGCAGTATCAGCATGGAGACTATGAGATTTCCAACTAAAATGATATTATTTGTGAGAATTTAAATTCTTCAGAATAGCGTAACTTAAAATTTGGCTTCCATCAACAACAACCATAGCTTTAGGAGATGTAAGGCCATGATAAATTTTTTTAATCTAAACAGGATTTGTTAAAATGCTTATAAAAACTACTAGTTTGCAATATGAGCACAAATATGTATCAAGGGCATATAATACAGAGGAAAAATTATTTCATCGGCTCCTTTTAATTGCAACATTTTTTTTAAATGCTTCAAATGAACTCTATTTTAAGATACACACACTACCTCACTGCTTAATAACCAGACCCTTGTTCTAGTCTAAAACTTGTTCTTTGAACACCACGCGCTTTTAACAGATTTCTTTTCTTTCTTTGTTCTTGTGATTCTAATACAAGAGATTCTAGTCTTCCCAAATGTTCACATTACCAACGCTCAGAATTGTACAAAATTAATTCCTGCACACCCCATAGAAACAACACAGCAACAGATCACACTGAAATTCTACAAGTTTCTGGGGATCTTGAGAAATTAAACTCACATAACTACTGTAAATGCTTAAGCTCAGCTATAAGCATATGTGACAAAAATTTTAAATGAAATACTTCATCAGTATAGATTACTGGAAAAATATTATGCTTTAAAACCAAATCTGAGACATCCTCATGATCATTTAAATACTCTTTCATGCACTCAGGTCTGGACGTATACTGTTCTCACTCGAAGTGATATTCATGCCTATGCAGTTCTGATGAACATTTAATGCAGACTGGGGAGAGAATGATTTGCACTTTTTAACGAGTATGGAAAAACCTGGAAGCAATAACTCAGAATAAGATTAGCTCCTATTTTCCCAGACTAGTTACTTTTCACCATTAATAATCCTGCCCCATTTGAACTTCAAAATACCCAAAGTAATTAAGCTACGTTGTGCTTGCCAATTTAGAGGCACTTGGGAGTAATATGCATGTTAATCAGGAACATCAGCTCTCAGACTACATGAATTCTACTTCTCATTACTCAATTAGATTATTATTATTTAAAATTGTTTTCCAGTTTTAGGAAAGAAACTCCTCTCCCCTCCAAACAGGAATTAATCTCTGAGAATACTTCCTTTGAGCTATAATACTCATTTGTTTTAGCGATGAGATTAATCCTTCCATAGTCACCAGTTATTAAATAGTTTCTTGCTATCGGGGAACAAATAAAGATGCAGGACATCATAATTTTAATTGCCTAGCAACAACTCTTCTAACATCATGTTTTGACAAGTGGTTGGAGCCTCTTCTAGTACAAAAGAGTTGCTGGAGCACAAGGACCATCAGAGATGAGAATCAGCTCTTGATAGCTAGCTCGGCTTTTCTTACCATCAGAAGATTCTTCCACACAAGTAAAATCCTCATTTCTACTCACAGGAAAGTTAAATGATGCATACAATGTATTTTGAATCCTTACTCACTAGAGGCTCAGTCTGGCAAGGCACAAAGTGAAGAAAGATGACACAAGCAGTTTTAGTCATGCTAGACCTACCACAATATAGCAAGCTTGGGTTGAAATGTACCAGACTTAAGACTGTAAGAGCCTTTCCTTACCTGGTATCAGCGGATTTCTTGAGCCAAGCCTCTTATTCTATGGATTTTACTGTTGAAAACTCTGGGCCATGAAAACAAGCACAAAAGCACTGTGTACACCTTAAAAAATGCACATGACATCATCCAGTGCATTCTCATGCCATACAATGAAGGTTTGCAATGAATGCTGTGAAGGAGATACCAAGTTCTCTCTCTCAAAATTCATTATTAAGACTTATTAAATCTATTGGCAAGAAGCAACCACTCAAGTTTTAGTAAAGGTTATCTGTTATTTTTCCCTTTAAAATACCTTTACTCAACTTCACGGTATTTCAGAAGGCAGGCATTTAGTCCAGAAAAAGAATTTAAAATAATTCCATTTCATTATCAAAAAGCTACGAGAAGTTTAAATATATTAATACTATTCATAATGCAATGTAGTTTTGGACTGCCTTTCAATTTTGAAGGTTGATAACCCAGCATTTTATCAGAAAGGTTGGTGTTTTAATTTAGATAGCAAATTGTGGCATAGTCCAGTAAGTCTTGATTTCTCAAAATGCATGTGCAGTTTTATTATTCCATTTGTTAATATATGAAATCTTATTTAGAGATTCATCCCGTCTGTATATCTTATTTTTAGGTATATGCATACCAACACACACTCATACACGTGCTGCTTCTATCCAGTGTAGAATCAGTACTATTTACATATATAAGAATTCAAAGAATTAGATCAACACAGCTTAATAAGAAACCAGTTTTAAAAATACATGTGGCACATTAAAACCTCATTCTCTTCTAATAGAACTCAATTCTTCACAACAATGTACAGATGTCACACCATGTAAAAAGGAAATTTAAAAGTCACCTTTCAAAAGCTGATTCAGGTCCATGGCATCACGCAAGACTTTTCGACTATATCTGCGATCAAACTCTGAATCTAATGAAAAAAATACAGATATAAGATTGGATTTCCCAGCCCCACACATTTTAGAAATTTTGTGTTGAACTTAAATTCTTCAAAATTACCATATAATTCTTGGTTCACGTTTTCCTGTCTTTTTATTTTTAGTTTCTTATCATTTGATGCTGCAAGTTCAAAAGACTGGATAGGACTGATGTCTGGAGTTGACAGAGGTGTTACATCAGTCACCGTGTCTTCAGACTCCTCCAAGTAGTCACCGAGCTTTGGTTTTCCTTCTGCTAATTTCATTGCTGACTTGAATTTTTGTTTTGGAGACAGAAGAGTATTCCTACAAGCACTCCTCTTTGAGGAAGAATGAGATGAATCTGATAAACAGCTATCAGAATCTGTGTCAGAACAATCTGTATCTGAGCTTGAGGATGAGGATGACGAGGATGAGGAGGAGGAAGAAGAGGAGGACGAGCTGATATTAGTATACTTTTTGCTAGGCTTTTTTATGTTGTTTGACTGCTTAGCTGACTTTGGTCTAACCTTCTGTTTTTTGCCATCATCACTACTATCTTCTTCATCTGTGAAATAATCTTCTTCACCTTCTTTAACTATTTTGGGGATTCCAGTAGGAACTGTGTTCTCCTGTGTTTCCCTACTTGCTGCACATGTCACTCCAGATGTACCTGCATTCTCGGCAACTGGAGAAAGTGACAAAGATGAAGCATCTCCAGGACGATCTGTGCTGTTTTCTAGGGACTGATCCTTCTGCAAATCTTTCTGCTTTCCTTCACCTTCCTCCTCACAACACTTTGAATCAGAAACCAAACCAGGGTCTGCAAGAACTGCCTTTGTACTTCCTTTCTCTATACATTCACTATTTTCTTCAGCTTTCTTTTTGTCTTCCTCAAAATCACTGTCAAAGAAAGCATGATCCACTTCACCATCGGACACATCTTCAAATCGGTCCATACTGAAACACCAAGTGCCACCTGCAACCATCAGAAGAGGTTTCCAAAGGTTAGCATAAAACCAGACGCAAGTACATTTTTAGTATAATGGTTCTGTTCTGTACTGTTTTAGCTCTAGTAATTTATAATTCTGCAATTAATTACAATATGTTGCTAGGGTCAACTCTGTGGTGAGCTCTATGAAGAAATTTAGTGCCACCTTATTGTACACAGCTTACATGTTAGACTGAAAAGGTTTACTTTCAGTCAAACATTGTTAGTGGCCAAAGAGTCTTAACTATTACAAACAAGCAATTGAAGTGTCTTATTTTGCCCCTTTAAGCTAGAGCCACTTATGAGCTATCGTTAGTTCAGATTTTATATTAAAAACCTTGTTTGCATGTGGTGGTCATCATCTTGGCTGACACAGGCATTCAAAACGCAGACGTTCAGCACTTAAGAGTAATTTCAATTTACATCAAAAGATCCGTGGCTCTATAGGTTAAATTTTAATAGACGTAGGGTGTGTCAGTGTTAGTGTTTAGTTTGGATACGGAGCCTGCTTTCCCTGACAGTCCTCTGTAACTCACACTGCATAGTAGTGAGCAAACTTGATTCTTTCAGATGAAACTAACCTTTAAAGCATGCTCAACACGCAAAACTAGAGCACTTAAGCCAGCAGTCACCATTCAGTCCATAGCACCACACTGTGGCTATCCCAAATACATACAGCATGGATATCAGGTCCTTAATGCTAACCGTTACACTCTACAAATCTGCTCCTACTGTGTCACACTTCTTGCAGAAATATATCGTGTTGGATCCTATGCGTGTGGCAGGGGGGATATGAAAGTTCCCACTGATTAGTAGGATATACACAGAGTTAAAATAAAAAAAACCCAGACACCACACAAACAAACAAAACTAGCCAGTATCAAAGACTACTGTTCCCATCTAGCTAGCAGTACATTTCTCCTACTATTTACAACAGATTTTATATACATTTTGTAAGCAGCAACCAATAAATACATAATATTCTTTAGAGCCAAGGAAACAAAAACCAAAGACACTTGAAGTAACTATACAAGGCAGGAGAACCAGAATATTTTACAAGATGGATGCTCTCCCTTTAACTACATATAGTTTGTTGCCATGGCAAACAAAGGGGAAAAAGGAATTCCTAAATTTCCAAAGTACAAGACTATTCCCAAGAAAGCTTCTAGCTAAAATTACTTCAAAATACAGAATTTTTAAAGGTCTGTGTCACTCGGGTATCTTGCCAATTTTCAAATAATACTGTTTTAGAGGAATTTGAAATATGCACCCCAAATACCAAAAGCACAACATAAACCTTAAACGCAGAAGGTGTGGAATCTCCTGTGGTTTAAGATTCACAAAGCCAAAGAACTGAAGAGAGATTTAAGGTTAGATGTTGTATAAAGCTGAAAATGCTATTAAACAACAGAAGCAGAGGTCAACTTTGGTACCACGAAGAGAAACTCTTTAAAGCATCTAGCTCCTCCAACAGTAACAGAGCAAAGGAGTAAAACACCTGGGAACTCTTAATTTGAAATGCTACATGGAATTTGGAAATTTTTCGTATTCATGTCACTTCTTGTGATCCCTGGCTTCAGGCAGCTTGCATAGTCTGCAATGCCCAACTGTCATGTGAATTCCTGGAAGCTTCCCTAGAGCAACTTCCTAAAAGGATAATGCATTTTAATATACCAAAACATGCACAGTAGGAAAAAAATCAGAATAACAACACATTATTTACATTCAATTTTCTCCTTCATGTAACCTAAACCAGAAAGGAACTAAGCAGGATTTTTCAGCATTACCTGTAGACTATAGATCATGAATTATTTGTTTAGCAAGTACAGCTTGGGCAAAGCCAATTCTATGAAGAAAATGACTATTGGAAGTACAGTGTTAAAATGAAAACAAAACCCTTTCTTCCGCATGATGCAAAGTTTTTATTCCTCAAGGCACTAGCATCTCACCAGTCTGTAGCTTCAGACAGATTGGTAAAAGTCAGCATGTGGTGTATTTCACTCGTCTCAAACACATAGATTTGATGCACTGTTAGCACTGTTGTACATGTAAGAGCATAAGGAGGTAAGGCAAAAAACAAGTTTGCAGATGGATGCAGACCAACTAGTATAGCTTGAAATATAAGATTTTGTTGAGTGTAAACTAAAAATACATGGATGTGTGTATTATGTAATGTTGTTCCTGCAAAGGAGACTAAACTATCAGTACCCAATTGGCTACAATATACTATGTGGTATATTCAACTTCTCAGATGTCTCTTTTCAGAACACAATCTTATAAGTGAGGGTGGGATTTAACTCGGTGGCCAAAGGGCAGCAGAGAGGTGGCAAAAGGTGATAAGAAACAGCAAGGAGCTTGTACATTCCTTTCCACCATTAGCACCAGCAAAGGAGCACACATCTTCCCACTCCACATGACTCAGGAATAGCTCACCTGCCAGTGGGCTGTTTTCCATGAAGATTGAGCCATAACCAATTCATAGACAGCAACCACTGTTACAGGAGAAATGCACTTTAGTAGTCTGACTCTGCCCAAGGAGCGGCAATTGTAACACCATTGCCAAATGCTCCTTCCAGTTTTCTGGCACAACCTCATAATGACTTTAGCCTTCATCTTAATGGAAAACAGACATGCTGTTTTGGTCAATTTCTCTCACTGATACACTTAATCATTCACAAACTAAACATTAATTAATTTTATACTTTCCATTAAAAACAAACAAAGGGAAATAGATGAAGAGATGGTATTCTTGGTTCCTATTCCCCTCATGTATCTAGAGTATCTTTAAGGGAGCTGGAATTTGCCAAGAAGCAATTCAGAAGAAGCAATTTTGCTGATAAACCATTCATAAATCAATAAATTGGCTGCGTGTCCATGCGCACACACACCCACACCCTTTACAAACAGAGCAGAGTGTAATTTTATTTCTGTGAGAAGTACAGGAGTTCTGCTATGTTGATTCTGTGTTTTAACAACCGATAACAAGTGATATTCTGAAATCCCATGAAAAGTATCATTAGTCAAATACTTATCATTAACTGCTAGTTCTAATGACCATCATATTTATTTACAAAAAAAATTTATTTACATGAAACCTTCTAACATAAATATGATCAACTCAGATGAGCAAGTTGGCCATTAATTATTTGTTAGATCCTTTTTACTGTAATATTTCCTCTCCCCATGTAATTCTCCACCTCTCTTCCCCTATTTCTTTTAACTCTTAACACCCACCCATTACCCCAGCCAAGCACACCCATTCATCTTTGTCTCTTCCTCACTGCAGTTCCTCCCAGTTTATGCCACTTTTTAATCTGTTCACCTGTAAACACCAAGCTTGACCCATTAAGACCAGATAGCAGTGGCCAAGCAGCCAAGCAGAACATGCAGTCTGGCTGTCAAGGCAGTAGGGACCCACATTTTCCTGCCAAGAGGTTGACACACTGAGCATCTGACTCCCTACCAAGACTGCATCCATGTTCTCACCAGCTGGCTACTGCAAGAGCAAAGACCACCCAGCTCCTATACAGGGCAACCACTACCTGCTGCTGCATTGCCCAAAGGACAAGCAGCATTTTGACATCCTCCTCCATGTTAAACGAAGATCAAGACCTTATTCAGGCTAAATATATTGAGTGTTTTTCCCCTGCCAACTGCAAATCTGCCGACTACAGCACCACCTAAAATATTTTTGTAGGCTATGCAGACCTTTAGGCACGGCTGCAATATAAAGTATCTTATACAAAGGTAGGATAGTACATAAAAAGCGATATAGCGAAGATATAGATTTAGATGTGGTTTTGTGTTTGAACATATACTGCTTTTTGGTAACATTTTTTTGAACGTTTGAAACTAACACTTATAAAGTACCTTAAGTACCTAGCGCAAGACTAAAGGTATTTTAACCTTGGTTTAACCTTCAAGTTATTAAATCAATGTTTTACTTTTTAAAATGCAGACCATCTGAAACACATGCATCAGAGAGTACTAAAATAAATCACATAAAAAAAGAAAAAACTTAACATTAAAATATAAGCAGTGATCAACTTTTTCTTTCAAGCATTCTCATTTCATAATCAAGCAAGAGGATGGTTCGTACAGCAAAGAAAGCTGTTTTTCTTCTGTCTAGTAACATACAAATTCCTAGCCTACAGAACACCACACTCTGAATTTGTATGCTATACATCCTCTGAAGGCCGTAAGTGCTTTCAGGATGCCTTAAGATTCTGGTATTTAATAAAGGGGGAAAACAAGCCAGAAATTTCTGACATTGCTGTGTGCAATGCAGCACCACAAAGGCCATAATACAGCACAGCTGTAGTACACTCAAGTCAACAATATGTTTCCTGCAAAAAGGAACAGACATCATCTTAGGATGTATTATCAAACATATGTAAAGCATCAGAAGCAAGAACAAAGTTCTGTGTGGCTCTAATAAGGTACCTTCCGGTTTAGGGTTATTGATTTTGCTTGGTAAGTATAATCTGTACTGAAAGAAGCAACCAAGCAGGCAACCTTCTTCCAGCCCGTACAATTAGTGCTTCCACAGATGGCACCTCTCCTCTCAGCTGGATATTTCTACCTCTTCAGGAAGGGACCCACCCTCCTGATCTCAGATAGCAGAAACAAGTGTTCGAAAGCTAAGGGGTTGGAAGGTTAAAGTGTTTTAATTAAAATATTTATACTATCAATAGCAGATGTTCTTTAGGACGCTCCAAAATCCTCTATTTACTCATTGTGCCTCTGTCAGGGATCCTGCCCCCTTAAACTTGCTGACTGCCAAATCACCTCTTGGTATGGTAGTATTAGGAGAGGGCAAAAATGCTAAACATCTGACTAACGTTTTCAAAAATAACAATCATTAAACAAGCTACCATGTAAAAACACATGAATTCAAAGCCCACTCCCTCCCTCCCTCATTTTTGGTAGAGGTTTAAAAAAAAAAAAAGACAATGAAAATGTCTAGAAGATAGGAATAAAATTTTTAAGACAATTAGAAAAGTCCCATTTCTGAGGGTTGGTTCAGTTTACAAGAGGGAAAACAGGGAAATGCAAGTCTTAAAACCTGTAAAACAGACCAAACCAAAACTCAGCTTGTTCTCAGATACAATCAACAGTGGTAAAGATCAACCAGCGCAGCTGCTTCCAGCCATGTGACAAACCACACATACCAGCCCTACCTACCTCCTCTATATTTAAGCTTTCTTTTTTGCTACTAAGAAACAACAAAGCATGCAAATGGAGAAAAATACCTCTCAGGAAACTATTTCCCTTGAGGGAAACCCCTAACAAATGAAACACCAGCCTGTTTGGTAGTTATTCTGATTTTCCAAGCTCAGAGCACAATACTTGCTACAGCTGTTCTGCACACCATATTCTCTCTGAACTTGAGTACCAATTTCCCCAATTCAAACCGTGATTGGTTCATAACCAATCTACAAAACACAAGGCCTCAATCCCACCTTAGAATAAACTCCAGCACTACAAATCTATCCAAGCTCTGCTCCTCCACAGAGTTATACATCCTGCACTGGACCTGTTCCTACACTCTGAGATGGAAGGGCTGGTTGAAGCAGAGGCAAGATACTCTGCAGAAGGCCACAAAGCAAATAGGGGCTGGAATTAGAATCATGGCGAAATTATCCAGCCCAGTGCATTGCTTAAAGCAGGGTCAGCTTCCAAGTTGGATCTAGCTTTGCTCAGGGCCTTGTCCAATCAAGTTTTCAAAAACTCCAAGGATTAACACTTCGTATCCTATGTGGGGATCTGCTCCAGTGCTTAACAATCCTCACCGTGATTTTTTTTTTCTTTAACCAGAATTTCCCATGTCACGTCTTAGCAACTATTAGCTGCTATCCTTTCATGGTGCACCTCCAAGAAAAATCTGGCTCTGTCTAGTCACAGGTAACCGTCTTGCTGCTGATCAACCAACTAGACATAACTATGTGGGCATAAATCCCTTTGCTCAGATTACAACCTACATACAAGTATTTACTACTGATTCATTACAAACTTCTCGTTGTTGGCTTATGAGACAGTAGACAACTTGCGCCTGAACTGAGTAATCTGAACAGGCCATGGAACTACCATTTGTCCCTCGCTGACCAGATCTGACAGGACCTAATTCAAGCTCAGATCAGAACTACCATTGCTTATAGCACATATGAAGCCCCTTGTCCAGCTGATTCTCAGCTCTCTAATGCCCCTCACTGTCTTTTTCTCTCTCCTAGCTAGAGAAGAGAAGCAAGAAATTTTTTTATTATGAGGCTGGTGAAACACTGGAACACGCTGCCCTGAGAGGTGGTAGATACCCCATTCCTGGAAATACTGAAGGTCAGGTTGGATGGGGCTCTGAACAACCTGATCTGGTTGAAGATGTCCCTGATCACTCCAGGGGGATTTGATTAGATGACCTTTAAAGGTCCCTTCCAAACCGTTCTATGATTCTATAAGGGGAAAGAGGGAAGACCTGCTACCTCAAATCTATATACACAGCTGTTGCTGCCCTTTTTCCTTTTTTTCTTCCTTGTTTTGGGGGGGGGGGGGTTTATTTGTTTGGTTTGTTTTTTTCCCCTGGTTCTCTCTGCTGGACACTTAAAGGAAAAGATTTTTCCCTGTATGCTCTAAGATACAGTTTAGTAACTCCTAAAACTATGACAGGTTATCCCTCAGAACAGCAGTTCTGTCTCCAAACAGAGGTAGGCCCACTGGAGGTGGTCCAAAGTCCTTTAGAGTCCTTCCAAAAGGATTCCAATATAAAGTCCCAAGTCTCCTGGCTATTTTAAGCAAGGATTCAGCTCAGCAAATGGGCACTAGAATGGGCACAGAGTCAATGGCCATCATCTGTTAAAGCAAATGAAGGCACATGACCACCAGAGAGCCCTGGATGACTGTAGGGCAAAGGCCTTCAAGTTAATGTACAAGGGAAGGAAAAAAAAAACAGTTGTTCCTCTTGCGCCTGAAGTAAGCCATTCCCCTGCTATGAAAAGCTGAAGTACATTATGCTGAGGGACACAGATGTGTAGCTCCAGGACTTCACTCATACACACACATAAAGTGTTTGCTCTTCAACAAACATGACGTCAACCTCATGAGCAGAGAGGCCGGGTCAGAGACTACTGAGGCTAAATAATGCCCATCAGGCCTGTCTACTCAGGCCACAGCTACTGGCTCACTGCTGAGAATCCCAAGAAAATCAACAGCAAACCCTACAAACCCAGAGGGAACAGACGCAGCTTATAATCAAGCTAAAAAATAAAGACAAAGAATCATACATTGTTTGATAAGAGTATCAGCAGCTTCCAGAAGAATTTCCTTCATAAGGCACTTCATCTCTACAAGCATAAATGATGCCACCCATTTCAGAGTCTCACAGGCCTACTGCCATACCCTGTTGCCCACTACCTGGAAGAGTCCCACCTCCAGCTGTTTCAGGGACCACAACAGAGCAAGATGCCAAGAGGAAACGGGTCCTTAACTGACCAGTTTCCCAAAAGTGATCCATTGCCACAGTGTTTCTGTAACATAGACAGACACTGAACGCTTCCTGGCAGCAGAGTTATTTGTATACAGGCACAAAAAGCCCGGAAGAGGACGGACTCTACTGCCAGGTATTGAGGGTGAAGAGCAAGGTAAAAGGAAACAAGAGTTTTCTCACTCCTGCTATACTGGTCCATATCTATGAAGATTATTTCTGCTTGATACCAAGATTTAAATATTGGTGCAACTTGCATCCAACCAGGCTATCCACAACTGAAGGTGGTGAACCTGGCACTGCAATCCACGATGGCATGCAAGAAAAAGGAACACAATTTCTCTTATTAACGCAAAACTTCAGCCAAACTGCCATGTGAAGGCTGGTGTTACACGTGCCATCATCCTGGTGCACCAGTCAGGGGATTACCTGCGTGTGCCTTCCTTAAGCTCCAAGCACCCCACACAAACACCAGATCTCTTGGGATGTGCCGAGACTAACCCAAGCAGCTGCTGCAGACTGTTGGGAGTCAGGTATTGCCATCTTCCAGATGGCAACTGATACATCACTTCGCCTGCTCCATGTAAGCAACACTTACATATTGATCAACTGCTTCAAGAATTACAGCCCAAAGTTGTCCCAGACCTCAGCAAAGGTCTCCATGCACATCTTCAAGCTCCAAATCCACCACTGACCATTGCCCATTTGAAACTACATAGAGGCATTAAACCCTTCTTTCATCACAATTCAAAAGTAAACGAGAAACAACAATTCATCCACCAATATTTGTACAGTAACTTCCCCACTAGTCTCACCTTGTTAACAGATCACTTGCATCCAGCCTGTGCTCCTGCCTCATTCATTGCACACAGTTGAGATATGACCCATAAAGGCTTAGAATTCACAGACACCCATCTGCTACTGTTGGGAAGCCAGGCCTCAAAAATAAATCCGTGATAGAGCTCAACAGCATTGAAACTTTCACCCAAGAGTTTGCATGTGCACATGTCACTTAACCTTGGCATTTTCTGGATTTGCCTCTGAGCTAGTCCTGAAGTAGACAGCAGGACCACAAGGGAAGCAACTACACCACTTCATAAAATACTGACAGAGTTCAGCAGCAGATAAATCACAGCATGCTCCAGAACACCAAGCCATCCCTACCAAGTGGCACAAAACATGAAATGTCTCCAACAACAGAAACGCTCACTAAACTAGAAGTTTGTTCGTGCTTCTGATACTAGAGGTTTAGTTTGCTTAGTGACCTGACTGCACAAATAGGCATGTCATCAGCATTTCCCTCAACACTTTGCATAGATGTGCTTCCACAATGATCAAATAGATATGAGTTTTGCAACCACAAGATGACACCTGTTATCACAGTTTGGAAAATACACAATCAGTTTTACAGAGAGCTATCACATTCTCCACAGCCACTGAAAAGAACATGCAATTCTTTTAATTTTCAGTGAATACATTTCTATGTAAGAGGAAGAAGCACTGTCTGGTACAGACGAGCAGGGGGAAGTACAGAAATTCAGTCGCTAAATCAGCAGACAAACACCACATTAAAACACGTATAATTTAGGAATAGTCCAAGTATATTTATGTTTCCTCAGAACGTGTGTAGGGGGCAAATCAGGCCTCTTGAGATCCTCTCTTGCATTGTATTTTATGACTTGTTCATTGCTTCAGATTACAGATATCAGTATGGTAGAGCAGATAAAATGCTGAAACATAGGGTTCTCTTGAATTCAACATAATATGGGTTTCCTGGAGTTCCAGTGTTCATTATGTTACTACAATGAAACACTTCAAGAACTACAAATACCCATCATTGAACTGTGACTTAAACATCATTTGGGAATGTTGGATGGAAAAAACCTTAGCCAAGGAACGAAGGTCATGTTTTAGACCACTACTATCACTAGTCTTGGTTGAGCATAAGACCAGAACACAAAGAATGAAAAAGCTTTAAAAAGCAGCTCTGGTGGAAGCACTAAGGTACATCCATCATAGTAACGGTCTGCCTATCTCCCACGAATTTAAGGGGATGCCTTAGGCTCACCTAGGAGGCAGCTCACTTTCAGACTCTTTACCTCTAAGCTCCAGGTATATTACGATGTCATCCGACTGGGCAGACTTGCTTGTAGATGCTCTTGTCACCTATGCCACAATCTAAGACCATATACCACCTGTCCCACAAACTTTGAAAGACTCCTTAGAGAAGCACCTGTATGTGTTGATAGGTCAAGCTTCTGAAGGGACTGGCCAATTGCACATTGAAAGCCTAGACGGCCTCTGCAGCCCTGATGACTCCCTGAGCCCGTGCAAGTCTTACGCAGAAACACAGGACCTTCTGGATGCTCTTTTAAACATGGGCAAGCACAAAACCAAAACAAAAATCCCAGTAGGCTACAAAAGCTTTAAGACCCAAGAAAAGGAAGAGAGCGTCCCCAGATTACTTGTTCTCTCCTTTTCTCTGGTCTCTATTCCATAACATTACATGGATTATCTAGGCTGAGAAAATACAAAGGTACAATATATGCACCAGTAAAAAAAAAAAAAAATCTTAGGAGAGCTTGAAGCATTCCACAAGCAGAGTCCAAGTTTTTGGAAACTATATTTCAAAATTCCAGTTATTTTACAAACCCGTTCTTAAGCTAACATCTGGTGACTAATTTTCTAGTAACGATGATTTTGTTTTAGTCTTCAAATAGCTCCTCTAAGAATTTAACTTTTTGTGGAACTTCGTTCTCTCTCTATTTAGAACTCCAGCAATCGCTTTCTATCCAAGAAAGAGAGATTATCTGTTTTTTCATAGATGCAAAAATGTGCACAAGGCACTCGATGCTCTGTATTGAGCGTCTCATAACAGACAAAAGCAGCAACACAAAAGAAATTTAGCACTGCTATTTCTGTTATAGTAATTCCATCCCACATAGTTTTCCTGCTGTTTCTATGAATGTTGCATAAACATTTTAACCACACAATTTTTAAATACATACATGTCCAAATGCAAACACTAGATGCTTTTTATATGTTTTACAGTAAGAATGAACAAGTGCACGTATCTGCACACTGTAATAAAACCCGCTTCTGAAAAACTGTGTTTAACAGAACCATAAGGGAAAAAGTTCAAGAAGGCATAAAAGTTACGCGACCTTAAATTATGTTCTGCCATAAGCCACACTGAACTATACTTTAAAATGCGAATTTCCCCAACATGCTGTGAAAACTCCAGAAAAAACAGAGCTTCACAAGCATGACGTACATTGCTGTTTGTTGTAGCATCTCACTCAGATGCGTTGGAATGAATTCATAGTCTGCTCTGTTGCAGGGGCTGCACAAACAATATCCAGGAAAGGCCCAGGATTTACAGTTACCTCTTTTGTGATCTCCACACAAATCCACACGGGCCAAGAGATTCGGTGGTTGGTTATTTTTCTAAACTACAGCTCCATGCCAGGAACCGTTAGCGCAGAACACAGCCCTGGGCAGGGCAGGGGGAGTTACAATACCGTCGTCCTGCGGAAAATGGGGAGATGTGACTACTGTGACGGTTTAACATCCTCGAGGCATGCTGTTTACGACGGGAAGTCCAGTGGACTCGCTCCCACTAATTACACCCAACCGGAACACTTCACCAAACTCTATTCCAGTGTCCCTTCAACATGTCCCTCCTAGTCCGGTAACTTTAAGGACAGCGCACGCAACGCAGTTACTCGCTCCCAAAGCCGATGACTACAACACGAACAAGGGCCGATGCCCTGCGCAACGCCTGGCAAAAAAAACCAAAAAAAAAAAACCAAAAAAACTCCCACATCTTTTTCAATAATCCCCCCACGAGGAGCGGCGAGGACAGGCAGGGCACTGAAGCAGAGCATAAAATACGCCTCACGGCAGCATGACTAAACTCTGGCGGCTCAACGCCAGGCAAAGCCCTCCAAATATAGTGCGCGCAACATGCTTGGGAGACACCTACGTACGCGTCGTTCAGGCAGGGACCCAGGTGGAAAGACAGCAAATTAAAACAGAATTAAAATATAAATTATATAATGATTTTATATATTTTATATATATATGTATAACCCAAACACGCCCCCCACTTTGCTTTATCTGGCAAAAATTACCACAGGCTGAGGAGATAAAAGCCTCTCGCCCTCTCCCACCGCCCCCAACCGCTCTCCGGGCACCTTCCGTGGGGAGGAGGCACCGGCGACCGCCGAGGCGGAGCACCGGAGGCCCCGCTGCCGCCAGGCCAGGCCGGCAGCTGCCGGGAAGCAGTAGCCACCGTCTTTCCCCCACCCGGCTTTGCTGTAGTAACCGCGCAGACAGCCGGAGCGGATACTCACAGGCACAGGAGGAGAAAGAAAGAGAGAAGCGGAAGCAGGAACCGCGCGACACTGCGGCCGCCGTCTGGATGCCAGGCTCCTTACGCTGCCCGGGCCAGCCCCCTCGCGTCGTCGGGCGGGGAAAGGCGGTGCCTGAAGGGGGAGGGAAGGGAGCCGGGGGCCGGGACCCGGCTCCCTTCCCGCCCCCTTCAGGCACCGCCTCTCCGCTTTCCTCCCGTTCCCCTCGGTTCCGTAGGAAGTGGGGGGAGATATGGGACTCTCGCTGTGGCGATGGCTGCTCATGCTGAGGTGACAGTGCCCCAAGCTAAGGTGATGGTCCGCAGGTTGAGGTAGTGCGGCTCCACGCTGAAGTGATGGGACTCCAGGCTGAGGCGGTGGTCCCCTGATTGAAGTGACAGGACTCCTGTGGTCGGGTATACGGTCAGGTGATGGTGCCTTGGGTTGAGGTGATGGGGCTGCGTGCTGAGGTTATAGTGCCCCAAGTTGAGTTGATGGGGTCCCACGTTGAGACAATGGTGCCTTCAGCCCCGGGGCCTGGTGCTGAGGAGATGGTGCCCTGAGCTGAGGTGATGGTCCTCAGATTGTGGCAAAAGGGCTCTGACTTGAGGCAGTGGGGCTCCACGTTGAGGTGATGGTGCCTCAGGCTGAGATGATGGTGCCCCAGGTTGAAGTGCTGGCACTCCATTTTGAGGTGATAACATCCCGGTCTGAGATAACTGTGCCTCAGGTTGAGGCAGTGAGGCCCCATGCTGAGGTTATGGTTTTCCATCTTGGGGTAACAGTGCCCCAGAGTGAGGTGATGACGCACTGAGTTGGGATAATGGCATTGCTGTTTGAGGTGCTGGCAGCCCACATGGAGGGGATGGTGATACAGCTTGAGGGGATTGTGCCCCATGTTAAGGCAACAGGACCCCAGGTTGAGGCGATGGCCTCCACGTTATAGTGGCAGGGCTGTGGTACTGAGTGACATATCCTGAGGAAATGGAGGAGAGAAACTTATCTAGAGGGTTTGTAGGAACCTCTGACCCAAATCTTTGGGGTTAGATCAGGACCTTTGCCCAAGTGAACCTGATCTCAGCATCCTTGAATCTCAGTATAATTATTGCAGAAACATGGATGAAGCCTTCAGGCAGAGTTTCATTACTTCTAGCACTGACTAGGTAAGTGGTGACTACCTACTAGTGATCTGCCACTGGGAAGTGGTGGTGTCCTGTGTAAGGGTAGGTAAGGTTCCAGCTCTTTTGAAGAAGTCAGTTGCAATATCAGACCTTGCCTTTTCTGTAATAATAGTAATGTTACTTTTTAACAAAGGAAAAAATATGTGAAAAGAAAGACTTCTAGAATACCGATCCAAGCATTCAAAATTAAAAATTCAACTTTACTTCAGCCCCATTGTTCATGATGAAAAAGATTAAATGACATGATCATGTTTTTTTCTGAGCACACCGAATTTTGAGTTGTCAGGACTGTGCAGCCAAGACCACTGTTGTGTATATGGCCCTATTTCACTCGGAACATGAACACATACACAGAAGCACATATGTATGTATGTGCGTGTGTATGTATATACATACACACATTTTTAAATACATATAGTGGATGTGTCAGAACACTACAAGAAAAGAATGAAAATCTCTTAAGACAACTGGATGTCCCTACATTAACCAGAGTCTAGTCCTACTTCTGCTACATGGTGTTTAATGGAGGTTCTGCAAATTATGCAGACTAACTTGGTTGTGTGTCTCATTCTTATTTTTCTGGAACCTTACTGGACTCACTGTTGAAATGTTGAATAATCACAACTGTAGCTAAAGTTAATGGAGGCTGTATGTGGAAAACATCAAGTGCTGCAAAATGCTGAGCACTCAAAAAATTTTGTCTTAGGTACCTCACATTGGACACTAAATGGGTGCTTTTGTCCTTTTTCCCCATGCGTCAAGTTCCTATCTGCAAATAGGCAAAACACACTACCGTTGTCTCAAAAAGGCATAATGAAAAATAGAATCAGTTAATATTAATGTGACTTACATATTTTGTAGAAATGTGGGCAACAAAATTAATAGTTATCTTCTGAGCACTTCAACTAATTTTCAGTAAAGGAGGAATGGGGCCTAATGGAAAGACAGTATATGATCGTGTAATTGAAGTCTATATGGTAATGCCTTTCCGAATGACATTCTTGTAAGAAGAAAAAAAAATGTGCAAGTAGAAGTTTGCAGTTCTCATATAATAAACACTGAGGTAAAGTTTTATCAGACAAACTCTGTCTGCTTTTATAGACGCAGATTGTTTATATGGTTTCCACTGAAATGTGTCTGCATTTTACATTTTCAGTCAAGTCCAAGGCATCTACCGTTGCAGGAAAAATTTTAAAAGACAAAAAAAGGTTAGCAATTTTAAGCCACTTCATTCTACAAGCCTTTGAGAAATAATCACAATAATTTTGAGTTCCTTGAAAGGTGTCAGATTAAGATTTAAGATACTGAGAAGTATAACAGACAGTCTCCTTTTCTCTTGCTTTATTAGCTAGGGTTCATGAAATCAACAGCATCCCCTCCCCAGTACATTTGTTTTCTCTCTTTCCTATGATTGTTTCTAACAGTGTTGGTTATCACTCTTCCATACAACCAGTTTTCTGCCCAAGAAGCTTTTAGGAATTTCTATAAACTCTTAACGTGACTGTAACTACAATGCAGCACTACAGTGGTTATAAAAAAGCATGCAATTCATTCAAAGTTGTAAGTATGCTAAAAGTATAAACTAAGTATGTGCTTAACACACCTTTTTTTGCCTATAATGTAATTCCTATTTTAATTGAGAAATGGTAAATTGCTAGCCCTTATAGCAGTGTGATCGGAGCCAGAAAGGCTTACAAAACAGAAAGTAAATGTGAAAAAGCCTTTAGGAAAATGTTCATTTTAAGCTTGTCTAAACATTTTAAAGGTGCAAGTTTATTGAAATTTAAAGTTTGCAGTACCGTGAAGGTGAAAGTTGCAAGATTGTCACTAAAGACAGTGTGTTCAGACCAGTGGGGCTTTGTCTAGGGTATGTTATAAACAGGTAAATTACAGTCCTAGTGCAAAGGAAAAAAGTGAAGATGCTGACTCTTCCCCCAAATCAGACATCATTTCCATTTTAAAATGAGATCAAAATAGTCTTATCTTTGTAGGAAAGATTCTTTCTTAATGCTTGAATAAGGTCATTTGAATCTCTTACCTCATAAAATAGTTCCATGACTGAGTAAATAGTTACAGAAGGAGAATAAAATAACTCCCAGTTCAGAAAATTGACCTCTGAAGTCCTTTTGTCTTGTACAGAAAAGTAATTTTTAAAGTACAAATGGGGAAGTTCAATTAACACGGAGGTAAACTTGAAAATTGCCATTGACTTCAGTGGAGCTAGGATGTTATCTAGAATATTAGGAATTGTACCTCAGGTTGAAAAGTCATAGAATCTTATTAAAAACTAAAAGAAAAACAATCAAATCTCCCTCTAGCTCTATGGATACACACTTGAGTTGATTTAGACATATCTAATTCAGGGTATGATGTGTACATCCTAGCTAAAATTGGTGAGATTACTCATTCAGACAAGAACTGGTTTTGTGCCTAAGCACCGCAGGACTAAACTGTGATTGCGGGTAGGTTTATTTTTTTATCTTCCTCTCCACTTCTGAGAATTAATACTCTAATAAGAAAATAATGTCTGTTTACACAGGACTAACAGCATTACATGCTCTGCTTCAGGTTAATTTAAAAATTCAGTTCCCTTAAGTAGTTTTGACAGAGACCCAGGCAGTTTCCTGAATGCATTTGCAGCAGAATGTCTCTACACACTCTGTCTGGTTTCTTGTGTGCATCTTTATTAAGATCCCAGAATTGATCTTGCGCTCAGTCCAAAGTCCTTTATTTTCTGAAATCTTTAAGGAATAAAGTGGGTGCTGGGAGATGGGTCTTTGCTTCTTGGTTTTGGCCTGATGAGGATAAAATAACTTTATAGGAAACCTTCTGGCATGTTGGGCCTTATCCAAGAGCTTTCAGACTCTGCAAGAATCTGTTGGTCTTAACGATCAGACGTATTGAAAATACTTTGGTCCCCAAGCCCTTCGGTGAAGCATCGACATGTTTTGGCACATGGTAGTTCACGTGAGAATGGACTGTCACTGCAGTAGTATTTTCACTATTGTGATGATTTTCACCTTTAATTACATTAGAGATGCTACTTAAATAATTTTGGACACTGAGAATGGTTTGAGCTAGCATTTAAAAGGTCTTTGTGCCATTTAATATCCACTAAATAGAATAAACCGTGGAATAAAATTATATTTAAGTTACTGTCAGGACTTTGGTTGAGATTAAGGAGCAGTGTCTCTTTTGGTCAGTGACTAAAATGGGAGCTAAGATCACTTCAAAACTACTTTGAGATTTTGAGAGGAAATAGATTGCTACGCAAACCTCTAATAGATAAAGGCATGTGTTTATGGAGACAATCTTGTACACAAGTCAGGCCACACCATCAGGCCCCGTGAGTTAGAACTACTTTAGAAAATACTGTGGTGGAGTAAAACATTTGCTGTAACTTAGAATCCTGACTAGTTCTGTGCCTGTACTGCGCACCTTGCCGTTACAGTTCTGCACCGTGAGATGACACCTGACTTCCCGTGACATCGCAGTGTCCAGGCTGCCACTGGGCCATTGGGACACCTCTGCTATTCATGCTCAGTGCCTTGGCTCGCTTAGTACCACAGAAGCACAGGGAGGTCTGGTGTCTGGTTTTAAAATGGTGCTAGTTGTGCTCTTGAAGATGTGGAAATGTAAACATTCACAAGATCAGGCATTCATACCTTTTCTTCATCAGGCTTGTATCATTAATTTTACAGAAGTAACTTTTTTACAGAAGTTGTACAGAACATGAATAAATCAAAAGGACTCCAACCACAGCACCAATAGCTGTTGTTTGAAAGGTGACATTCAGGGCTATTTTGCACAGTAAGACTGCCAGAGCAGTGACAATCTGAAAAGTGCTTCCCAGAAGTCTCAGTACCTGTAAACACTTCTACAGTGCTTAACTTTCTTGACGGGATATCTGCTCTTAAAATGAAGCCCACGAGTAAATGCTTGTAAATCCACTCTTTCAGTCTGGCTTCCTTAAGGAAAGCATCGCCCTTTACTCCTGCTCAGCAGAGATCAAGGCCTCCTGCTTTGTCTGTGGCTGGTAGCTGCTATGAACCCCCAAATTCAGAGGAATTGTTAATTGCATCATGCCTATGGCAAGGCGAACGTGCATCCCGAGCACAGATAGAACACAGCAAGGCTTTTGCCATAGCAGGAATTTGTTCCCAGAATCTGCCACGAGCAGTTATAGAACATCAGACTGGCGGAGGGAGGGTAACGATGGGAGTACTGGCAGGCTTCGTTTGGCATAGCGGGACTGAGTTTTGCAGAACTGTTGTCGTATCACTTCAATCAACTTTTTATTTCTGAAATCCTGTTATTTATGGTCTCCTTTGGCTGATCAAAGGGGAGTAGGCAGAGGGGTGTGTACACCGCTCACTCAGGAGAGGTCTGGATCTCAGAGATGCTCCAGGTCAAGGCCCCATCCTGATCTCAGGCCAGGGCTTCGGTGCTGCGGCCAGACCATCCCGGTTCCCACGGAGCCAAGCCGCGGCCTGCAGCCGCCCAGCTCTGCCAGGCCGCCCGCGGCGCAGGGGCGCCCAGTCGCTTTCCGCGGGACCCAGCTCCACACCGCGGCCGGACGGGCTCCCCGCGGGAGGCACCTTCCCCTCCTCGTTTCGCCCGAGCGTGCCTGCTTCCCGGCCTCCGCGCGGGGCCGCCTCCACGCCCCGCCA
>VZSC01016209.1:0-102864 GCA_013398225.1 Steatornis caripensis | reverse complement strand
CCGGCGGCAGGGCGGGGAGGAGGGGGACGGCGGAGCTGACGCGGCCCTCGCTACGCCGCCGAGTGCCGGGCCACCCAAACTCGGTGTCCCGTTGTCCTCCCGCGGCCACAGGAGCCTTCGCGTTCTCTGCCACTCGATGGGGCTTTAAATGGGAAAAGTTGTGCTGGAGGGTAGCGGGGGTACAGGAAAAATGAAGACTTTGCTGCCTGAGAGACCTTCGGATGGCAGGAACACTCGTACGGCTATTTGTCGTGGGCTGTGTCTCATCCTTTTCAGCTCCTTCAGTTGAAATGCCATTAGTAAACGAGAGAGACGTGCTCAAAGAGCCAGCACAGCGTTGCTTAAATGCATGCTCTGAAGTTGGTTAGCTTCAGGTAGTGTTATCGTAATGCTTTGAGGAAGTGCCAACATGTTCTGGAACAGCTGCAGACCTCCATGCAAAAGATAAACAAATTTATTTTCTGTACATCTTCTAAAATGTAGTCATTCATGTTGATGAGCTCTTTGTAGCTCGCTGCTTAGTATTTTTTGGTTTCTTCTGAACGGAACTGGTAGCGCAAGGTGGTTGGAGACTGGCTATGGGTACTGGTCAAAATAACTTTCCTCCCATTTGTGCTCCCGCCCCCCATCAAGTCATCCAATGCTCCTGAGCTGATCCTAGACAGACCTGAAAAACCGATGGAAATGAGGATCTGCCTGCACTCCTGCTCTGCCCACGGGTCACGGGGATGTGGTGTTTGGCATCACAGCTGGTGACTCTGGTTGGGTGCCCTTGGCCCCTCACTGGTGAGCTGTAGACCTTAGTGGGGTGTGTTAGTACATGAAGTGCTGCAGCAGTAGACAGTACTGCCTAAATGCTATTTCACTTTGATAGGGTCACGGAGGATACCTGAGAGTGCTCTACAAAGAAAAAGGGGCATAATTTGTGCCATCTTGGTGTACAGCCTGGCTGTTCTGGTGACACACTGCATTACGTTTAGTACACATACTCTTCTTATTAGCAGCAAGTAAATAATGTCGGTTCTGTGTTTCTGGGGCTGCAGTCGATGCAGCTGAATGTACAGAAAGCAGAGGGTGCTGGCAGGGCAGGAGAACCTGTTAGAAATAACTCGCTGATATAGCTGGCTGTCTTTTCTGTCTTGCCAATCAAATCAGCTAACGACCTCCAGTAGTGGTTTATTCGTTCGTTCTTTAACCTAGGGAGGGAAAGAGCCTGTGTTTGTGAGCAATATGTTTTTGCAGGCTTGCACTTAATGGAACTGGCAGGACATTGTCAGTAGAAGGGATCGTTTGGCCAGGAGTTGGTGCCTCCAGTGAATAATACAACTTGCAAAGGTGCATTCAGGGGCATGTATTTGTGGCAGTGGGTGTGTGTGATACTTGTTTTGTCTTATCAGTAGACTTTTTAAAAATCTTCTTTGCTTGGAAAACTCAGCATCGTACTCGCTTTTTGAAGGGAGTGAAGAATAAATAGTGTATATGAGCATTAGAAGCAGAAAAGGGGGAAGTGAGAAGATATAAGGGACAAAGTCAGAAACTGATAAGCAGAAGGTATCTGTTCTGTATATAGCATATTAAGTGGGTACAGCTAAGGATTGTCCAGCTGGTTTTTGTCATAGGAATGCTGGGGAACAAACGTGTAGTAAGTGTGCATAAGCACCTGAGTAGTAAAGGACTATATGCTTTCTGGTTTCACCTTTCAACTACCTTACACCAAATGGTGGGGGGAAAAAAAAACAATAAAAAAAAGAAAAGAAGAATGCATCAGTAGTAAATTCCAGTTGCCTTCAGATTTGCAAGATTAAATATTTCAGCAATAATGTCGTATCTCCAGTGACATTTATGTGCTGGTATACTTATCTGAACATCTGGATATGTGTTAATTTGCTTTTAGGAGAAGGTATCGTATATGTAGTACAAAAAAAAAATCTTAATATGGACTTAACTGAAATTTCCCTGGTGCCGCAACGAGGAGCAATTTTCAGATTTGTGAAACAGCCAAACAGTGAAAATCAACTTAACTTGGGAATCTGAGAATTGAAGAAGAAAAAATAAATTTATTCCCTTTGTGAAAAACATCATGCATAAGCCCACTGAACAGGAGTGAAACTAGAACTGTCCAGAGACAGAGTCACTTCAGGTACTGTACCGTATGCACTTTCCTGTTGTGGTGTGTTACTGCCAGTTTCTCTTCAAGATGTTCTCCTGTTGTGTCCATCGATTGGATTTGTATATGTAAATAGTGTGCTCTTGCTTTGTGTAGCCTACTGTGTGATATCTGGGGTTATTGTAGCTCTATGGTATGTATTTGTTATTTCAGAAGGAAATTGAAATCTGGTGTTTGAAAGTCAGTGCTACAGTAGCTGCATCTGCTGCAACCCTTTTTCCGGGCTTGTCTCCTTACCCTCTCCCTGATTCAGTTAAAATGTTTCTTTCCTCCCTCTTTGCACTGTTCTCAAAATTTAACCTGGCTGTGTGAAAGGGACTGTGAAAAAAGGAGCGAGGTATTTTACCCTTTCTGTTTAGAAGCTGCAATTCCAGGCATCTTACTTGGGTTTTGCGTGCCTTCACTTTCCACTTTTGTTGGTTTCTTTCTGATACAAAATGGCTTCAGGGCCGCAAATCTCCTTGACATACTTTTTCTGAACACAATTTTATGTATGTTTAGCAGATTTTCTAACTGGTGCTTCAGCAATATGTAGGTGAAGAAAGTAATAGTGTCTGTATAGGCAGCATATAGAAATGTAGGCCATTCACAAAAATGTTTATTGTGAAGTTTCCTCGTACATTTATCTCTGAAAAATTTGTAGGTGTATTGGGTTTGCGTGGCAAGGTTTTGGTAGTGGTGAGGCTACAGGGGCGGCTTCTGTGAGAAGCTGGTAGGAGCCAGCTTGGTAGGAGCTTCCCCTGTGTCCGACAGAGCCAACGCCAGCCAGCTCCAAGACGGACCTGCTTCTGGCCGAGGCTGAGCACATCAGTGATGGTGGTAGCGCCTCTGGGATAATGTGTTTAAGAAGGGGGAAAAGTTGCTGCATGACAGCAATTGCAGAGAGAGACAGGGGTGAGAATGTGTGAGAGAAAGAGCTCTGTAGGCACCAAGGTCAGTGATGAAGGTGGGGAGGAGGTGCTCCAGGAGCCGGAGCGGAGATTGCTCTGCAGCCCATGGTGAGGCAGGCTGTCCCCCTGCAGCCCATGGAGGTCTACGGCGGAGCAGATTTCCACCTGCAGCTGTGGAGGACCCCACGCCAGAGCAGGTAGATGTCCAAAGGAGGCTGGGACCCTGTNTGAAGAAAGTATTCAGTAATTCTGCTTTCTCTGTATCTTCCGTCACCAGGGCGCCCACCTCATTCAACATCAGGCCCACAACTTCCCTAGTCTTCTTTTTGCTGCCAATTGATGATGAGGGAAGCTGTCCCCCTGTAGCCTACGGAGGTTGATGGTGGAGCAGATATCCAACTGCACGCAGCCTGTGGAGGACCCCACACCAGAGCAGATGGATGTCCAAAGGAGACTGTGAACCTGTAGGAAGCCCATGCTGCAGCAGGCTCCTGGCAGGAGCTGTGGACCTGTGGAGAGAGGAGCCAATGCTCGAGCAGGTTTGCTGGCAGGGCTTGTGACTCCATGGGGTACCCATGCTGGAGCAGCCTGTTTCTGAAGGACTGCACCCTGTGGGAGGGACTCACGCTGGAGTAGTTTGTGAAGAACTGCAGCCCATGGGAAGGACTCTTGTTGGAGGAGTTCGTGGAGGACCGTCTGCCATGGGAGGGACCCCATGCTGGACCAGGGGAAGAGTGTGAGGAGCCCTCCCCCTGAGGAGGAAGGAGCGGCAGAGGCAATGTGTGATGAACTGACCACAGGCCCCATCCCGCTGTGCTTCTTGTGGGGAAGAGGTAGAGAACTCAGGAGTGAAGTTGTGCCCAGGAAGAAGAGAGGGGTGGGAGAAGATGTCTTTAAAGTCAGGTTTTACTTTTCATTACTCTGATTTGATTGGCAATAAATTAAACTAATTTCCCCAAGTCGAGTCTTTTTTTTGCCTGTGATGGCAATTGGTGAGTGATCGCTCCCTGTCCTTATCTTGACCCATGAGCCTGTTGTTATTTTGTTTCCCCTGTCCATCTGAGGAGGCGGAGTGATAGAGTGGCTTTGGTGGGCACCTGGCATCCAGCCACGGTCAACCCACCACAGTAGGTTAATCTTTTTATTGTACATACTTTTGTATTTACACCGCTTTATTATCATTCAGTTGTTCCTCTCCCATTTTTCATAGAGCCTGTTGTCTTTTCTGGGAACCAGTAGTAGAATGACTGTAACGCTACAATTTCTTCAGCCTTGTTGTGCCTTTTGCTCAAGAATAGGGAAGAACCTTCTGTTGGCATAATAATTAAAAAAAAATATTATTACTTTTTTAGGAAAGAATCTTATGGCTGGCATCTTGCTCTGCCTGTGTCATATGTACATGAAGTCAAGGCAGATAGCTTCATTTTTTGTTCTTTGAGTGATTTTCACATTGGAGTTAACAAATGAGGAAACACTAAGTATTTAGTAATAGATGTTTACTCTAGTGGGAGTCGGGCTCAGCTCTTGGAAAGTGAGTGGGAGTACTCTTGATCAACTTCAAAGGGACTTGGATTGAGTTCCTTATGCTGTTCTGGAAAAAGGGAGTTTTTTGTAAGTTCTCAATTCTGCAAGCACTTACAATGTGAGTTTAGTGCTGTTGATTTTCATGGACCTGTTCATGCAAGTGAATAACCTGGGTGGAAAAGTGCTGTGTTGCAGTTTCCAACTTTGGAAGAGCAAGGCGTATGCCTTGTTTCATTTTGCTTGAACTTGCTACTAGAGAAGCCATCTTTCCAAATGGGAAGCTATGCTGTGTCCTAAGTATCGTTTGTGTAACCCCTTTGGGACCTGAAAGGTAAAGACGTTCTGCTGAAGTTGGGTATCTGAGCAAGAGCATTTGAAATCTGCCGAGAACTGCAAAGCAAGGGGTGCATTTTCTATCCCCGTGATGAGGTGTGCTTTCAACGGTTTTCCTATATGCGAGAGCTCTGATGGCAAGGTGTATCTGGGCAGTGTTCTAGCTTCCACATAAAGCTTTGTGTTTCTTCCAGTGTTCCTTTATATTTTCATTGGAAAGAGAAGGGAAGAGAGGTGTACAGGCAGCTCATAATACTGTTTTATTTATTGATTTAAGTACTTGCAGGCATTAATAATACTGGTAAGTAGTTTCTATTGGTACTGAAATAGTGGGAATTGAGCAACACCCTGAAATTGTACGTTGTATTACCGTCAGGTATTTTTCAGCACTTCTCAGGAGCTGTTCTTGGAGAAGATTATTTGTAGTGGAGGAGGACAACAAAATGCGAGACAGCAAAAAGGCACGGTGACCCAATTGTACTTTTGTAAAAATGTCTGTATCGAAGGGGATTTTCAGTTTTAAAGTATCAGTGGACTTGCTCATACCAAAGATAGCCCTGATTAGAACAGGTGTTACCTTTTAAAATTCAGTCATGCTTCCCACACTGCTATTAACTTGTTTGGTTGTAGGGGAGATGGCTTTGAATCATATGAAAAATCATGTTAACCGAGTTAGTGGGAAGGAGAAGGAAAATGCTTTTTCCCACATTTCCAGTGTGAGTTGTTTCTCTGCCAAAAAAACTGGCAGGATAGAGTTTTCTTTTCAGCATAGTGTTTTGACTCTGATTCAAAGCAAAACCTCCGAATAATACAGTTGGGTTATCAACTTCATTTAAATAATGCAAAAAACAAGGATTAGTTTATTAGATTTAAGGGCTGTATTTTAAATTCAGATTAATGAATGATACTCTGTATAAAGAACGATGTATCTAGTCTGTCTTGAGCAGTAACAGAAAGGTAATAAATGTGTGTTTTTCCAGTGAAAAGGGTACGTTGATTCTAATGTCCTGGTTTTAGTTTCCTATGATTAACAGTTGCCAATGATTTTGAGTGTTTCTTTAAAACTCAGCTCCTGACATATTTGGTCACTCCTGTTCACTTCTGTTTAGTAACTCTCCATTTTCAGAAACAGTTTAGTCTCGCTTTCTGGCCCTGAGGTAGATGTATAATTCATGTTCCTAAAGGCTTGTTCCGTCCTTAATCATGGACTTTTTGTGAACGTGGCATTAATTGTGAGGGCATGGGTAAATCTTTTCTCATTGCGTCAGGTAATCGTTGAAATCTCTGGATACTGGAAGATAGTAGTGTTTTTAATTTAAGCCATAGAAATCTGAGTAGTGAGATTATTAGAAATGGTCTGAGTGATTCAGATGGGATGGCGACTTAATCTAGGTTGAGTATCTGCCATGGCATCCAAGCTGAGTGCTCTACTCTTCTCAAGGAACATAAGGGAAGCAGAGAGAAGGGATTCAAAGTTTTATTCTTCTTCACTGTTGGACTTTTACTGTTGGAGGAGGCTTGTGAAGGTAAGCTCACAGGAGCCACAGCAGCTGTAGGAAGTGGAAGGTTTGCCATCTGTGGGCATCAATTTCAAGGGTGATGCAAAGCAGTTCTTGAGGTAATGAGCAGTTTGGAGGCGCTGTGAGGGAGACAAACTTCCTAACAGCTTTCAGGCTTGATCTTTACACCTTAGTAAGTCTTCAAAAGTATTTATGAGGTTTTTACTAACCTAAAGCCAAGCATGTTCTACAGTCCGTCTCACTCTCTGGTCCGTTAGGGAATATTGAGAGCTCTGATACGATGGGATTTTTGCTGTTACTTGTGCCAGTCATTGCAGCCTCTGCTTGCTGTTCTTCTGTTGTGCTTGTTTTAGACCCTCTTGGGCTTGCAACCAAATAGTCTGATCTACTGCCATTCTTCTAATTTATCAGTTGTTTCTGTATTGAAAGGAGAGGTTATGTTTAAGTTTGGTTTGTTTTTAACAGAGCTGAGAGTCTGATAACTGTTAACCTGCCTGTATAATAGACAGCACTCAGCTTCTCATGGTGCAGGTGAGTTTACTACTAGGCAAGTCCTGAAATTAAAATAACAAAAAGGTATCATAGCATTGCCTACCAATTTAAGGAATATTTTAAAATTTGAAGAGAACGTTCATGAATCTCAAATGTTCAGTTACGGTTCAGTGGGGGCCTGTTTCACTTTGGGGTCTGCAGTTTGGACATTTCTGCTATAGTTTATTTTTAGGGCTCTGTGGAATATCTGTTATCCTTGGGGATTTATAAGCTTTTTCAGAATTGCAGTTTTGTCAGGACTGCATGTGTTGACTACCTGCAGGCATAACTTTGAAGTGATAACTTTATTCTCACAGGAGACTGATCTCAGGAAGTGAAATGTTTTTCAGACTCTGTCTTGCTTATTTGTCCCGTAACTCCTTGGCAGTGAGCAGACTTAATTTTCCACACAGCGTTTTATCCATCGTGTATATTTAGAGATTTCTTGTCTTGTCATGCAACCCTTTCTGTTTCCTTCCATTGTATCTTGTGTTGTCTTCAGCTCTGCATTGTATTGTACTTGATGTTTAATTTTCTCAACATTTTGTTAGATTGACATTTCATATTCTGCTGTAGATCAGGCTGCTTCTCACTTTTCAAAAGTGTTCTATGACTGACATCATAACTAGGGAGCTAGTCTACTTTTGATAACCGAGCCACAGAGAGTCAGTAAGAAAGATGGGTGGTGGGCTCATTGGGATCTTGCTGTCAAGATCTCTGGCAGGGGAGTCCTCAAGGCAGAACCAAACCTTCTGTAATAAGGTCAAGAATGAAAGCATCTTGCATTCAACATATGCTTTGGGATTAAACATAATGTACATGTGTATCAAACATTCTGAAAATAAAATCTGATCAAGTTCCTTCTAATTGCCAGTTATGTAGAATCCTTTTCCAAGCTGCCACCTTTTAAAAAAGAAAAAAAGAAATCGTATAGTCATAAGGGGAGTAAGTTTGTGTTGTGTCCCTGGGAGGTCTATATGACCAGTCATTCTGTACCATTTTTCACTATTAAGCACGCACAGTGAAAGAGAACAAGTTAATGTTAATAAAATTAACGATGACTATTCATTCTGCATGTATGGCGATGCTCTGTTAAAAAGACAGAACACCTTAACTTTTTAGGGTGAGAAGTCATGTGGCAGGGAGAGTATAGCAATGAACAACTAGGCGTTTCTCTCTGGTCATCAAGCTGAGGCTCTGCAGCTGAGGCATGAGTCTGTTCAGGTTTTTCTGCCTTGCCAGCAATTCAGTTTTCATAGCACATGGCTCTTTTGGCCTTGAAGTACAGGCCATAGGTTCTTGTCTGTTTTTAACAGAGGAGGAGAATGTGGAGATCTTCAGTATACTGGGGTTGTGCATGTACCCTGAGAATTCACAGAAGCCTTTATTTTGATGGTGATGTTAAAGATCCCAGCAGAGAGTAGTGCTGTATTTCTTGCTGAGCAGAAATTTAAATGCTAACTTACCAATTATTTCTTAGTTGTACTGATGGGAATGAAAGTATCACCTGAGAAAAGTTTCATTTTTACATTGTTATCTGCCTAGTATTATATGAAGTCTAAAATGAAGAAAGTTCAGCACTGCTAATAAAGTTTTTATATTGCTACATTTTTATCAGTTTTGAAGGCTGTACACTTCTGATAGAGGATCCTCATATCATAAACACAGTTTACATGTTCCAGAAGCTAGTATATTAGTGGAAATAAGATATGCTGATATTATAAAATTGTTATTGAGTTAATGATGCTTAACCTAATAGGATTAACATGCTTTAGGTATGTTGATTTTTTTAAATTGGTAGTTATGGTATCCCTTAATATATGTAAATTAATGCTTAACATGACACATACATACTTTCCTTGTAATCTAAAATAGAACTATAGGTACTAATTAAGAATATTAACTCTTTTGTGAATAGAAAATTTCTTTTTGCGTCATAAGTTGAAGTAATATTTACTACCATAAGAAGACATCTATCCAGATCAGTTAAAGCTGAATTTATGGAGAGTTCAGTGAACTATTATTTGAAGCTATGGCTTTCTATCATCGAAGTCCAGTCTGATGTTGATGTATCTTTTACAAAGAAAAGAAGAAAGTTAATAGGCAGCAGTGGGTGGAGCGAGTAGCTGTGAGTAACTGGATAGTTCTTGTATGCTGAATTAGATGTAGTCTTTGCCTTTTAGATCAGTGATTACACTGAGTGTCTCATGCATGGTGCCCATTTATGTTGTAGGATCTGTCCTGAGCTCTGTTCTAGTTTTATTGAAATTGAGTTAATGTAACAGAAATAATTGTTAATTTTTCTTTGCTGCTGGCTTTAATTGCATGGCAGAGTAAGGCTGCCTGTGGCGTGCCTGTAGCATGTGCCTGGCTTTCTGCTGTTGTGTTTTAAGAATTGAATTTGATGACTGGGTGTTGCAGATGGGTTTCTTGGTATTGGAAGGTACTCCTGTGTTCTTCGTGCTTTGCCATTTGTTCAGTTTAGTTGTTGAAACACCTTCTTAATTTTTTATTATTTAATATTTATTGTTTTCTTCAAAACTAATTCTAAATTACTTACATTGTTTAACCCAATAAATGACTTTAAGATTATTTTTGCATCTGTAAGAGATTGAACCTAAGACAAAATTTCAGGCTCAGTGCCAGCCTTGGGTTTTTTTCCTGGGCCTTGCAAACTGTTGTTGTCTGTGTTTTAAATCATTCTCAGAAGTATCAAACAATGAGTATTATTCACAAATTTCCAGGAAGTACACACATCCTTTTTTTTTTGTACCTATAAACAAAGTCAAAATTGGAGAAAACTTGTATTGTTCCAGGAAACAGGCCTCCCTGTCTGTTAGCAACCTCATTCTTTGCGTGTGCTTTCCAAACGTGCTCCAGTCCTACCCCTTCAAGTCATTTTGTCTAGCCTTATTTAAGTTTCAGTCTGGTTTCTGCCATTCTTCAACAATAAACTCTACAGAGCATGATTTTTTGGGGCTTTGATACTGCAAGTCAGGACTAACGTGAACATACTAGGTTTTAACCAGTATGAAAAAGCATCTAAGCTAGAGCTTTGATGTGTTAAATCCATTTACGAACATCTTTGTCTCAGTCAGGGTTATACCAACTGTTTCACAGAACGTAACACCGTTTTCCTTTAAATGTGCGACATGAAGAAAAATGTGAAAACATTCAAGTCTAGGCTTCCTAGTTAAACCTGTTCTCTGCGTACAGCCTCCATCTGACTTGAGGCAGGGGTGGTAAGAAAATCTTCCGGTGCAGTCTGCTGGATTTTTCATTCTCTCAGCTGTTAGAGCTCAGTTTGGACTGTGAATTTTCTGAAATCTTTCTGTTATCAAAGGTGCTGGTAAACCTGTGTATCAAGTTGTTACTGTTGGTTTTAAGGTATTTGTTACCATATGTCATCGAACTCTGGCGTGCCTGCTTGTTTAGTTAATTGATCGTTACTGTTGTCACAGAAATGGATTTTTTTAAAATCTAAGCTAACAAGACTTAAGACTTGATTCTACTAAAAGCAGGTTTGTGAGACTGAAAGGAAAAAGGAGTTTGATCAGCTGTTTTAGAGAAGGCAGCTTAAGATCTGATCCATTATCAGTCTCACTAAATTAAATTTGCAGTTCTGTGAAGGTTCATCAAGAATCACAGAATAGTTCAAGTTGGAAGGAATGTCTGGAGGGCAGCTAGTCCACCCCCTGCTCAGAGTGGGTCCAGCTATGTAAGGTTGCTCAGGGCTTTCTCAGGTTGAGTTTTGAATACCTCCAAGGATGGAGACTGCACAGCCTCTCAGCCTTCCCATTCTGGTATTTGGCCAGCCTCATAATTAAAATAGTTTTGCTGTGTAAGTGATGGGAATTTCCTGTGTTGCAGCCTTGCTGCTTCTCCTGCGCATCTGAAAGAAGAGTCTGGCTCCCTCTTCTCTGTAGCCTCTCGTCTGATAGTTGGAGACAGCATTAAGGTCTCCCCGGAATTGTTTTTAATTAAGCCTGAACTAACCCAACCGACATCACTCCAATATGCGTTTAAACATTTATATTTATTCAAGTGGTAGATTCTCACCTGTTCTTGAAAATTTGTTTTCAAAAAAAAGGTGAAACCTTATTTTCAAACAAGATTTGTTTCTCACACTGTGCTTTTCTCTCGGACTGTTCATGGTGTTGTACACAATACCTGTACGAGTATGGACAATTTCTCAGAAAATCCAATATAATGGTCATCTTCCTTTGCCCTTCAGTAATTACATTAGTGCAGCAGCAAAATCTCCTTTGCTAGTGGTGGTATTCACTTGTTACCTTTTAAATTCTTCTTGACCATTTATCTTACTTCAAGTTTCCCATGTTAAACATTGATGTTACTCTTTTTTTTTTTTTGAAAAAGAAAAGCCAGTGCCTTCTAGGAGTCAAACATACCAACCCTAGAGGATGCTGTCGATGAAACATGTTCTTGCAAGCTGAAATGTGAGTTTGTATCTTGGTGTTTAAGAGGTAGCATTTCACTGAGGCAATAGTATGTCTTGTTCTTAACATGAGTATTCAGGATTGAAACATAAAGAATTGATTCCTGCATTGTGGAATTGTGTAGATTGGATTGTAGCGTAGTGTTGTGGAGCAAGCTACTTGCAACCATGGATGCCCTCTCAAGGCATTTGCTGTGCGCTCCCTTGACTGTAAAGTCCTGAACTGAGGTGGATAGTTAGGCAAAACTGAGAGTTCAGCATTTATAATTTCCTTATTTTAGTTTGTGTTTAAACTAGTTGAAAGGATTATTTTGGCTAGCGCTTTGTGAGAGTGCTTACTGATGCCCTAGGCTGTAAAAAACACTTCCTGCAAACTGCGTACAAACGAGGACTGTTGATGCTGAAGTTAGAGGCTTGAGGTTACTGACCTCTGTGCAGGTATGACTCAGTTTAGATTAGTGTTGTAGGATACCCAAGCTAGCGTGAGTGTTACAGAAGATGGAGTGTGTTGAGCATAGAGCTTCAGTTAGTATCGTGGCCTTGTGTTTAGGAGCTCTTTCTTCACAGAAAGACCTGAGTGACTTCGCTTAATAGGCTTTCTGAATCCCTTCTTTCTCCCCAAATGTGTTTGGGATGTTTAATGTCTCTGTGAGTCTGTCTCTTCTTTTAAATTAAAGTGGTTATGAATCATCCGATTTCCTGCTGCAAGTGAAACAGAAAAATCCTGAAGTAATTGTGTGACTAGCATTAACCCAGCTTTGCGTGGAGAAGTGTGGCAACATTAGCAGTCAGAGGTGATGTGTTGGAGCCTTACAAATATTGTTAGGTGTTCTTCCAGTCAGCAAAAACACTTTCTGCAGGTGTTTAGGTGCGGATGGCTTAAGCTTTTGCCAGCATCGTGTTCAAGTAAAAGCGGGACATGAAGATCTGTAGTGGTCCACTAATCAGATAATACTCTGTTCTTACCCCTCCTTAACTATAGTTTTGATAGTAAGATGGGCTGCAAATGGAGGCAAACATGCTGAAATGTTGCAGCTCTTGCCATTGGTAGTGTTGTCAATGGGGGAAGAAAATGGCTGGAAGACCACAGGGATGGTCTCAGAGTAGTGACTGAAAGAAGTCTAGGGAGTGTTGCTGTGCTCACCCCAAAGCTGGAACAAACTAGTTGCGGGCGGAATGGGGGCACTCAGCACCTGGAAAGTATCTGTGGCAATGCTGTGTGTTAGGGTGTGAGAGAGTCTGAACAGCTTTATTTTGGTGTTAAGAGTAGTGCTTATACTCCTTCATCTGTGTCTCATTGGATGTGCTTTATACTGGACTCTATGTGCAAGTATCTGCAGTAGAAGGAAAACATCTTACATTAAAATACACTAAGTATTAGGCTGCAGATTGGCTGAAATAATGGCATACTACCTTTAAAAACATTAAAGAGTGCTTTTACTTAAACCTCCTTTGAAGTTTATACTGCTTTCATATTCTGTATTTGGTGAATATTGGAGGGATTTGGATGGTTCTGAAGCACTGTCTCCTCACTGAGCACAGTCTGAGCTCCTGTCAAGGGGAGCAAAGTAAGCTGAGTGGCAGTGGGGATAATTTCTATTTCTGATTTGAATTACTCTCCTTTCTGTATAAGAACAGCATGAATCATAGCTTTTTGTCTACATCCTGAAAAATGTTTCTCTGTCTGCCCACCTGTTTGGGCACTGTGAGAGCTAATGCTTCAAAATAGGCTAATGTTTGTATAGTACAGCAGCTTAAAATGCAGGGTCAGAAGTGTCTTTGAAGGAAGAAGCCCAAAAGCATGTGAACCAAAATTACTGTAGGAGATCTTAAGGGCTTCACTTCTATTTTAAAAGTGGTTTTTGAGACTAAACAAAGTCCATCATGACAGTAGACTGTAAAGATATTTGCTATTGATCTATCTCTTGGAGATTTTATAAAGCTGTGATAATACTGAATAGAAGAGTTCCAGTTGTTTTATTAAATGCATGTCCTATTCTCAGCACATTGAATTGTGAATGGATACAGCTTCCTTCTATAAAAAAACCCAACCTTAAGATAATTTGGTCAGTAGTACAGCATATGATACGCACAATGGGTATTAATGTGTGTTTAATGAACAATGTATAATAATCTCATAGAGAATTGTCAGTTACCTATTTTAACTGTATGGAGTGATAATATTTGTATAAAAACCAAATTATCTAGTGCTATCACCTTGAATTCCAGTTTTATTTCTTCGGTCATTTTTGGTTTATTCCTTCTTATGATGAATGTTCTCTTTGAATTTCAGAGTAATTGGTCTGGAAGCTTCCATGATTCAGTCCAATCAAGGAGAGTGGTCGTTTCTCACAACATGGATAAAGCGCTGAGAGAAGGTGAGTCTTAACTTGGATGAAAGAGCATTAGACTCTGAATATCTTGTCCTCTTAGCAAACCATGACTGCACAATATTCCAAGATTTTAGAATATGACCCTGGTTTCTTCCTTGGTAGAAAGTAAAAGTATAAGGTCTTGGTCTTCCCAAGAAGTCCACTGTAGTAAGTAATGTGATGTTGTTTTTTGTGATTAAACTGATATGTTGTCATTTTAGTGGCTGTTTTTTACAGAAATATATTAAAATAGAGTCCTTAATACTCGTGCACAAAACAAAAGGGTAGCATTTCAAAGATTCTCAGTTGGGTTTTCATGAAGTGATAAATCCTGTAAACTGTTGCAAACAGTCTTCCCATTTAGTGCAATTCTTGCCGTGAAAACTGAACCTACAATCAACATTTGTATTTCTGGCTGATACAGTCATTCTATGAGATCTATGGATCACCAGTACAGTCACTGGACTTTAGACTGTAACATGTGGACTATGATCATATGGATTTAAAATACGTTGTTTGCAGCTTTTTAAAGTAAAGAGTAAGTACTACTATTGCACACATTTTTTCAACTGACTCCTGTTAATGCAAAATTTTGTAAATCTTGGCATAGTGTTAGAGTTTGAAGCAGAAAGTTTTTGATTTATTACTTCAAAGGTTATGCTAGGTTGGAACTTAAAGATGATTTGTGGGGGGGAAACCCTAGCTTGTATATTGAAAGAAGAAAACACGTAGAGTTGTGTACTGTAGCTTTTAAAATATATTTATAAAATTTGATGCCATTTCAGTCTTTTGTAAATATTTTATCTAACTTTGAATATTTTTTCTTTTAAAATTTCTTTGCAGCACTGGTTTTGGTCTTTTTTTTCTTTTTTCACATCTGGAGAGTATATTTTAACATTGCTTTAAACAGGTTGGTTGTCTTATGAAAACTTCTTGGGATGTGTGATGTTTTAAAAGTTATTTTTATGAATAGCTGTTAGCAGGAGATGTAGCTGAAACATAAAATTAGAACACTTTACCTGCTTCGTCATGTTTCTGTGAAGGTGAACTATTATAACATACTTTGGTTTTGGCAGCACTTCAATGCGGCATCACTCAGATTATAGGATTCCTGATGATGTGAAAAGGATAGTGGCATCTAAACATCACATGTATGAAACAAGGATAGACAAGTTATTTGCTGTATTCTCTCATATGCGTACTTTACGTTTTGGATAACCTGCCTTGGAATTTGAAATTAAGCCTTGACATAATCAGCACAGAATCAGAGGTGGTGTGGTTATTTGGAGACAGACAACAGGTACTGTGGAATACTGGGGGAGAGAGAGTTGTGTTACACTTCCCTCCTGGTACTTGCACATAGGAGTAACCCACGTGCCCGTAAAAAATACGGGATCTCTCTTCATCTAAGGTATTTATCCTGCATCGTTCAGCTGAATGCATGAGTCCATCCTTACTCAGTAAGGCTGAAAGAAAGTTAGCAAGTGATTCATTTTTCACAGTTGAGGACCTTCTGTTGTGACAGCTTGCTTGCCTTTCTGCTAACTTTTCAGAGTAGCTTTTACCCTTCATTCTCACTCTGAATTTTGGAGAGCAAACTTGTCAGATTTGGTCCTATTTCTTCCAGGCCTAAGTGACTAACAAAGCCAACTTCTTGTCCGTTATGCGGTTTGACAAGGATGAGACTGTACTTTACACTCTACCACACAGACTTAAGCAAGCTTTTTGGTTTTGGAAAGTGTCTGAGTCAACTTAAGTTTGAGATACTGAATGAGTTCCAAAAAGAAACTTTTTACTTTTTGATTAAAACCATCAGCCTGTCTGAAAATAGACAGGACACATTCCTTGCCATGTGACAGTTGTGAAATTTGCAATTGTTTTGATATTATGAATGCTTTTTCTACAAGTTCATTATTAAATGAAACTTTGTTACTAATGGTATAAAAAATACTGTGTGAATTTCTGTTTCATTAGTGCCATACTCTAATGCTGATCAATCTTACACTGATGAGGATTAGAGTATTTGTAAATCCCAAGAATTTTTGCCAACTTCTTGCTGTCTGGATCTAACATGTTGTTCAACAAAATGCTTTGAAAAGACTCGTTCAGTTATTTACGAGACTTTCAGTTCTCCTGAGGTTTTAATCTTGAGGACCAGCTCAGACTCCTACTGTTGCTTGAGGTTTTAAGGAGATGTTGTCAGATTATCACAGTCAGTGGGGTTTTGCAGCGGTTTTTTTAATCAGATTTTTTTCTCTTTATGTTACCTTAGAGATGCAAGGATAACATTTTCAGAGGAGCCAGCATCACCTAATTTCAGAAATGCTGTTGCTGGTTATGAAGATGCAACCCTTTAGTTTATACTGTTAGTTGCTAACTATCTTGTACCCCTCAAGAATTGCCTGTTGACTGTTACCCAGCCATGCCATGATTTTGCCGGTGTTACAGCTGGTCTGTGTGGACTTTCTGCTCTGGGTTAAGAGTGACTCTCTGTTGCTGCACCATTCCCTGAGGTTCTGTAGTATGTCTCACTTGACAAGCTGTCACTTGCTTTACAGCATTTCCTGATGTTCTGATCATAGTCTGTTAATGTAGTTGCAAGGATAGCTATCGGTGATCATCCCTAGTTTTAATTGAAGGAGTCATGTGCGTTTCCATCTCAACCATCAGTCTTATTTCAATAAAACTACAAACATCATGATGCTTAGATAGTTTTCCTGTGATGGTCACTGGCTGATAATAGTTGTCCATGTCTTGGATAGCGCTTCGTCTTGCCAAAGCCGGTGTAACAGAGTTGTTGGGAATTTTCTTTCTACAGTGTTGATCACTAAGCACCACCAAGAAGGAACTTCTGTTTACATTGGTTTATGGCTCAGTTCTCAACTTCTTTCCTACCTTCCACTGACAACAGAGTAGTATAGAAGGACAGTGCTTGAGAGTGCTACTTCATCATTAATTATAGCATACATGCATGAGCTGTACATACAAGGTGAGGGAAAGCTGGGAATTAGGCCTGCTACTGTGGTGTGTTTTATGAAATCTAAGTGCTCAAAATCAGAACAAGTGTAATGTTATAAAAAGATTTTCCTTGTTGAGTATAGCAGAAAGAGAAGGCCTTTAGTTTTAAACCTGAGTCCCCTTTTCAGCCAGTAGTACTTGATTAACACTGAAATGTGTTTTTTTCAGTATTTTTTGTGCTTTCTCTTGACAGATTGAGTCTTGTTTGCCCTTCGTCTATCTTATGCAAAGAAAAGATGACCCACTTTTACAAATACTTTTAGACTTTTAATGCTTCCTGTTGCTTATCTGGTAATGTTTTCAGCCCGTATCATATGGTAGTTTAGAAGCATGTCTCTTAGAGGACACTGTGCTCGGTCAGACTTGTGCTGGTGTTGTGCAGCAGTGTACTGTTTGGACTGAGGGCTGTAGCTGTCAGTAGATATCTTGTGGTCTTTTTGTCATTATTCACAGTGAGTCGTTGTCTCTACTGCATTAGTAGTGCCAGGAAAATTGGTCTCCGTATTACTTACCTGCTTTACTGGTTCATACATGAGTAGGTAAAACAACACAGGCCATAGCACAAATCTCAGCAGAACTCCACTGGTGAAATTCTTCTGCTGCGAAAATTGACTATTTATTCATATCCTGTGTGTCTTAGCTCTTAAAATATTTAATGCCAGCAAGCCATCTCTTCTTTAATAGTGGCTGATCTTCCTTCAACCCTGTGTTGAAGCAACCTCGTTGAAATTATTTTGGGATCTTAATTAGGTCGTATCCGTGGGTGAGATCTTGCCTGTCTGTGTTCTTGTTGGCCCCTTAGAAGAACTCAGTTAGGGATATAAGGCAGGACATCCCTTTACACAAGGACTTTTTTCCCAATCTGTCTCATTTCCCCAATTTAAGTTCCATGCACTGACATTTAGAAAAAAAAATTGCAGTGGCTTCTGCCACTCTATTTGAAAAGCTGTATTTTTTTTTTCACAGCTCTAGGGGGGAAAAAAAAAAAGTTGTTTGGGTCCAAGATATGAGCAAGACTTAATTTGAATTCATGTTCTCTCTGCTACTGGGATTCAAACACTTGGAGCTAAGAACTCTTGGCAAAGGGTACATGGGCGAAACTATTTGAACAGAAATTTATCTGCTTTTTTTAATGCATTTTCTAGATCTTTTTAGCACATTATTGTTTATATATTTGGAAATTTCTGTGTTTTATCTGCATATTCATAATTAAAGAAGCAAATGTCAAGATAATATTAATAAAAATAAACCAAACAATGTGGAATGGGAGACTGTCAGGGTACAACCCCTTTTGCACAGGGGCTATCCATCTATGTACAATGATAACATCTAGTCTATTAAAGAAACATGTCAGTTTTTGATAGTTTGAATAAGGTTGTAAAATGCAAGTAAACCAAGAAATGCTAGTGCTTTTCCAAGCACCATCTTTAACCAGAGAACTGAAATCTGTAAATCACTATTGCTAGTGGCTGCGGCTGGTTCCTATTCGCTGAAGTCTGGGCATTTACACAGCATTTTGCCAGCCTTTAACACCATGGTCTACATAAAGATTTGGTGTGAATGAGAAACTTCAATAAATAAATATAATTTTAAATATGAAACCTCATCATCTGAATTTGTATTGTATAGCTAAAACATAATAAAATCTAAAATACAGTGAGTGAATAATGGCCTTTATCTCTTTAAAAATTAATGTCTTGGAAATTAGAATTGCATATCCAGATTATATATGAGTAATTTTTAGGGAGTTAAATATAGGGGCTTTAAAATTTCAGTTTGATTTTTTTGAGGATGATGATAAGACACTGCGCTTTTTAACTGATTTGTCTGTTGGCAGGGGGAGAAAGTAGTAGCTGTAATAAATAGCTAAGCAATTAACATTTACTTCTATAAAACAGTTCTTTGTGAGGTACTTAATGATGTCATCTTTTTTGTTAAATTTTTACTGAAAGTATTTTTCTTCAAGTATAGCTTATGATAACAGTGTAATGCATGTTACATCTAGGTGTTGTAGTAGCACAGCATTATAATAATGCTTCTTGGCTGTTTGGTGGTTTCCTGATACAGGATCTTAACACAATTTGTATTAATGTTGCACTTCTGTTTTACAGACTGTGATGTCAGCTGTTGTAGAATAACTCAAGCCGGGGTGGTAGCTATAACTTCTCTTCTGTTGTTGGTACAGTCACAGGAGAGTTTTGGATTTGACTGTAACTTGATGTAATGGTTCCGGTCTCTCTAGTGCTTTCGGGAAAGGATATTTACTACTTGTTTGAAACTTGGAGGTCTGTGTATACATTTGCATAGGGAGAATATTTCAGGTGCGTTTTCTAATGATGCTTTGAGAAAATGGGTAGGCATTTAGTCCTTGTTAGTCAGATTTCTATGTTATTTTTCATAAATTTGGGCAATGAAACTTAGCAGCGTAAAAACTGTCTAATGTGGAGCTTTGCATATTGCAGATTTAAAGCCAGTCTGACCCACTGGCTCTTGTGGTGCCACTAAACTTCTAAATGAATGAATGTGGAAGAAAGTATAGCAGCTACTATAGACCCATGTGGGGTTAGGAATGAAGGAATGGTCTAGAGGGGTATCCTCACTAACCTCCACACAAGCTTCTGGCTCTCTACTGCCAACACCCTTTTAGTTTACAGTCTTTACAAAGAGTGATTGAAGAGGCTTAACCTCACGTTCATGTGGCAATGACTTTTAATCACATTATAACAACTGGGGACTTGGATCTTCTGAACTAATTTAGAAAACCCAGCAGTTTTGCACCAGGCTCATTGCTCTCGCTGCATCTGATTCAATTGGCAGAAATCATGACTGTAGCAACTGAGTTAGTGGTAGTAAGGTATTGTCCTGAAAGTGTTCTGCTCTTCTTTTTATTCCTTTCTTGTCTTTTGACCATTTGTTTTCAGTGTTCTAGAGAACGTGCAGTGTAAAAATGATGAGAGGAGACTTCTTCTCTGAAGGAAGCAAGCTGTGCTCTAAAGAAATAAAGAAATCAAATGTAAGAATTTTACGGAGTGCTGAAAGAGGCAGCAGCTACATCAATAGGCATGAAACTAAAGCAGCAGCAATGCATCATGGCCAGGATGACACATGCAGATGAGAGGTGTCTTACGCCAGCACAACTACTGTTAGTGTCTGTGGCTGGTGTCCTTTTAATTTTTATTTTTTTTAAACAAAGTCCTGAAAACTGTCTCGCTTGGGCATACATTCTGGGCTTTAAAGTACCCTGAATTTTATAGAGAACAGCACAGTTAAACTGTTGTGATGTAGGAAGCGCAACAAGGCTCAGAGGTGACAAGGAAACTATAGAAAAGATGGAAGAAAATTGTGAAAGGTAGATGCAGGAAAATGCGGTTTCAAAGTGGGGTAATCCATTTAAGGTGTTGAAAGTGTGTAACTGGCAGGGAGAAATACAAGTGAAGTATTTCATACTTGCGCGACTTAATTTTTCATGACGATCGGTGATCTTTTGTCTTTAATTTGATTTTTTTTTTTGCCACTAGACTTTATGGTTCTTTCATGTTGATACATCTAGATGAAGAACTGTACCATCACCTTGCTGTGTCTGAGCAGAAGTCTTCCCACTGTAATAGATCTTGCTTCAAATATTTCGTCAGGGAGTATAGTAAAGTTGCAAAAGTTGTGCTCTTATAATTCTTTACTAATTAACATTGTTACATCTTTGAATGTTGTGCTTTACCAGAGCAGAGAGACTTAACATTGGATGTGATGGTGATTATGGAGTGAACAAGAAACTGAGCTCATTTTGGAGAGGAGTTGCCTAAAAATACAGTTCTGAATTAAGGATTGGTGGGAATGGATACGTGTTCTGAACGATAATATGGTCTAAGGGATCGAGATACTAGTTTTACTCTTGTACTCTTGTTTGGTAGAGTTCTGCTCAATAGATACCTGTAGGAGCCACCACTCTACGCCATGACTTGGCTTCTGGGGCAAAAGGTGCTGAAGAAATATGCTAATTTGTACCCTGGTGTTCATTTTAGGGTAGAGAGAGTGTCTGTAAGAAAATCTGACAAGTCATTATCTGCCAGTGATGATATACCACAGTACAGTGCGTTCTGAATGCGCTCGAGAAATTACAGGTCTCTTACAGTAGATGAATAATCCATGCTGTGATCAGCTTTCCACAGCACTTCAGGTATTGCAACAGAAGAGAGTGACCAAGCTGTAAAAAAAAAGAAGGTGGTTGCAGGAGGACAGCTGTGGAAAAATAGATACTTAAGATGTGTGTCGTCATGGGAGACTTGAGATTAATGAGCTTCAGTTTTTAAAATGCTCTTCCAAATTGCTCTCCAGTGTATCAAGGGATTATTCTTCAGCTTGCTTATCAGAAGACCCCTACCTTTTATAATTGTTTTTATCTCTTTGTGATATTTGTGGGTGGCAGTTTTCAATGAAATATGATTTCTTCTATTTTAGAAAAGTAATGAAATTGGATATGTTTCAACATTAGAAGTTTCCATCCTGCAGCATGGTTCTGCATTTTTTTTCTCTCGTGAATCAGAGCAAAGACTCAAAACTTCTATTTATTTATTTATGCTTTTCTGAATAATTAATTTAAAATTTAATTTAAAAGCCTTGAAATGACTTAGTAAAAAGCTTTTAACTTTATATTCCAGCATACTCAGTGAAGTGACTCAGTTTCTTTCTTTATAAACCGGAGGAAGTTGATTTATGAAGCATTTGACTAGAAACTTCTATCAATTTTAGCCTTTTCTTTTGAAATGTTTTTAACAAGGTGATGTAGGATGAGGTCTGCTTGTATTCCAGGTGGGCGAAAGTATTCAACTTAAGTTGTTCTGCTATTACTATGTTATTAGTTCACTGTCACAGTGCCAGGGAGCATTTTATAGCTTACTAAGCTGCCAAACAAACAACTTCCATCAAAGTGGAAAGTCAGAAATAGTGGAGTCACAGGATTACTATACCATGGGCTTACGCTGACAAATGAGATGTACTTTTGATATAAAAGATCTGAAATCAGGATGTCGGGTAAAGAAACTGCTCAGATTATCAGGCAATGACTTATTTTCCCCCTTCTTATTTAGTTATCACTTTGGTAGATGCGACCTGACACCTCCTTCCACTCCAGCTTTTCCCCCACCTTGTAACTGCTACATGGCTCATGCATGCTCCCTTAACACCACCTGCTCCCTCCTAGGCCTCCAGGGACGTCTGCTATACTGAAACATCAGTAAAACTGGTGGCACACAAACGTTGTCGAAAAGGAAAGTCAGAATGGTAGAAGATGGTGTTGCCATGGGACTCGCAATTACAGTAATCTTGGTTATTGCTTCTAGATGTGGTTTGGAATACTTTGTCATTTTTGAAGTTCATGCTGTCTTGCGTATCTACCTGTTCTCTCTTATCTCTAGCTCTTCTGATCCTGTAATTTACTTTCTGCAGTGGTGTTCAGTATTGTATATGTCTTTTGAAATCCTAAAATCTTACCACCTTCACTTCTAACTGTGACTTTGAAGTGGAGATTGTTGAATTCCTATGTAAAGAAGGCTGATTTTGAGTTTGCAACAGCCTAGACACTGTCAGATTATATGATAGCTCGTATAACCAAATCCACTGTTGAGAGACAGGTATTAGTTTGAGGTTTGTGTGTAGCTAGTAGCCTGACTGAGCAAATCCACTTACAGGCTTTGCTTTGCAAAGTGACCTCCAGTAACCTGTTAGGTGCATATTTCTGTAACTTCACCAACCTTACTTTCTTTGGCAAGAATTTAGAACCCAAAGAAGAAAATATGAAACCTATTACCCATCTAATTTTTGAGGAGAAGGGTGGAGGACTATGTTTTTCCTGTCTTAGTGTGCCTTCCCTTTTTGCAGTTTTTGCGATTTATTGTTTTGTTTCTCGTTTCAGTGTTTGACTACAGCTACAGAGATTACATCCTGTCCTGGTATGGGCAACTCAGCAGAGATGAAGGGCAGCTGTACCAGCTGCTATCTGAAGACTTCTGGGAGGTCGCCAAGCAGCTGCGACAGAGGCTGAGTCACATTGATGTGGTTAAAGTTGTCTGCAATGATGTAGTGAAAGCTTTACTCTCGCACTTCTGTGACCTTAAAGGAGCCAATGCAAGGTAAAAACAAAACTGTGCATTTCACTGGAATTTTCTGCTTCTCTCTTTGCTTTCAGATGTGCTATATCAAAGCAATGAAGAATGTAATGCTTTTGTAGGCAACGTTAAAGAAAACAGTTCAGACTTATTACCAGTTTTAGAGATGAAGCAGGCTTCAGGGCATCTGTAAGACCTGTGGAAGGAAACACTTGTCCTCCTTTTCTCAGAGCTCAGATTCACTGCTGTTTCAGTTTCATTCTTGAATCCTTTGCTCATGGTAGGAGGTGGGCTGTGTGAGCAGTTCCTGCAAGTAGTGTGAACCTGCAAGGGGAAGGAGAGGTGCTCTCAGAGCAGTCACCAGACAAGGTAGTTATTTGCACATTTCCCAAAATAACACCAGGGTTCATTCCAGTCAGTTTCCCATTTCTTTTAGCCCCAGGAGGCAAAGCCTTATGGTTTCTCTAAGTGGCCTGTCCAGCAGTAACAAGATTCTTCTAGCGTAAAAATCGTTGGCTGGATTTTCTTTCTCTGTTTAGGTTATCTTGCTAATTCTGTGAATTTTCTTTATGGCAAGGCTCTCTTTGTCCACTTAAAGGTCAACTGTCCACTTAATACTAGAGTTGCACCCAAATTGTAATTGCAAATGGGAACTCTTAGCCTATGCAGTTCCCTCATCTGAATGCACAGTTTGTGTAATTGTGCAGGGAATTTGGGCTTATGTCTGCACTTACCTGCGTCTCAGTTACCCTAACTGAAATATGCTTTGGTCATTCAGATTTAGACTATACACTTTATACTATGAAGTTTTGTCTATGGTTGGATCCACATGTTTTTAACACCCTTTCAGAGAAAAGAGATCAACTGTTTTCTGTCAGTGACCAGTCTGTGTGTTGCCACTCACATGCCTTTCTGTTCTGGAGCAGAAGGTAGGGTTAATGTATTTGTGGTAGGTGACAGCTTTATGTAAGCTCATGTGTAGGAAACGAAGACGAAAAAAGAAACTAAAGGGTGGTTACATTCAAAAAAGAAGAATGTAAAGTGTATGCACACTGCAGTAAATCTCACATTGGATTCCAGATGCTACTTTCAGCTCTGGAATGCGGTAGAAATGTCTTGGTCAGGTAGAGCTCCTAAGTGTGCTTTCTGATTTTTCAGCATTATGCTTGCATTTTCCCTTTATTGCAGTAAAGCGCTTACTTTTGGGAAGAGTTTGATTTGAACAGTTAAGGAATGAGGATGGCTTGTTTTTTTATTTTTAAAGTGTAAATGTTTTCCTGTCTGAAGCTGGGGATGTAGAATCTACAATGGCAGAATTAATAATTACTATTAATGCTAAGTCTTGATGAGGTTCCTTTATCTACTGAGAATTAAGATCACTTCCTCTAGGTCTTTGATGGATTGTTATTTCCACTATGTAGAGCTAAAATAAATTCTTTTGGGTGTTTTCCAATTAACTTTTTCACTTTAGTAAATGCATCTTAGTCAATGCTGGATAAGGCAGGCTGCATTAACATGGTAATGAAAAAAAAACCCTATCAAGAATTAATGTGATTGTGGGTTAAAAAACCTGCAACAAACCCCACAGCTGTAACTGCAGATTTTGTATAGGTTGAAATTGCACCCTGCAAGGCTGTGAATTCACAAGGAAGAAGGTCTAATTTTAAGGTGCCTAACAGCTGATGAGCAGCATGGTGCTGCATGATGCAGAATGTGAAGCACTGGTATATCCTCATGCTGCTCATCCAGACTTGCTCAAAAAGTCCAGGAAGCTTTATGGAAATGACACCTTTTCTCGGCAGATGGAGAGAAGGCTTAAATGCTATGTTATGTACTATGGCAAAGTCAGCAGAAACGTGACGCTGTGCTCATATGCTACAGATTGAATTTGTACTGGCCGAGTGATCTGAGCATGCACGTAGTAAACCTGGAAGTGCAGCCAAAGACTCTGATACTGCTTTCTTTTTAAGGGGATTTGTGGTTTTAAGAATAATTTGGGTTTTATACTACACTGCCTACTGCCGTGGAGTTTTCTGTGCTAGAACCTGCTGATATTTTAAGCTGTAGACTGAGAACTACAAAGTATGTCACTTCTAGCTTGGAGGATAGGGTTTCTTGGAAAGCCTTCAATTAATTTCTATATCGCCACAGTTCAAACACAGAAGTTCTTCTCCCTAAGGTAGGGAACACAGAGATCTTCCTGACGTACCTTTGCTTGCTGTCACTATTTTAAAGAAGGTAGTAAATTTAAATTGGCATTCACAAGTTTCCTTTCATATCTCTAATAATGAATCCAGTTAGTTTTGGATGTTAAATATAGTGGAACAGAGACTGTAATTAGAGCAAGGTATTTTTCCTCTTGTGATGCCTGTTGGAGCACTGCATCTTGTTTCCGCTGCTGGGTTTATACTGCAGTGTGACAGCAAAGGGCATTTTGTCTGTTATCTGGTGGCTTACGAAGTTTTAAATACCTCTTGTACCATCTCTGCAGGGGCTGCTACCTAAGCCACTTTGTCTCAGTTTTCCTATATGACAACAGATAAATCCACTAAAGTAATGGAAAGAAACTGTCTGTGCCCAGGAGGACAGACATGTCTGCTTCTTCAGTGTGAAGTTCATGTGTTTTGTCACTGGCTGCACGTCAGCCACAGAAATCCCTTTACTTTCCTGCTTTCACTGGCTCACTTTGACCTGTGATACCTGATAGATCAGAATGCCTGAGAGAATTAAAATTCGCTGTGACCTTTCAGAATGAGGAAGGGTGCTACAGTCCTTCCCTTTCCTCCTGCTTTCCCTCGGGCTAATCTGAATCATCGTAAGGCCCTACTTAGTAGTAAGCAGCTCAAGGTAAATGGCCAGCAGAGGCCAACAGGTGAGGAAAAATGCTTCCCTGAATGAGGGAGAGTATGAGAAGAGGAGAGGCCATTTCCATGCTGGCCAGTGGGAGGCTGGGAATCAGAAAGGAGAAGCCTGGCAGCATTAGGTCTGTTTCCCCTTTCTTTCTTATATCCTCTGGCTTTTCTTAATGGTGACTGTCTTTCCTGCACCTGTCAGACACTTCTACAGAGTGAAGTAAGGGCAGAATATTCTAGCCACGGGCAGAACTGTCTGGGGTGACACAGAGCCACGCAAGCTGTAGGCAAGACAACTCCCAACTTTTCCATCTTATGTGTGTCGGTGGGGTGTACCTTGAAGTCTAGTTGGGACTTCAAAGGATCCTGTCACTTTTCAGTTAGAAAATTTGTGGCAATTCAGAACATTTTAGATAGGAAACCAGTTCATTCCTAATATTAGCTCAGCATATAAATGGAATATGATACTTGCCTGTGTCTAGTGTTAGTTTATGCGTTTGAGATGTGGAAGAAAAATCAACTTTGGATTTGTTGGTAGAAGCCACTGCTTTTTTCCCCTATGTTGTACAGCATCAGCAGCACGTTTATAACAGGATTAGTGAAGTGCATCCTGCAGGGTAGAGCAGGTAGTATTTGGCCATTCTTGTTTTATAGAAGCTTTTATCTATTCATTCCTTTATATCTCGTTGAAGTGTCTTTCTTTGACTACTTTAAGCAGAATATAAGCAAGCTGAATACTGGCAATGCCATTTTATGTGATCAGGGATGGACCGTGAGCTGAGTAAGGTGGTGTATAATGTTGGAAATGTTCACGTTGATATGTGGGCGCAACATTATCTGTATACTTTCCGGGGGGCTTACTCTGGTAACGTGTTTGTTGAAAGCAAGAGGCAGCTCTTCCTCTGGATGAAATGCACAGTTGGTATTGTCGGCTTAGCAAAGTGAAATCGAATAGTGTCTTTCTGTGAAGCTGTCCATATGAAAGGAAGTTCCCTTACACTTATTGTGGGCTGAGAATAACCACATTGGATATTATTATAGAACTACTAACATTTGGTAAATAACACCCTGTGCTGGTGGTCTCTAAACTGCAGTGCAGGCAGAATGAGATTTGCCTACATGAGATAAGTAGGCAAATGGGATTTGAAGATTGTTAATCCTTGCCTCTTCTTGAACCTCCTGACAAGCAGTGCTTTTCGAACAAGTCTCAGTTAGAAGAGGTCACAGTCACACTGATTTTATTTTTTTTCTTTCTTCTTCTACATCTTTTGTTTGAGAGTGTTCTCTGTTTTTCTTTAGCCTGCAGCTGGGGCACCTTGATCCCAAAGGTAGAGGAAGAATTGGTTTCTGCAAATATGGATATGTGGTGTTGCAGGCTGCTTTTGGAAAGTTGACTGCTACAGGACATCTGGTGGGATGCTCAGAAGTGTGTGTGCGCGTGTGTGTGCCTGGACTTGGAGCACAAGTCATGCCTTAGCAAAACGGATGTTTGGGGGCTGCAGGCTACTCCCAGTGCTGACTCAGAACCCGTATTTAAGGGCTCAAAGCTTTTGGAAAGTGTGAGGGAGGGGAAGTGCTGTGGGGAAGTTTACTGGTTGAGTGATCAGTATGACAAGCAATTTGGGGACTGAAGTATGTATGATACATGTTTTGATAATATTCCTTTTTGTCCCCCAATGTATTACTGACAGGGAAAAGAGAGAGAAGACAACTCAGTTCTTAATTTTCTTGGTCCGTGTGAGTACCTTTGCACATATAGGATATAAAACTGTTGTATTTTTTGTAATTAGAATATGTAGTGTGATAAGATACTCCGTAAAAATAAAAGGTGCTGTCACCACAAACTGATAGAGAACAGATTGATGCAAAGGAAATTTAAGCACTTGAGATTTAACTTGGTTAATGCTATAGATGCGTCCAAGTTGTCAGGATATCTACTAAACACCTCCCATAGTTCTTTTTCTTTTATAATTCCACTTGCCACCCACAAACCAGGAATACCAACAACTGCTCATCACATTCAGCCTCTGGAAAGGAGTATCAAGAGGATTAGTATGAAACTGTAGAAGTTCATTGCAATGGGAGCAGCTGTATGAAAGTGCTGACAACAACATAGTCACAAAAAGCCAAGGTCTGAGCATGTTAAAGTTAACTCATGGGTAGCACAAGGTCTAAAGCTCGCCATTGCCTTCAAGCTTCAGTGTGGGAAGTTTGGGGTTTCTGTTAATGCCTGAGTATAACCTAGACCCACAATAAGCATTAGGACCTCCTGGTGCTGATACGGTCATACCACAGCTCGTAAACCATTTGTACATTCTTTGGGTCTGTTATCAACATGATATGTCAAATGCCTTTTTCTGAAAGAGGTAACCATGATGTGTATAAATGATACGGTTATCTTCACAGTGAATATTAGGTAAAGTGATTTGTAAAACTTGCTGATGTATCTTGATAAAAATGGCAGCTGTGGAAATTTCGGTGTTTGCTTTGTTCTTACTTTTGTTGTGCTTTTTGGGTTTAATGTGGTTTGTTTTCAGAGGTTTTTGGGGTTTTTTAGTAGGTACTTTTTTCAGGTGTGTTTATGATGCTGGCTTGTAAAGGTCTAAATTTGTTTCTTTTATTAAAGTTTAAAGAGATCAAGCAGTTTTCATTCTGTGCTGTCAAGAAACTTAGAGGTCTGAGGGCAATACAGGTGAAGAGGTGTAGGCTGCATATAATTCCAGTAGTTCTCAGAATCAGTTTAATGAAAGCGCATGGTGTGTGTTGAATGAACTGATGAAAGTCATTTAGAGTGAGTTGCATGTGCACTTCAGCTCACAATTACACTGATTGGGATTTAAATGTAACTGCAAGACTCTATCTTGAAAGACTAATTAAAGAAATATCAAGGCTGAAGGAACCATTAAGTGATTTATTTAAAGAGAAAGGGCCCTTACATAATTTCCTGTAGAGTCATTGTTAATGTTTTTATGGACTCTTTGGTTTTTTTGGCTTGAGGTTTTATATAAATATATATATTAAAAAAATAATTTGTTTGCTTGCTTCCTGTTTTCAAAGCAGACAGATTTATCTTGTTTGTCATCATGAAGTTCCTGGTCATGCATGTCTCCTAATCAGTGTACTTATTTTGGGATTTCTTGCTCTTGAAACCATGGTACTGCTGACCCCAAACCTGCAAAGTCCTAAGTTGCATGGACATTGCAAATGATAACTTTGGGGTTGGCTTTTATTTTTTTTCCAACCCTTTTAGGACTCATTTTTAAGCTTTTCTATGACATCATCAGAGTTGAGATTATGTAAAAATGAAGACAATGATTTGTGTCAGGCACATATACCTAACCACAAATACCAAGAGACTTTTAATACTCCTGACTGTAATGAGTCTTTACAATACAGGGAGTCACCAGATGGTCCGAATTAAAACTGTGGCTTCTAGAGTGGATCCTAGATAGAAAGAGATATTTCCATGAGGTCTCTGTATCGGGAAACCTGGAAGCCCAGTCAAGGACAATAGCCCAGTATTACGGAACTGCTGTGGGTCCTGCATTCCTGAGAAATGCGGAGTTGTTAAAGAGGTGTTGACACAGGCTCAGAGTTGCTTAGTTATAGCATGGGAAGGAAACGATATTTCTATAACATTGGTAATGTTTTAACTGCTTGTCTTCAGGAATACCAAAGCAGATCTGCTGTTCTGCTTTCCTTTATGAAGTGCTGGATGAGCTCACAGGTTTGTAGCAGTAAGGGGTGAAGTCTTAATATTGATGACGTTTAGCGGGACACGCATTCAGGAATTGCACGAAGCAATCTCGGAGCAGGGGATAGGTAATAGTAGGTGTCAGTTTGGTCCCAAAGAAAAGTGCAGCTTGGAACAAACTTGGTACAAAGGAATTAAGTTTGGCAGGCCCTGCCTATTGATCTATATTCACAAACCGCTGTCTGATCATCTACTGGTTTGGGGGGCAGCTGAAGGAAATCCCTTTGGTTTCTGATGTTATGAAATAGCACTGGATAATGTTAAAAATTCAGAGCAGGCTTAAGGATTTTTTTATGGAAAACAAACTTACACAAGGTTAAGGCTGGCTTTGTAGCTCGGGGTGGGGGGAGTGAAGAGGGATATGACCTGTAAGCGTGCTGTGTAAAGCATGTGTTCTGTCTGCTGTTTAAATCGTGGATGTCACCTGCCATCTTGATACACCAATATATGCCACTATTACTTCAGTCTTGATCGTTCAAGACGACACAAATGAATTAAGTTGTCACTTGCCATTATTTTTCTATCGCCTAAAGCAGATTTAATAAGCCTGGTTTACAAAGCTTGTATCATGCCTGTTTTGGAACTGTTTGCTGGAGTGCCACATGTATATTAGTTCACTGCACGCAGTTGTGCTTAGAATTTATGGATAATTGGCTGGGCTTACAAAGTGCTCTCTAAAAATATCTGCAAACAGTTTTAGTTCAGAGTTTTCTGTGATTACTAAGTGACTTTTTGTTTGAAAAATCCAACCACACCATCCTAATAACACATGTTCAAAATTGGTTAGGAAGATAAACAATGCCTATGTTACTATCCGGATTATTTAATAGTGCTTAATATCTTTATTGACACTAGTGAGATGTAGCAGCACCCTGCTTTGTGTAAGTGCATGCTGATTGCAGTTAAGTTTCTGCTTTTCCTGTTGGTCTCTGCAAAATGAACAGTCCCTTTCTTTACTTTTACATTCCCACACAACTGAAGATCTAGGTTTTATATTGAGCCTTAAGAATATGCCTGATCAGGACATCTTAGCTCCTGCTCCAGGACAGTAAACAGACATGGTTCGATAGTTGAGCAATGATGTTAATACTTCTGTGGTTGCTCACTGCTTGTTTTTTCGATGGGTATTAGTGAAGGAGAAGCCCAAGTTACAAGGGGTGCTGTTTTCTGGGCAGACCTTTCACTGACACACGGTATATTTTCCCTACAAGCTGATCAATGGTTATATTGAGGTAAATAGAAGTGTAATGTTTTATGTATAAATGCAAAGGAGGATGCCTGGATGTCTTGTCTTGTTTTACCACTGCCATATTGACTTATTTTGTAGATGTTAAGCTTCCTCCCCAAGCTTCCTCTCCTGCTTTCAGTCTCCCCTTTATTTCTCTTGCCCAAACAGCAATGAAAACTGCAGGGTTTGTTGGCACTACTGTTTGGCACTGATATGCAAGGCTTATTTAGATTTGAATTTCCTGAAGACTTTGTTTCTCTATTCGTAAAAATCTGGTGAGGTTCTGTGCCTTCACTTTTGATTTTTTAGATCACATTTTACGTACAGTTTGCCTAGGAAAACAATTGAAAGAACCCCTCTTCTAGAGAGTCATACTGTCTCAGGTAAAGAAGATAATTAAAAAAAAAAATTGAAACTCTTAAATGGCCTGTTAACTGGAGAGTATGCAGCTCCGCGCCCCCCTTGCATTCCTGTTGGCAGGAACACATTAGACAAATTAGAAGGGTAAGAATCAAATATTTGCCTTTCTACTTGTTTATTCTGTTCCAGTTTCCATTTTGTGTTCTGCACTGTGTATCAGAAAAGTCCTGGCAAAGGTTCAGCTCAGCCAAGCTGTACGTGTTGGCTGTTGACTGAGAACAAATTTGTACAATAGGGAGGCAAGGACTATGAGAAATGACTTCTCTTGCATGGATGATAGTATAAGTGCAGTTAATGCTCCAGGGTGTTTGTAGCCCCAAGTAGACTGGCGTTTCTCAGGAGACTTGTAGAGAGATACTGAAGGCAAAGATGACTAATCTCAGCTATGTATGTTATGGCTCTGTTTCATTCTTTGCACATGTTATGAAAGTACAGCTTGCTCTAATTGCTATGCAGAATGTCCCACAAATAAGGTAAAAGTGTCAAAAAAGGGTGGGGTTTCTGTGTTCATGGGCAAAAAAGCAATCACCACTTGCTTTTAGCTCTAACTCTGTATTGTTGTATTGTTGTTGTTATTACACAGGAATCAGTTGTTAGGAGAGGTTAGTTTACTGCTAGCCAACTGATGTTTGGTGTAAGTCATCCTATTTACCAGCATTTTACATCTGCCTCTGGCTGTGTTTTTAAGTGGCTGACTGTGTGGACCAACCTGTCCAGAAAAGGAAGACTTTACTTCCCCAGTAAGAGGTGACTGTATGTAAACGACCCAGACTTTCTGTCTGATGATAGTCTGCCTAGGACGTGTCTGGTTTTGGGTAAATAATGAATGCTTTTAAGGAGAGCATGTAAGGGGGAATGTTTGATGCAGTGTAGAGAAGGCTGTAGGATGTCTGGAGTATGCAAGAGGAATGGAAATGCATTGAGGAAAATAGCTAGGTATTCAGCTGCCAGAGAGGAAAGATCCTACCAGAACAAGATAAACAGCTTTCGGAGCTCTGTCAGCTGCGCCACCTGTGCTGGTTGATACTGAAAACTACACATCATCTTCATAAACCACTGTTCCTCAGAACAACAGCATATTTACATCCAAGCTGTTTAAGGGACTTGTTTTGAACTTTGTCTTACTTGTAACAATTGAAACCTGCTCCGTGATCCACATCTGAAAAAACCCACTTGATTTTAAATTGAATAAGAGGCTTCAGTCAAATGGAAATCAAACGTCATCTTTAAATTCCTGTTGTTTTGAAAATTAATTAAAAAACTAATTTTGGTCACCTTAAGAGAAATTACTTGTGTTATTACAACAGAATTAGTGTTCTTATTAGAGTACTGTTGCTATTCCAACATATTTTCTCCCTTCTGGACTGACTAGCAAAAACCAGTTGTTACACAGTGCTGCCTGTCACTAGTGGCCATATGTCTAACTGAAAACTTTTGGTTTGACTGTATACAGTTCTTGGTCACTTTTTCACATATAGAGGCAATGAGCTTGGAGCAGCTCTATGACTAACAGTCAGTTTACTCTAACCAAGACAGCAGCCTCCAGGTGTGGGAAGGAAGCAGATGTTGTAGACGATGGGAGGAGACACAGGTATGAGACATGACAGATCTGAGCCTTTGTAACACCTTAGAGCCTTCTGCTGAAGACCAGTCCTGTCTGCCTTTGGAAATTACTGTGGCACCTCTCAGGGGACACTGCGTCCATCTCGCTGTAGCCATCGTATGGTCACCTCGCTGTTAAACTGTGAATCTGTGATTGGAGCATGTCAGGCGCATGGCTGTGAAAGAATGGCTGGGGCAGTCTCTGTTTCTATAGCTGTTTTTGCATAAAGAAAAGGCATTGCTGCGACCTGTACTAAGGAGTTCCCTCGGTTACGTCCAGTCAAAAGTGTTCTGAGAAGTCCAGAAGACCACTGGCACCTGTGAGGAGATCAACTGATCAGTATTCAGCACAGAATCACAGCGAGGGAGGCTTGCTGCCTGTTTCTTTCAGAGCTGTGATCAGAAGAGCTGTTTTGGGGGAGTCTGCAGACAACACAGGCTGTGCTGTCATGGGCTTGCTTATCCAGCAGTGCGTTACTGCGCACATTCAGAGGTGCACAGTGCCCACCCGAGGCTTCATCCTTCAGCAGGGGCACAGCCACCCCTTCACTATTAGCTGTGAAAGACTCTGTCTTGCCATCTTCCCAAAATGCACCTACCATGATTGCCAGGAGCAGGAAGGACCTGTTTGCCTGTTTGGTGGCAGTAAAAGGAGTGTATTAGTATAATATGTTACTGTATGGTATAGCACGCTATACCTGTCCTAATTCCAGGCCCGATGTACTTTTAAATTAGGAGTGTAACTCTTTCGCCAAGTGCAAAGTGAAACCAGCAAGAAATCTTTGATTTCCTCTGTCCATTAGTATCCAGCTTGCATAACCCTTACAGTTAGTGAGTGGGTGATAGTGAATGCCTTCCCCAGCAGGCTGAGAGCGATTCTGGCTGAGAATATTCACCTGCTGCTTCTTGAAGCTGAATCAGAATTAGCCAAAGGTGAGGATCTGACCCCATCAAAGGCAGGCAAGATCGACCCTGACTCTGAAGCATTTAGGATGATGGAGGGAAACTGTTACTTTGTTCCCTAGTTATTTTTTTATCTGTGGAGTTTTATTAGTATATAACTTGAGCATCTTCCAGCTTCAGCTTGCTGATCAGAGGACTTCTGAGACTCTTGTCTCCTCTCTGAATGGATCTGTGATCTCTGCATGCCTGAGATGTTCAGTTCCAAGCAAATGTTGTTAACTTGATTTGGCCAGCTGGGGACTCACCAAATCTTTGAGCTGGTTGAGAGGTGACTCAGGTGAGACTTGGAAGATGCAGGTTCAGAACCATGAGACTGAGCACAGGCCTCAAAAGTTAGGGCCTCCCACCCCCTCTGGGGTAAGAGTGTTGCCCTCGGGGTATTGCCCCAAAGATGCGGTTGCACACGCATGCTTAGCCCCTACAGTTTCATGCTTTCCATTTTCATGCATTATATACCCCACTGATACTGGTAACAATATGGTCAGTTCTCACTTGCCAAACTATTGAGGGGACTTGTCTGGCCAAGTTTCTTTGCACTTTGAGGGTAGATTCAACTTTGTGTTTGCCATCACGATTCCACCTTCTTTCTAAATGTGAGTGGGGTTTTTAAAAATCTTTTTCTGAATTGACTTTACGCTTACAGTATAGGGGCTGATAATGCTGAGTCTGTTACATTGTACGTATCTTCCACAGACCAATTTGATGTAGCATGCAGGTGGCAAGTTGAAAACTACTGTTTCAGGAAGAGTCAGGTCAAACAGGTCAGTTACTTACTGAGACATTTATTTACCAGTAACAAAGGAAAGATTGGTAACTTCAGTATCTAACAGGTAGACCTGTTTCTCAAACTAGATGTGATCCCAAGTCCTCTGCTAAAGGTGCAGGTCTATAATTAATTTGCTCTACAAGAATGTATTCGCTTCTTGAGTGTCTTGTCCACTGTTAAACTGGACAAGATTACACTGTCAGTTCGATGATGGAATGATTTTTTTTTTATTTGGAGAAACTTTTTTCCTTCCACTTGCTGGGCTCTTTCTACTTGGTGCAGTTGTAAAATACTGTATTTCTGTTTCAGCAGGTGAAAACATTGACAGGACAAAGGAATTTGGAAATGTATCTTAACATCATTAAGACAAGTTAGCAGGATTTGAAATATGTACATGGTTTAAAGTGCTTCTTTACTCATACTCAAGTTTCTTACCTGATAATGGATTTTGGATATTAATTAGTGACTATGCATTATAAAAGTGGTATGTAAGTTCTCTCTGTTTTTTCCTTTCTTCCCCTTCTCTCCTGACCCCTTCCCCATCTCTTAGGCAGGAAGATCCACCGAGAGCTTTTTTGCTGCATCCATGCTTGAGGAGCTCTGATGAAGAAGTAAGATTCCTGCAAAAATGTTCTCAAATTCTGGTGTATTGTCTCCTACCCTCAAAGGATGTCCAGTCTGTCAGCTTGCGCATAGTCCTTGCAGAAATACTTGCAACAAAAGGTAGATCGAAGATCAGAGATGATAATCATTTGCGCCTGTACAATATTAGCAATTACAGACTTCATTATGTATAAGTCTTGATGCTCTGCTTTTAATTTCAGAAATGTAATTTCTGTGATGACCAGTAAGACAGTTTATGTTCTCAAAATCAAGCGTATACTTACTTGACTGTCCTGACTTGATGCCAGGCTATTCGGCACCTTTCAGGAAAAAATTCTTCTGTTTTTTTCATAGAGGACCACTTTTGCAGTCTTCCGTGACATTATTTTTAGCGATTATATGAATCTTTTATATTTTATATTTTAATATTTTATTCAGATATCTAGAATCCATGGACTTAGGGATGTGATTATAGCTGAATCATACCAGATTTAATTAATTGTTTTTAGACTTTACTTTATCCAGTGTGTTCTTTTAATTTCTATTTTGCTTTTTATCAGCTACACTTTAATCTGACTATAAATACATGTCATTTTTTATGTCACTCAAGTAAAATTCAGGAATTAGGAAGTCTCAAGTATATTATGCGATTCAGTTTACTTTTAATTTTCATTAATAGTGGCTGTAATGTCATAGCCTTCAAGGCACACAGCAGAAAGAACAAAAATGCTTGGAATTTTCCAAATAGAGCTCAGCTTTGTCAATGTACATCAGTTTGCATAATAGAATAAACAAACGGTTTTATCAAGAGGGTACATCCAATCTCAAATGCACTATGTAGTCCAGAAGACTGGTTTTGGATTTTTGTCAACTTGCATATTTATTTTTGCCTTTTATCTACAATTTTCTTTTGAAGGATAGCAGTTATTCTTCAGCATAAGGATTTTGTTTTAAAATATTTTTCTTCTCCAGTACTGAAACCAGTGGTGGAACTGCTGAGTGATCCAGATTATATTAACCGAATGCTACTCAGCCAGCTGGAGTACAGAGAACAGATGAATGAGCAGCAGAAGAAAGACTACACATATGCTCCTTCTTATGAGGACTTCATCAAGCTCATTAACAGCAGCTCTGATGTTGAGTTCCTGAAACAACTGAGGTATTTAATGTTTCACTGTAGCTCATTCAAAACTAAACATGCTTCTTTTGTCGGCCTGTTGCTGAGATTTGAATGAATTGTGATTTTTCTTTTTAAATTCAATTTTAGGTTTCTTTTTCTCTTGACGAAGCAGAGACAGTAAGGATGATAAGACACAGCATTTGTTAAATCTCTGTTGTAGTCAGCTTTTTAGTTCAATGGCAGAAAACGTTAAAAAATTCCACTTAGTAGTATACTGGAGATGACTGTACCGTTGAAAGGCACACCAGACCCTTCTTTACAGCTTGCCTCTGTGGAGTTAGAGAAAATAATATGTTAAATTTCTTCTAGTCTGTGGGTATCTCCTCATTATCTTTATGAAGTATGGCTGGCCGTGGTGGTCTGGTGACTGCGAACTGTAGTGACCCTATGGACACTGGGCATTTAGAGCAGCTTGCTGTGATTCTGTGATGCGGAAAGATGAGTTTGAGTTCCAGCACATTTTACCACTAGATCAGAGATTTTCCTGGACACTTGTAGGGAGGTGTTTCCCAACTGCATGCTTCTTAAACATGTTAATGAACTCTGAAGAATTCCTTAAAGACCAAAAAAATGCACCGAGGTGGTGAGTTTGTTTGATGTTCCTGTTTTCTAATGCAAATAGCACCTTTTGCAAATGCTTGCTTTTGTACTAATTTCACCCCCCTCACAAAAATCTCATATCTCTTTCCTCCCATCTTTCATCATAGCACAAGATACTGCTTGCATTTCAAGCCTGCTTGCCGAAGTATAGGATGTTCATGCTTGCCTTATCTTTATAGCTGAGCTGTTTCTCATCTAATTTCTGATGTAAGTGAAAGGATGAGGAACGAGTCACTGGGAAGCAGGGAGCAGACATACTACTGTTGTAGGATCTCCCTAGGTGTCCTTGAGGTGGGTTTTGTTGAGCGCACCAAGGCTTTGGAGGACCGTTGAAGCCACTTACAGAGTGTTTGTCCTAATCTGTTACCACCAACTGGAACTGGTATTTTTTTCCTTTTCCCTGACTCCCTTTAATTGCTGCTGGAGCTCTGCTTTCTCTCTTCTATGTGGCTGCAGTAACCTCTGAAAGACACAAGCACATTGGTCCAGTTCAGTGCACTCTGTCATCTGCTGTGACCCAGACCTTCTGTTGGACTTGGCTTGATCAGGCCAAGTGATGGTTTACCGAGATGGAGTATGTGGGCTGCATAAATAACATCTTACTTTCTCTTGTTCATCTCTCTGATTCTGAAACCACATGCATTTCTGAGATGGGAAAATGCATTTAGGTGGTGGTGAAATGATTTTGTTGCTTGGCTACTTATTGTTCATCTGCTGTAAAATTTGCTCTTTACTCTGGGCCAGTGTGCCTTTCCTGAGAGCAGAAATTAGTCTCTATTAGGCTCTGTCTAAAACCTAATTGACATCATATTTATTAGCATAATCACACTAATGGATCTGCTTGTTTCAAAAGAGACCCAAGTCTTCTGTTGTTGTTCAGGCACATTAATGCTCAATATGTTCTCTTTTTAGCTGATAGGTCACTTCAACTTGTGTTCTCTAATATCAGATAGCAGATTTGCTTTGTGAAGTAATGTGGTTTTGGCTGCACTTAGGTTTTTCCTTTATAGCCTGTGGAGTCCAACTACCATTGTCTTGAGATGTGTTCCTCTACACCATACATAATGTTGATCAGTATTTGAATGGAAAATGTCTGAGAAAATGTATCTTCTTTTCAAAAAGAAAATAATATTTGATTTTAGAGGCAGCGCTCACCCTTCCTCTGTTTGTGTATAGAGCCAGTCTCTGGGAAGGTGGTAAAGAAGTGTTCCGCTGAAGGAGGAGAGAGATTCCTGTTCTGTTTGTTCTCCAGTACTGTGGGAACACCTAGAGAGAGATAGGCCAACCTGTAGTCATGTCAAACTTATGTAGTATATTTTGTAAAGCTTTCATCATTTACCAGTGAAAGTTTACAGATTTATGTCAAGGAAATCAAACAGCAGTCTCTATATGGATGGGGGGAAAAAAAGTGATATTTTAGATGAACATACTAAATGATATTTAAGGTTGTAAATCACGTCAGTGAAATACAGGAAGGAATTAAAGAGGAGGAAACAAGCCTTTGTGCAGTTACCACTGAGGAACGCGGTTAGAGTCTGTCAGAGTGACAGGAGTGGGAGAATGCTTCCAGTTCTCTTTCTACAACAAATAAATTACCGGCATGTTGTAGTTAAACATGTTTTGCAGTTAGATGCTGTTCTGGGTAATAATATTCTGTTTATCAAAAATTCCTGATCTTGGTTTTATTTGGAATTCATTTTTTCAGTGCCTGTTCTAGGCCAATGTATGGCATTCATGAACTATAATCCTCCTCCTATTACTCCTAATGTTGCCACATAACATCGTGGTAAAGAAGAGATATAAGTAGTAACAATTTTCTGTGTAGGCTCAGCTTTGAGGGAAACTTATCTCAAGGTGCTACAGTTGCTGAGAAACGTTTTTTTTAAAACATCCATACTGTGCTTTATCTTTGTGCATTAATTACTATCTATTTACTAAAATAAACATAAATACGTTCCTCAGTGATAGAGGCCGTGAGGCACCGATAAACAATTCCTCAGACTCTTGACAGTCTGTAGTCAAGAAAGCTCAGACTGCTGGGTGCTCCTTGATGCATGCACATGATGTTACAGGAGAGAAGTCCCATAAGGCATCCTTTCAGACTGATTTCATTAACAGAGTTCTTAGGTATTCTTGTGATTAGAACCAGGTATTTGTTACGGCATAAGTAGGGGGGTAAAAAAGCCCACCTGGATCAGTGGAAACCTGTGGGTGAAAAGTGTTGTTGCTCTTGGCCGGGAAATCGGAAAACAGTGGGAGGCTATGTGTGTTGGATCTCCTTGTAAGCAAGTGTACCAGCTCTCTGCCTTGCAAATAGCTCTCCCTGAAAGGCTAGTTACGGTACTAGGATTTTCTGAATCTTTTTTTCTCTCCTTGCTTAGAAGCGTTGCTGTAAGAAGAAATATTGTATTGATTTTCTGCATTGCTTTTATGGATTTTACTTTTACAACTTAAGTGGTGCAGGAACTGCTTATTAATTTTGGAGATACTTTTGAATTCAGGGTTCATTAATATCTGTAGTGGGCCTGTAACATTTGGTCACTTAATCTCTTAGCAGAACTTCTCTCTTGCTTTGTGGAAACATCTCTTTTATTTTTATAAGGGCCTTTGGGGAGCTGATGTTTGTTTTCATAAAGTCATTTGCGGATTTCTGAGGCGCTGGGGTTTTTTGTGTGGTTTTTTTTTTTCCTTTCATACCTTTGCTTTCTGAACACTTGGATTTGTTTGGGGGTAAAGAACCCAAACCAACAAAGCTTTCAGAGACAGGACCATTGATGGTTATCTATGAAAGTCCTTCAGTGTCACTCTGTATAATGTTTTCCTTTGTTGTTGCTTGTCATGAAGGGAGGCAGACTTTTATTTCTTGTTTTATCAAGTTTCCACAAAATGTGTTGTCCCTATTTCTTTCAAGAAGAAAAAGTTAGTGAAATTTCACCTTCATTTCCTCTGAGATTTAGGTTAGCGTGGATAAATTGGTAGTGTGCTACAGATAAGGAAGACTAATTCTTCCACATCAGATGTGAAACAAATTTACTTGCTCTGTCAGAAGACTAGAGATAAAAGATGTGGTGAGTTAAAAACATAGCTGAGCATAAATTGTGATAAGGAAATAAACTGGTGGATAGTTTTCATTCTGCTTTCAAGATCAGCATTATATTTATTGTTATGTATTAGTATAGCAGCAAAAGGTCACTACACAATTCATGGTAAGGATGACCATTATCACTGACTCTGTCATCTTTTACTTAAGAAATGAGGAAAAGGGATGAATGTAACAGAACAGGGAAGAGGTAAGATGGGGAATGTAGATGTAATATGAATGTGAGCCCATGATTGGTCCAGTTTGTCAAGTACAGTTCACTTCTTGAAAATAAAATTAATACATCACATTCAAAACTTCTTAGATGTTTACTCACCGGCACCACGGAATATGTAGCATTTAGAATAGTTGGAACAGACTTGCAGGGAGAAAGGGTCACAGTCTGGCGGTGTAGCCAGGTGGTGTTTCTGTGGTGCAGTGTTGTACAGCACTCTCCTTCAGTTGTTACAGCCAGAGCCCAGTGCTTGGGAGGAACAGACTAAATAGTATCCTTGAGAATGTAACTCAGAGCATTTCCCTTGCTTAAGGTAATATAATGATGAGCAGAAAAAAAGAGATGCTGTATTACAGTATTGATAATGAGAACATGTAAAACAATGAATGTGAGCAAACGGGAGTAAATTTGGAAGGAAAAAAGTTGCAAGGTAAAAGTGGAAACTACCTTCCATGTGCAGTATTTACTTGGTTGTCTGTAGCTTGTTTGGTAAATTCATAATGTTCAGTTACCTTACAATACCTGAGTGAGGTGAATGAGCATTGTTTATAATGCATTTACAGATGACATAACCAAGACACCGAAGGTCCGAGTGAGCTGCCCAGAATCATGTGGGAAGTCTGTGCCCGAGCAGGGAATTAACTGTGAGACTTATACGCACCAAAATACCACCCTCACTATGAGGCTTTCCTTTCTCTGAAGGACTGGGCAAGAACTATGGTGATGGATGAAAACAAACCAAGATAGAGTGACGGCAAAAGGAAATAGGATTAGAAAAATTAAAGCTTTGCTAACAGATTCTCAGGTTTCAACTTGGTAATTGAAGGCGTTGGGGAGAATAAAGATTACTGCAGGAAAAAAAAAGAAACTCTGGAAGTGTAGTTGTAAGTGAGCATATGCTGTGTGTGTAGAACTCTTTGTCTGTACAAAGAGGCAGAGGCAATCAAAATCCTAAGAGTTATAGGAGCCAAGAGGAACGGGGGGAACTGAATAATGTTTGTATATGGAAGAAGGGGAGTGTATTTTAGGGATCATAGACTCTTTCTTAAACAGAGAATAAGTAGTCACAGAAATAGCAGACTTTCCAGGAGGCTTCAGCCTTCATCTAGGAGTTAACTTGGTAGCTGAGGTTGAACTCCTAAGGAACGAGTTAAATTCACTAGAATAATTGCTGTATTACCAATATTAATAGCTGCCACAGTAAGTGCACTGAGAGAAATGTGTTTGCTATGACCAGAACTTTGATGTTTATGAAAGATTTAACTGGCAGTCATTTTCTTCGGGTGCATGATGTATGGTAGTTACAAGATTGGGTTTACTTCAACTTCAGTTTACTAACTGCATCAGCTGTCTTCCATTATCTGTAGCATAGTTTTAGTTGTAATTACTCCTGGAGTGGAGTACTCCAGTGTTTTATTTATTTCAGTGTAATAATTTTTGTTTCTTCTCCTAAGTTATGTGCTCTGTATGTGTGTTTGAGTGCATTAGCTAGAAGAATCTTAGACAACTGTTTGCCTTTGAACTGAACTCGTGTCCTGATTTCCTACAGAAAACTTGTATTTAATGTTAAGAGCATGACTTCACATTGTGTTCACTGAATATTAACTGGCTGTGCAGTGCTAGCAGTTGAGAGAAGGGGGCAGTTTTACTGTTAGTTGGATGTTTCCCTTTTGTTTCAAGATAACCTTTTTTCCTTACTCCATATGCACACTGCTCCTTAGGTTGCAGACATACTGCGAAGTGACTGTTTTCAGGTGATGAGGAGGTGGTGGTGTTTTGGTTTTTACTAATTCTTAAGTGTGCTGTATAAAGAATACATTGTACAAAACTAATACGTGTTTTGTTTTTTTTCTTCTCTCCTCCCTCTTGACCATTATCCCCTACTGTTTTTAAAACTAGGTATCAGATTGTAGTGGAAATAGTTCAGGCAACCACAATCAGCAATATTCCCCAAGTGAAGAGGCAGAAAGGTAAGATTCCATTTTGTTAAGTCACATCTGTTGTTTTCATTTTGAAAAGCTGTTTGAACTCCCGACATACATATGCAATCAGAGTGTGTGGGATTTTTAGACAGATTTTAGGAATGTTATGCCTTTAGTATTTCAGTTATGTTTCATTTGTCTGATTCTTCCAGAAACTCCCATGGTGTGATTATCCCCCCACTGCATCTTCATCTAAGCTGATGCATCGTGAGAAAGGTCATATCTATGATGCATTTATTTTCAGAACTTACTGCAACTGGGTTTTTGGCATTACAAATTCATATGCTCAGAATCTTGCTTCCTCTTTCTTTTTCATGCAATCCATTCTTCAAAGTCTCAGTCTATTCTCCTTTCAAAACACAGAAGAAGGAATGATACAGCATAATTGTCAGTCAGACTTTATTTTGACTCTTCATTCTATTATGTTTTTGTGTTGCAATACAGAGTGTTCTTGAATTCTTCTGCAGTGTTTTGGCAACGTCTGCCTTTTAAAATGCACATGCATCTTACATTTGAACTTATGTTTATTATATATACTGCTTTTTATGGTTTTCAGTGTACCAAAACTGTGGTATATCTTCAGGAGATTTTATTGATGGCAAAATTACAGCCCAAATTTTTGCTTGGATAGATATACTTAAGGTATATCAAAGCATAATAAAAAGCCAATGGACAATACAAATTAGTTTGTTTGTAAACAAGTCTAAAAGATCTTAATTCTAGGTTCTCATGTAATCTCTGTCAGGTTAAATAAAAAAAAATCCTTTTCTAGCTCCTTGTATCACAAAGGAAAGCTTTAAAAGTGATCCAAGCAGAAACAAAATAAACACAATGTGAAGGGGGGTGGGGGGGAATCTTTGGGCAGGCTGTACAGTTTGGGGTTCATGCTCAAGTTTCTGAAAGTTTAAGGTTATCAACACTGGTATGCCTTTTGTTTACATTCCGAAGTAGAGCTGGATGTGCATTCCTGTAGAATAAATCGCTTGTGTCAACCGAAGGCAAAAGGTGAAATAAGCACTGTTGTTTGCTCAAGTGTACATTATAAAAAGAGATATTAATATTTCCCAGATGAAAGTTAATTTAATGGAAAGTCTGTTTTATAAAGTACTAAAATAACTGAGTACATTATGAAAAGTCAGTCTTGCTAAGCCTGTATTTCCATTTGTGCTGCCATTGATCTTTGTTGTGACAAGAATTGATCTGGGGAAAATTTTTATACAGTTCAAGTTCCTACAATTAATTACTGTCTGACTCTCCTCTGTCTCACTTGAGTTTATCTAGTTAACTATCTACTGTTCTAAACTCTGAAGGGAAGATGTTTTCCTAAAGCTACAAGTGCCTGGTACTGCACAATAGATATAAAAAGATGATTGCTGTTCATTCTGCCAAAGTAGATGTGGCTCCACTTATTCTGTGGTGAAGTTGGTTCTGCATTTTTATGGGCTCTTGACTTTTACCTGCATTTAAAAAAAATCCAACAAATTCCTCTAGCTGGTGCGCTAGTTTTGTGTTAAGGTATTGACTTTTGTTCTTAGTTTAGTCCTGTGTCAACCTTGTATGTCATTTAAGAGTTGATTACCACTGCTGGCTATATTAGCCAGTGGGGCTATTGTGGCTAAACCTTTTATTCATTAAATATGGTTATTCACATTGTGCCTGGAGAAAAAGATGACTTTTTTTTTCTTGAAGCTTGTGGAACAGTATGTCCAACAGAGGCATGCAATACAACCTTATTATAGTTCACACAGATTTAAGGCAGATTTCTAATCTGTTTGTTATTCCGCTAAGGTTTTCATCTACCAAAAATTTTCAGGCACAGTCTATGTACAGTAAACTTCAAGAGGGCTATCAAAACTGTAGAGGGTTAAAATCTAGTTCTGAAGGCTTTTTTGTGTCTTGTTTTTCCAGAGGTAGATGGAGACATTTTTCCTAATGTGGTAATGAATCTAACATGTTCCTGAATTTTAGGAAGAAAAGTTTAAGGAAAAAAGCTGAACTACCTTTCTTAAAACAAAACAAAGGCAACCAAAAAACCCAGCACAGCTCACTGCTGATACAAAGACTGTTGAACTCTTACAGAGCAGACCACAGCATTACTTATGTCACCTTCTGATGTTTCCCTTTCTGGATGCCACAGCATACTGCTTCCCCTGCAACAGCAGGATTTCGTGGTGAATAACTAAATGCAAAATGGAAGTGCAAACACAATCTCGTTCTATCTTTCTCTTTTTAATCTGTTCCACTAGTACCTACTGCATGCCCATAATAATGTGTGTGAGCATGTGTGTTCGATGTATATGACAGTCTCCCCTTCCCTGCTAGTAAATGAGCTCTTGCCTTTTGTGTCACGGCCATTTCAGCTTTGATTCCAGCCTGGTGAGAGATAGTCTTACTGGTAGCTGTGTCCTTTCTCGTATGGCAGAGTTGAGTGCTGAAAATGTAACTGCTGCTTTTGTGCCTGGGTGTTCAGCTAGAGCAGCTGAACTTTGGCTGGCCAGCAGTCTGTCAAGCCTGATATCCACTTCAGACTATAAGAGTATAGCAAGTGGAGGATAATCTGTACATGGAGATAGTCTCAGCCTCTGTCAGTTTGAGGCATGGGAGCTTCCTGAGGCAGCGTTTTCAGTAGAAAAAGGTACAGCAACAAACATGAGGAACGCTTAGTGCTGCAGGAGTGCCCAATACTCTGCCGCAGTGAGTGCTTGGCTGCTATCTTCAGCAAAGTAAGTATTGTGCAAGTACATGACTAGCAAAAAATATGCCTGAGCAGGATTGTGTTACCTTTGCTATTGGTTGAGGAGACATAATTAAGTCTCCAAAACTGACCAAAAATATTTTGTTTATAAAAAGATAAGATGTCTGTTATTAAAGGATGAGTAGCCTGAAGACCAGGTTTGAGACTGATGACTTCTTACGTGAGCTACAGTTGCCTAACGTCTTTTACTATTTTATCTGGTGATATCAAAGTATGCATCTGATGTTGGTGCCCAGAGGGGTCGGAGGGGAATGCTTGTCTGTCAGCAAGGACAGGGTTCTTGACACTTGATTTAACTAGTGCTGGTGCCACCTATTGGCAAATATTTAGCTGTTGGAGCCCTCTAATAAAAACAGAAAGTACTTTAAAGTACTTCTAAAGATCATTGTATTAAACTCTCTGTAGTAAAGAATGGCATGTTATAGGGTCTTTTTTCTTTTCAGATTTCTATCACTTGAATCTTCTGGCATGTGAGCATAGGAGAGCAAACGAAAATGTACAAAAGCATCTGTTTCATGTTAAGCAGTAAGTTTTGCATTTGACTCCCTGGGAGAGTCAAATGTCTTTTAAGGTTGAGACACAAGATAATTTGAGAGGTTCACAGTATGATGCCTGTGTGGGTGGATGATATAATTCTGTGGCCAGAAGAATTGCTTTTGGTCATTGCTAAAGCTGAAAAAGAAACCTGATTTAGCATTACTGTTTTCAGAGGTGTTGATGGTTTATTTTAGAGTGGTGCAGACCACTGTAAATAGAAGCTGTTATCTTGCACGCTGACACTATGCTGCTTCCCTCATTTACAGTTGAATCTGATGTGTATGTGTGTATCTGCATTACTTCTCCAAACTTTGTCTTATTCCAGAATGGTCAGAGTTACTCCAGCAGTGACTGTAGGGAGGAGGCTTGGTTTTAGTTGGTTGGTTGGGTTTTTTAATCTTTGTTTTTTCTGCCTAGTGATTACTTTTGGACTGTGCTCTTCTCTCTGATCACATGTTCTCTGGTTGGAAGAATCACGTTTTTCTACACCTTTAACTGTGAAACACTCTCCTCGTCTTGTCTTTTGATGAGGGTTCTTTGGAAATACTGAACCAAGTTGGAGCTGAATTTTAGGATTTTTTTTCACAAAATTCAGGTGTTAAAGATTTTGAAGGACTAGAAATGCTTATCTGAAAATGTTTACTGCATTTTGATTTAGTAAAGCAGTTTGTAAGAGGACCAATAAGCAGATCAGACATTGTAGCATGAGTGAGAAAGGACCTGAGTTTCTAGAAGCAGAGATCTTATTTTTTCTAAAGAAAATACTTCAAAAAGCAATCATGAAACAGCAACAAAAGTAAGTTACTGTAAAACTTGATATTTGCTGTAATATGAATAAGAAACTGTTTAAATACACTAGTTCTAATTTTAACTGACACATTTTTGTTTCTTCTCATACTGATATTATATTACGGGATCCTACAAGAATTTTAGCAAGGATCCCTTTTTACTAGCTGCTGTTTAAAACAAAACCCAATTAAGGCATGTACCTTGTCTTAGGGCAAAACAGAGGAAATCTCTCAACAGTTGGTTTCCCCTCCCTGCCCCCCTCCCCCAGACTGTAAAGGGATTTGCTTGATTTGCCTTCTGATTTTCTGTGCCCTCCACCTTATACGTGACTTCACGGCATGACCGGAAGCCATCCTTGGGTGACAGGGTGGGACTGTTTTTCAGACACCACATTGTGGTCGACCCCAGGGCATCCCTATTGAGAAAAAAACCTGCTCATTTTCAAGCAGGAATTGCGAGACAGATAGAATAAGCAGCTATTTCTGTATGGAGAGATCTGCTGTGTTGCAGTAGATTTCTCCTGCTGAGCATTCCCGCTGTGTGTCTAGATACTCGCTTTCATAAGCGGAGCTGACAACTGGCACAGAAGCAGAACTGTCTGTGGACAGGCTTCTTAGGTACTGTGGTTCCAAAAGAGGCTTGAATGTTTGACTGTAAAAAGGGACTTTTCTTTTAGGAACTGGGGCTCCAAGCTAACTCAAGTGTGTGGGTTGTGATGTGTGGGTTCTGTCAAGATGATAATTTAGAATGAAGTAAAATGGATACTTCTGCATTCCAGCGTCTTGCAGATGTCATCTAACTTAATTATGACAAAACTGTATTGTGATTCCTCCTCCCCACTCCCATCCTCCACACAGTGATAAACACACATGCACAATTATTTTTGCATAGCTTTTTGGCAAGGCTTAGAAAGCTAGCATTGTGGTTGCCACATCATGCTCAAGCAGTAAGTGTGGAGGGAATCCTTGTGGATGAAGGTGAAGGTTTCAGTGACTCTGATCATGGTAGGCTTGTTTGTTTTGATTTGTGATTTTTCAAATCAATTTTAGAGGAAGTTTTTTTTCCTCCTGAGATCCATTGTGTGTGCTAGCCATGGTAACTCATCTTTTCCACAGTTGGAGAGATGCCGGTCAGTGAAAGAGGGAGGGCAGAGACTGACTGGTCAGATAGATGTGACCAAAGGGAATGCAGGGACTTACAGGCAGAGGCTATATGTGGTGGATGTTATATTATTGTGTACTACATACTTACCTCCGTGCTCAAATTTACCTTATTGCAACTTTGCTTTTTGTTTTGCTCAGCTGTGACTATGGGGAGGCTGTGTTGCACTATGTATTGCTAATGATCAGTGCTTAAATTCTCAGTGATCTCCTTTAAGTCGCCTCCCCTGGTTGCCTGAAGCGTTTGGGTTTTAGCACTTTTTACCCATTTTCTTGTCTGACCACATTAGAGCAGCTTTTCCCTTTACTTGTACCGTGGGCAGTAGAAGAACTGTGCGTGGTATTCTGAAAGTCTAGCCTGCTCTTGCAGAATTGAACAAATACTTTTCCAGGCTTATGTAGGCTTTGAAAATGTGTAATTCAAAGTTTCTGAGAGGTCTGTTAATGATTGGTAAATTATGCATAGAAGGTTATGGTTACTGTTTGTATGAAAGTGTTAAATCGGTGTTGGCTACTTAAATACGTCAGCACAGCATTAAGTAGGCACTGAATGTGCTTAACTTGGCTATTGCAAAAAGTCTTGCAGAAATGCATACGATGTTGTGCATGTGTGCAGCTCCTTAGGAGACTAGTCAGATAAGTCAATGCTGTTGTACGTGCTGCCAGGTGTCAGGTATCTGTAGTTCTTGAAGCTGTAAAGGAACAAGAACGTGTACTTTCAGTTTTAGTCATGTTTTTGCAATATGTAACTTCACAGTTAAAATGAGAAATCTTTGTTTTGTGCGGCTACTATCAAGAGAGGGGACAGTTCATGCAGTACTACAATACAGTTTAGTTTGTGCTTTAAGTAGGCTTTACATATGTCTTAATTTACATTATTTTTATTGTATTCTCTGTGATTTATGATAATAAAGCTTGTGTAACATGTGTTGGCATGACTATAATTTGCAAGGTCCAGCATTCTGACTGAAAAACAGATGCTGTGAATATGTACTGCAGTTTAATGTATTTAACGCATATAAACACAACCAAGTAGCAAAACTACCAAAAAAAAGAGGAAATAAAAATTAGGTCAGAGTCCATAATCAGAAATGTTGTTGGTGAGTTCTGGGATCTGCTCCCTGCCTAATTCAAATCAAGGTAGTCATGAGTGATTCAGAATAAAACGTGGAAGCTTTGTGCACATTAGATGTGCAAAAATACATGGAGTAAAAAAGATTTGCACTGATAGCTTAGCTTTCATTGCTTGAGCTCATTTGGACCATTTGCATTCTGATATTGTTCAGTGCAAACTGAATTATCTGTAGCTGTGGAGTGATAAGCAGAGTTTGAAATTCTGCTTTTGGTACTAATTGCATTTGGATGCCCTTGATAGAGGTGTGCGGTACCCCTCTGGAGTTTTGAAGTTCCTCCATGGCAGTGCATGTCTTGTCAAAATCTCCCCTGATAAAGGAGGATTATTTTGGACGAAGTTACTGGAAGAGGTTACTTTGCTCCTTTGGGAATAAAGGCCCTGCTCAGCTGTTGCTGGTAAGCGTATATGCAACTCATGGGGAGGAAGTGCCAAAGCAGCATATTTCTTGTCTTGCTGATGAGGAGGGATTTTCTTTGGTTTTAATAATAGTTTTTAAAAAATTCCTCAAACTATAAATTTGTTACTAGTGAAAAATAAAAATTATCCAAAGTATGCCTTTCCATTCCTTGCATGGTGATGAAACAGTGTCTTAGTAGCACATATCTATTCCTTTTCCTTTTATTGGAGCTTGCTGAAGGATAGGTGAGTAAATGCAAGCCTTTTCTTCTGTAATTTTACGGTTTTATTTGGTTTATGCAGTGGTACCTGAATGTCGTGAATGTCTTTGCTGATATTCAGAAATGGCAAGAAAGGCTCTTAATTATATCTCAGTACTTTGGTAGTGGTGGGATCAGACAAGAATAAAAGGAGAAGTTGTCTTTGCAGCTTAAAATATCTTTTTAATAGGGCTTAATACGAGAAAACAGAGCAGTTTAGATCTGAAAATCTGAGAACGATCAAAGATCTCAAAAGGGGATTAGGGTTAGGAGAAAACAAATGATACGCGTAACCTTCCCTAGTTGACATGGAAATGCTCCTCCTGATTTCTGCTAGCTTACCTTTCATGCTTTGGAAGAGGGAAGTCATGTTCAGTGTTTGTCCATGCTTCCACGCCATCTCTGCTGCACTGCAGCGCATTAGCCACGCTCCGCGCTGGGCTGCTCTTCATCAGTCTCTTGTTTATTTGTGAAGGGACGTCGCTGCCAGGCTTTCATGGTGACTAGTCCTGTTTATCCATGGAGCAGGAACAGGCTGGCAGTGTGATCTTTATCACTCCGCCCCAAGTGTTTCTTGCATGGAGTGGCTCCTTATGGGTATTAAGAGCTGAGTGAGGCAAATGTTTTTGAATGATCTTTGCTAGTAAAGTATTTAATCACCAGAAGCAGGTGGGATGTAGGGCTCATTAGTCTCTCCTGTGGCCTGCTGCAATCACAGGATGATAAGACTTCAGGTAAAGCAGACATGCTTACTTTGAAAAACCTCCAAGAATGCCTTGTTTTCACTAAGAAGAATGCTTTGGTTTTAAGAAGCAGCACTGTTTGTGAGTTGAAGTGTGCGGTTTCAATGATGCCTTTTGAGCCCAAAGTATTTAAACTATTGAGAGAATTGTGAACTCTTAAAAATCATCTTGGAGTCAAGTGCAGGAAGGGGAAATGTTTGGTCTTAATCTTCGGTTTAAACTACTCTCCATGTATTTGTATTAGATGTAAATGTTTTAAATTGAGGGGGAGATATGAGCCCATAAGGTCATTTCCTGCCTTTTGTTGTTCTCCTTTTTCTCTGGTCAGGGAACTGAAACACTGAATTAAATGCTTTGTTGACTTCCCTGTGGAGATAACGTGCCAGGAAAACAGATGGCTTTTTTTTATGGAAAACTCACTTTATCATTTGGTTCACCAAGGATCATCTCTGTAGTTCACTATTATGGCAGCTCAGATGTAAATGATACTTATCCATTAAAACACTAACAGTTTTCGAATCAGGAAGGTTCCCTACCAACGTGCATAAATACATTCAGTGAATCAAGTGAGATTAAAAATACGGGAAAGGATATTGGAAGAATATCTGTACTCACATGCAGAACTTCAGGGAGCTCCATGTACCTTGAGTTGTCCTTCAGTGTATAAGTGACAAAGCTTATGGTCACCTACAGTAGTTACGTGTGGTTTTGAGGGGAAAATAAAATGATGGAAACAGTCCTGAAAGGAGAAGATACATTACCATATTAGAAATGTGTTTTAAATATGTATTTTAAATCATTGCTAAGAAATTTCCTTTTTCTGTGTATGCATTTACAAACCTAGCTGTCGGGTTGTTTCTTTTCAGCAATTGTTTTGAAAATGGAACACTGTTTTCATCTACATCATTTTACTAGCATTTGATGTTTCGAAAACGTAGCAGAACAGATCTCTACTATTTATCCCTGAGCAGTCAATTAATGTAGAGCCAAGAACAAGCCAGGTGCTTTGCTACTGAGCTCTAGTTGCAGCCTGCAAAAGCAGGAGTATTATCATTGAAAAAGAGGAAAATAAAACCAGTGTATAAATGTGAATCAATTACATCCAGCAGATATAAAACAGGAGTGATTTCAACACAATAGGGTTTTTTAATGTGTTTTATCTGCTGCTTCTTTTTTAGGCCCTGGTAATTAGCTGAAGAGGCTGGAATGTAGTATACACAAACTTTACACCTTTTGTTATCAAGTCTTATTCGACTGACTTTCATCTTCGTTACCTCACTGTTTAACAATGCTGTGCAGTCTTGATGTGGCATTATAAGATTATTTTCTTAGTCATGTGACGATTTTGAGTGAGCTTTGATCAGCATTGTTGTCTGGAGGAGATACTGGGTGATGTGCTGTTCACATCAGGCTCAAGAAATTTGGGGTCGCAAATGAGATGCGTGGGAACTTGTCATGTTGGGCTGGAGGGGATTCAGTCCAGGCCTTCATGACTCTAGGTAGTCAGTGTTATGTTCAGTAAGGTACATGAGCCATCAGCTCTGTGTGTTATCGTACACCATGGCTGTAGGTAACTTCTAACACTGTCTGATAAATGTACATCCCATAGTACCTTCTATTTGTGTCTTGCAACAAGCTGTGCGAAGAGAGCTGGAGGAGTCAGGTTTCACTGCGCATTTGAATAAGGATTTTTTTTCTGACCTGTTTCATGTAAGCCCTTGAGGTATCATTGGAGTGTGCTTCAAAATCGTCATTCTGTTTCAAATACAAACTTGCTGGTATCTGTTCTCATGTGCTTAGCTGATTCCTGAATGACAAATGCTTTGATCAGGCAAGTCACAGAGGCAACGGTGCGATGATGTTTGCGTGTTGTAAAAGACTGTCTCTGATTTGCTTTATTCTTAGACTCAAAAGGGAAAGAAACTGCAGCAATGAAAGCTGACCTACTGAGGGCTCGCAATGTGAAGAGGTATATTAATCAGCTGACGGTGGCAAAGAAGCAATGCGAGAAGAGAATAAGGCTCCTGGGAGGGCCTGCTTACGATCAGCAGGAAGATGCCGTTTCTGATGAAGGTGATGGCCCTCAGAATCAGAAGGTATAAATCAGACAGTGCATACATTGTCTGAAGGTCATTCTAAATGTATTAGCTCTGGATCATATTAGCCTCACTGTCATTAATTCCTCCCTTCGCCCCAGGAGTCAACTACAAATTAATTGCTGCGTAGTTTATTTATCTTGGGGAAAGATCACTGAACTACCTGAAAACACATACTGATCACTCAGCGTGGAATATTGCTAAATGTGAGACTTCAGAAAGGATCAAGTGGCTCATAAGCATTTGTGTTTTTTTCAGGCATACTGCATGTAGGGAGTTAATAAGGACATGATAGCAACCTTTCTGAAAATAGCAACTTGCTTTCAAATAAAAGATTGCCAACATATGTACATCATTTCTTTGGCCCTTGTTATATTTACTGTAGGAAATACCTGTGAGTTTTGCAAATACTAAGTTATTCAAAAGCAAACACTTAGTTGTGGAAGGCAATTGACAGAACTAAGGGCAGTCGTTGCAGGAAAAACTCCAGTAAAGCTGTTGAATGAGTGCTGGTTTTCAACATCACTGTAGTCTGGAATTGAAAAAACTACTGTTGCATTAGCCAGCATCTACAAAAATAAAATCGTGGCTACTGATCCTTGCTAAACTTTAAGTTTAGTGATTTTTTTTTTTTTTTTTTTTGCGTAATCTACTCTGTCCCCTTTGGGCAAAGCACACTGATGTATTAAAATCTTTCTAATTTGATCTTTTTCACGTAGGTAGAAGCAAAGTTACCTCTTCATGCAGGGATCTTTAATTTTCATTGTCGTCTTAAGAATTGTAACTAGTGGCGTGTAAGAAGAAGTTGCATGATGAAGTAGTTCTTACTCTTTGTGTTTTGTCTTTCTTGGGTGAGATCTGAAAGAGAGCAGTTTCCTACTTGCCACTTGTCCTTAATGTATGATTTCAGATGGTGTGTCATAGATTGTGCCATGGCAGTCCTGATCTGTTTTCTGAAGTTGGGTGTAGCGAGAGGTAGCCAAGAGGAAAAGGAAAGAGGGAAGCATGTGGCAGCACTACATGAGCCACTGATGCCGCTTTCGGTGCCTGCTGAGATGTTACAGGCTTTCCAGGATAGATACATGGTGACCTAACATTGTTCAGGAATGGGATCAAGTAGTGAAGTTGCACTGGATAGGGGCAGGGATTGGTCAGAAATATAATGAAGTATATTATTATTGTAATTTAACAACAGGAATTCCTTTATGTTGCATGTTTTATAACACAGTGGATTTTTGGTGGGAGCTGCTGACCCAGGAATATATCTTGTAAATGTACCCATGAGCAGCTCCATATTGAGTTAATGGTACTATTAATAGAAATAAAGACTCCTTGCACAGGCATTTGTTGTAGTGATGGCAGAAACAATGGGATTCGGGGCTGCTCTGCTTCTAAGTTTTTTATGTGTTTCTATGAAGAAGCCCTAGAACCCCTCCATACCCATGTCGGCATAGAAAATAGGAAAACTGCATCTCTCTTCTGTTGTCCCCAACTCTCTGTTGTCAGGAAAGAGGCTGAGGGAGGCTGGATGAGAGACAGAGGCCATGCTGTTCTCTTTTGAGTACAGAAAAATGCCCAGGCCTTGGCTGAGGAAGGAGACTGTACTCACTGTTGCTTCCTCTCTTCCTCTTCCTGCACTGTGGTAGCTGCAGTCTGGGTTCTTATTTCTATTTTGCATGCCAGCCCCTCCTATGTGTGCAGTATTGACTGAACACTGAGGCCTTTTTCTAAGCAAAAGGGAAAGGCATTGTTCAGGATTTAGTAGATAAGCTAATGTTGATGTGTCGCTGCTGGTGGCCCATAACTTCTCTGTAGGGTCTGGCTGCGCCAGCTTTTCTGTTAAGCTAGCACTTAACCAGCATATTCACTAGCTTGTGTAGAAGAAACTGAAAGTTTGCCTTCCTTTCTTCAACTTGCATGAAATAGGTCAGAAATGGGTCTTTACTGATGGTGTTTTGAATTATTATCTTATGTAAGTGGAGTACAGAAGCTTGAATACAGTATTAACTTTGGGGAATTTTTTGTACTAGGTAAACAAGGAACAAATTGACTAGTGACCTAAACTTGTGTTTCAGTTTCACTGCTTTATTTGGATTATTTGGAGCTGTCAGTGTTCTCCTCTTATCGATTTAAGAAACAAAAAAATATGTGCTTTGAAATACTTTTTTTTTGTTCTTATAGCAAAAGCTAATTATGAAACAGTATCAGTTTTCTGTTTGATAAATACACAAAAATCACGGGACTGTATAGGCTTTGCACATATTTCACTCACCTCATTACCCTGTATCTGAGTTCTCTAGGGAAATCCTGAATGCATGAATCAAAATGAAATGTTTGTAAGCGAACAAACCCAGCTACTCTCAGAATCTGAATTCTGTCATTAGCTCTGATACTGATTTGTACTCTGCCCTGGGTGTTAGATTTGCTTTCAGAGAAAATGCAGTTTGCATTAGTGTAATATATAAAGCATCTCTTCTAATCTGTTTATGGTCAGTGTAGTTTTAGGTCTTTTTCTTGGAAACTGTACCTGCACAATATTGCAGTAATTAATTGAGTACTTGTTGTCTGTGTTTATTCAGCAAACCATTTGTTTGATCTGTTGGATTCAGCACAACAGCCACATCACCACATCTGTGAGATTTGATGTGCGGAGTCGCAGCATCTCCTTAGTGGAGCTGTTTTGTGAACTATGGGTGGTAGGAGGAACTCTGGGGATCTGATCTTGACTAGCTGTGAAATAGCAGGGAAACCACCTGCGTGTATTTTGAGGTGCACGCAGTTCATGTTCATAATCCTACTGATGAGAACTAAGTTGAAACTCGTGCAGAAGACCTTGCTTCCACTATATCCGTGGATAGCTGCTAATTTCTGAGCTTCAGGTTGTGAGATCATATTATGTCAGGATACCTCATGGTGCAGAATTCGGGGATATAAAGAAAGCAAACTTCAACTGTTGTTGCCCTGTTACCTGAAGCTGGGGTGTCTTACAATAGTAGGATGTTCATGAACACGTGAATCTCAAGGTAGGGATTTTTCCATTAGTGTATGTGCAGTAAAATAGCCAGGTACCCTATATAGTTTGTACTTCCTAACAGGCAACTAATCATTGCATTTGGTTCAACTACTGTTGTATATGACAAAGATAGCCTTCTGATGAATTGCTGTTTTAAAAAATAAGAAGAATATATGCTTTAATTTTAGTCATTGTACAGGCAAAGCATTAGTTAATGATTTTTAAAATGCAGCCTGGAAAGAGACATGTATTTTTCCAGTATTTTTTATGTTTCTCTTATTCCTGTTTTCTACAAAAAAGAAAAAAAACACAAATGAAAACAGAAGTCTTGCAATCTGACCCAGAAATTCTCCCAGCAGAAAACCTCCACTACTCACCCAAATTCTGTTCACGCCACCCATGACCTGAGGTGCTGTTACCAACCATATTGTTGTTGTTCGTTACAGGCCAATGTGGTTGTAGTGAATGGGAACCTGGTGTATTGCAAAGAAATATAGTATAGTGCACCTATGCCATGTCTGGTGCCTATACAGGCCCTTCCAAATTAAGTAGTTGTTTTATGTTCCTCTCCAGAGAAAGGTTACAGCTATCTTCAGGGACTTGCCAAGACCAGGTCTCTGCCCTGTAGGGCCAGGAACAGGGCTATACTATGTGCATATGCTACGGATGCTGGTTAAAGCACCCCATTTGGGAAAAAAAAAAAAAATCTAACACCTTCCTAGTCTTTAGCAGAGCCCATGATCAGCTGTGGTATATTAGTTACTTTCCTGTTGGTGTAGGGAATTGATGTGGCAGCAGTAAAACTGCTGGGTTTTGTGAACTCAGAAGCTGCTCTTGAGTTAAATGGGTTTGAAGGGTTGATGTGGAGGCTGATAGATTATGTGTGCTAACTGGGTATTAGATTTGAGGGTGTACACATGTCCTAATGCATGTGTATGTGCCAACATAGCTTAGAGCTTTGTACTTAATTTGCGGTGATACTGAGTCAAAAAATTATCTTTTACTGAGGATTACAAATTACTGCAGAATCTCCTTCTTTAAATTGGAGAAGGAAGGATCCTCCACAACACTTCCTGGCTTGCATGCATTTTGTGATAACTTATCACTTCAAACCTAAAAACCCCTTTTGTCCATTATTGTTTTTATTGAAGTCTTAATAATGTTTATAGTACAGTGTTTGTAATGTATTTAATAATTCCAGCATAGTCACGCCTTAAACAAAAACCTAAAAAAAAGTGAGGTCTCCTTTCTGCAAGAGAAGTTTAAATAAGCTTTTCTGTCCTTTAATTTATTTTGTTCAAGTATTATAGTTTGCGAGGTAACTGTTAGGAGGTTTGTGTAGCAGGATTGTTAGGCACTACCACTTCAGTTACCATGGGGCACCTGTGCAGTGGGCCCTTTGTTAGACAAGAGGGATGGTTGCACTTGCCTTGCTCCCTGCAGCAGCACTTGCCTACAATTACTTTTGAGAGGGGATGTTTGTTAATTAACCTCCTTGCTGAGGCAGCCTGTGTGGCGATACGTCGGATAATAGAGGTGTAGAGACCAAGGTGACTTCTCGCTTAAGAAGTGACGGCATGTGCTCCACATTTTGGTTTATTACCTCTGTTATCATTTACAGAGCTGACAGTTCCAGAGATGGTGAAGATCTGTGTTCAAGAGGCTGGAAGACCCTCTTTTGCTTGTGTTTTAAATCCTTGTCCTTGTTAAAATGATTGAGTAGAAAGTATGATGATGCACAGCAATGAGGCTAAACCACAGACTGGCCTTTGAATTGTCATCTCTATGTTCTTCTCTTTTGACAGTTTGATCACCATTTCTGTAATAAGCCTAGCTTCAGCAAGTCTGCCTCTCTGTGCTCTTCAATGAGGATTATAGTGAGCTGTGAAAGGCAGAAGTTTATGTTCATAATACCTGCATAGCTCTGAAGCTAAGAGCAAGCCATGTCCGGAGTGTGTTGGTGTGGTAAAGGATGGAGAAGGACGGCACATAGCTGTCACCAAGGAACTCTGAAGATGAAAATGAGCTGAGACAAACACAATTTACTTGAACGCTGCCTAAAATCTGGAGGAGTGGTTTCAGACAAAACATAGGTGCTACAGTTCTTAGCTTGATTCATTAAGGAAGTGACTTGTGCTGGTAATTGTGTACATGCATGTGGATGTGGTTTCCTCCCATGCAGCTTGAGTCCAGCAAACCATTTTTCTTAAATGTAGCTTGGTGGTAGAGGCTCATGGGTAGTAGGTTTAGGAAAATAAGTGGCCTTCCCAGAGAGAGATGCTGATACATGACCTGAATTGTATTATTATTAGGCATCAGAAAACCCGTATTAGGTTATTAATGCCTCAGTAACTGTTGGAATTCACGTCTTGCTTTGTACCAAATTATCTTTGCTATAAAATGCAAAGTCATAGGAAGCTAAGATTCATTAGCCCCCGTGCTTAAGGACCTGCTTTTCTTTCCAAAGAAAAGGTGTGGGTTGGCTGATGTCTGTGAGGTACAAAGCAAGAGACCAGGACCACTCTGGTGTATTTGGATTCCTGGTGATCTAAGTAATGGTAGTAACTGAGCTACATGAAAACTAGTTCAGCTGCTAGACCGAGAAGTTGGAGGGGAAGGGGTGTTTGGTTTTGATACAGTGTATTGAAAATTAGTCCTGTTTTTCAAAGAAGGACAAGGTTGTTAATTTTGTTCAACATGGGGAAAATACGTTCATTTTGTCAGGGAGGTTTTTTGTTGTCAGGTCTCTGTCTCAAAGAAAAGGCCTGGATTCACAAAAACAGTAGAGGATGAGGAAGCGATAATGGCTTTTTAATACAACAGTTTAATGGCTGCGATATCTGCTTGGGTGTGGGAAGCCTGTGTTTCATTTCCTTTTCTGCTTGACATACGCCCTCCCCTCTCATCTCAGGAAGAGTCCTGAGCATTATATCACAGCCTGTACTCTTTTCTGGCTGCGTTTCTGATAGATGTTTTTCAATAACACTCAGTTAATAGGAACTGGCCACCAAATGCCCTAGCTGCCAGGGTAAAGAACTACACTCTATCTTTCTCTGTGTCCCTGGGAATAATTGAGATGCATCTCAAAGCTGTGTGGTGTGGAAGCTGCTGGTGTTACTCTTTATTTGAATCAAGCAAAGAATAGATCAGTTAGTGTTCAACTTGGCTGCTCTGTCTTGCAGAAACATTGGAAGTTAAAGTTTTGGCAAAAGTGTTTAATAAATGACTTGAAATGTCATCGTAGTCTTTTGAAATGTAGTCTTAGCTCCTGGACAGAAAACATGTGGGAACATTTTCTATCTGGTAGGAGCATAGATGCATTTATCGTCTAAATACTTACAACTCATACTTTTGATCTTTTTTTTTTTTAAATGAACCAAAACTCTTACTGTAGAAGATCTGTGCAGTTGAATCTAATACGCATGTTTGTGGGATGTATGGTCCTCTGTGGGCACACCAAGTGAAACATTTTCCCCATAAGGGGTAGAGAGAAGCTAGAGTGAAGTATTTTCTTGGCTTTTACTCTTAGTTTTCTTTTCTTCAGATTCTTCAGTTTGAAGAAATTTTGGCCAACCCTTCATACCGAGAGCACTTCCGAATCTACATGGAAAGGATGGACAAGATGGCTTTGATCGGTCTGTGGGAGTCTGTGGAGTATCTGAAGAACGCTAACAAGGTGGAAGAAATTGCAAGTCCATGCGGCTTGTGCACTAACAGGAATCTCTGCTTATTGTGATCTTGATGTTAGGAAATGTCTTTGTATTTATGTTTTTAAGATAGCAATAGCATAGGATGAATGCTAAGCAATTTAAGTTTTTTAACTTCTTGTCAATGTTTGAGGATAATATGGCAATTAAATTGTGGACTGTTGTGATGATGGTTTACTGTTGTTTTGAGTAGCAACATGACCTGTAAAAAGGGTACTTCATATGTAAAAGCAGTAGAATTATTTCCCCCTCTGCCAAAGAAAAAGCTTGCAGTAATACATTGGCTTTAGTTGTATCAACTAATGTGAAGCTTAAAAGTACATTATTGTTTATTAGTCTGTACATAAACCTCTCATTTTGCCAATCACAGGTAACCCATCCAATCCGAAACCATGAAAATTTGTGTATATGTGTTTTTAAAATCCTTTTGAAAGAGAGATTTTGCTTTAAAAGACCCCTTCCTCTCCCTGTTCTGTTGCTGTATGAGCAGCTAAGTTTCTCCAGGAATGCTGCACTACTGCTAGAGTGAAGAAACAATGCTGTGTTGTAATTTGTGCTAAAATAAAGTAGGAATGAGAACACTCAAACCAGGGATAGGAAATATCGCCTAAAGTTGCAAGAAGTATCCTGGAGCAGTGGTACAGAGCAAGAACGTAGAAGACAGATTTGCTGTTTGTGAGCAGTGCGGTGGATTTTTGGGGGAAACACTTTTAACCCTCCAGGATTCACAGTAGCATGAAATACAAATTTCATTATTAAGTATCAGTTAACTTTTTGTTCACTGTGATTTTATTAGTCTTACGTGAAAAAATTCTAGTCAATTGGAAGACACAAATAGCATCCTGTAACCGGAGTGACAAATTGTGGAGTTTGGGTACTGAGCCATTAATACAGTCTGAAGGAATGGCTACCAACCAAGGCTAGACAGTGGTCATAAGAAGGCTTTGTCAGGTGCTGAAGAGAGTTGTATAAATGAGTTGTGATTTGCAAAATGCTTGTGATTGGAGAAAGTGCTATAAATAATTTTATGACCTTTCAGCTGTGGTTTCTCTCCTTGCTTTCAAAACAGTATGTATAATGCCTTTATTCAAGACTTCCCATTTTCTAAAAGATATTCCAGCATACTGTGCTCCTGTTGCTCCATGGAACATAAAGGTTGTCTGCCACTACGTGAGCAGTTTTGATTACAAAAAAGTAGCATCATTCAGCCATGCGGCAGTGATATGGTCACATAATGCAGGCAAGCACGTTGTGCGGTACTAAGGGAGTGGATAAAACCTTTTTAATTCGAGTCAGTTTAGAGAGGTAATTATTTAGAGAGATGATTGTGGGTTGTGCTGCATTACTTCCTCTCTTTCCTGTTCATTACTGTGAAGTTCAATCCTGTGCGCTGTTTTGTGCTCGGTGAAAATACCTGGCCTCATGTGCTGGTCTCCTCCTGTGTCTCCTCAGGTGTGCTTTTTTCCTTTTCTGTTTTCTTTTTTTTTACTTCTCAAAAATTAAGTATGGTCATGTATAACATGAGTTGATCCTATCCAGCAGGAGACAGGAGAGCCACTACAGCTGAACTCTACAACCTGAACTTAAAATAATGACCACAATGTTGCTCTAGTGCTTTTTTTTCCTTTTAATAGCAACTTTCAGAGCATGCTTTTAAAATCAGTGGGTGTCAAAGCTATGGTAATTTTAGAGCACAGCTGTTTTTCCACTTAACAAATACTGATACTTATCTTGTGAAATTGACTGCTTAGGATAGGTGTGCAGGCAGAGTGCTTGATCTCAGTAAGAGATTCACAGATGTGTTCTCATACATCTGGGCATGACATTAGCTTGATCATCCTTCACATTATGCACCTGGATCCTGAGTCATCCTGTTATTTTTAACAATTTTTTTCATTATTACTCTTTTTTCCCTTCCTCTTCCCTCCTTGCTTCCTAGGCTGAAATACCTCAGTTGGTGAGTGAAATTTATCAGAATTTCTTTGTGGAAAGTAGAGAAATACCTGTGGAAAAATCCCTTTATAAAGAAATACAGCAGAGTCTCGTGGGAAATAAAGGCATTGAAGTATTCTACAGAATTCAGTCAGATGTTTACGAAACTCTAAAGGACAGATACTACCCCTCATTCATTGTCAGTGATTTATATGAGAGATCAGTCAAGAAGGAAGAAGAAAGAAGTTCTGCTCAGCTAACTTCTGAGGACAAAGATGAGGTGGTGAGTCACATGGACATTTTATTTCACTGTTATTTAAGGTGATCTGAAGATGATCCAGAGTAAAGCATATAGTAACATCATCTGTCCTTGCGCTTTGGACTACTTTTTTTTTTCCTGATGTGTTTATAAATATCACTGCTGCTGTAGTTTCATCAGGTAAACCTAGTACGTTTACAAGCACTTTGAAACAAAATGGTGCAAAATGACTGACTGCTTAAACTTTAAGTTAGTTAAAAGTAGGTATTTCAGATTTCCAAGCCTCTAGTATTTCGTATCTTTCATTATGCTCCTTAGTATTGGAGAGTGCAAAATGTAACTCATACAAGCTGTGCTGCGCTGCGCTGCTTTTCAATGAAGGAAATCTCTCTGAAACATCAGTAGGTTTCTGTCCTAGGCATTGTCTGTCATTGTCCCCGGTGCATTTCCTAGGTACTAAATAGGTATTGAAAGTGGCACAAAAGTGGAGAAAAAGTAATGAAAAATAGAATGTTAGTGCTTTATTATTAATTTATTGGACAAATTAATAGTCTATGTTGGAAGATGAAACTGATTAAAATAGCACTAGAACTGGAAATACTAAACCAGACGTTCAAAATATAAGCAATAACCCAACGACGGCTCTCTTGACGTATTTTTTTCAGTGGATTCTCTAAATCGCTCATGTTGGGGGAGCTTGTGTTACGTTTTAGAACATTTTGACAAGAGCATCTCTTGGAGTAGTGAGCACCTTGCAGTCAGGCTGCTGCTTCAGTTCAGCAGGATTATCTTCATTCCACATGTGAACTTGCTCAGAACACAATGAAGTATAATAGTGTGTCTAAAACTCGATCTAAATGTACAAATAAGAAGAAAAATTCAGGGATGCTGATCTACATTCTGCTATTTAGAAACAATTCTTCCAGAATCTAAGGCTTTTGTATTTACTGCTTTAAATACGACTTCTGTTTCTGTAGGTGAGCTATTATAGCCTCTGTAGTCTGCATATCAGCAAAGCTGCAGTGATGAGCTGTTACAAGTAAATTACTTCCAGTATGAACTTTCAGAGCTTGCTGAATTTTTCATTGTTTGTTTCTCCCTGTATTATTTTCCTTGATAAAAGATTCAAGATGCTTTTTCTGCTTTTTTCTCACTGGTAACTCAACTATGTGTTGAGGGTGGTAGGTACTTCAAAGACTTTGTCCTTGTGTTTGCAGTCATGAGGACTTTCAGAAAACACTGCTACTGGTTTTGTCCCAAACTTTCTAAGTATTAAATGCTGTGCTTCTTAATCTCTTGATATGTTTTATTCAGAGTCTAACAGAGATAACTGTTTCTTTAAGAAAACTGAAGCAACACTTTAGGGCTAGTGGCCCTCTGTCAGATAACATTTACTGTAGCTGCCAAAAAAATAGATTTTTGACATCAGCATCATCTGTTCTTCCTCTGAGTCCTTAGATGTATATGTGCCAGATTTGAAGGCTGCGTCTGCAGTGAAACCTTAAATACTAATATATTGCCAAGTTTGCTTATATGATTAAAGTTGGGGTTTTTTCATTTTTAACAACAAACTGAGTATGAGGTTGCATATATTGTTGCATGCTCAAGAGTAAGTTCAAGAAATTCTTCTTTCTGAAGCTTCCAGTGGTCTTTCAGATGTTGATGAAAATGCACTGCTGGCTAACAAGTTTGGGGTTTTTGCTTCCCTGTGTATAGGAAACCACAGCTGAGAAATCTGATGTTTCTGGAGGGGTCCATGTTGTTAGCAAATACTACTTTTGTTTTAGTTTGGGTTTTGGAAGGCTATGTCTTCAGTTCCTGGGACACTGTGGGAATTACCTGTGTTAATTTTCTGTAAATGTCACTCTTATAACTGGATAGGTAAAAAGCCATCTAGTGTCCTCATGAGGGGAGATAACAAGAGCCCTGATTAGTCAGAAGGTAGGAATCGAGGCAAGGTGACACTCTGCTGGTTCTGCTGCACATGGAACAAAGTCTTTCTTCCTTCCTTCCTATCCGTCATTGCTTTTCGCTCCTTGATCAAACTTCCTTTGAAAGGTCTTGAGTAGATGTGAAAATACAGAAGCAAGCAGTGCCTGCATTCAGCACTTTGAGGAAAGAGTCTGGTGATTGAATCAGTGCTGTGTGTGTCAGACTACTAAAATAAGCCCAAAGTCTGTGTTCTGCAGCACCCACAGAATTGGAAGTCATTATCAGTTTAGCAGTCGGGGGGGAAAATAGCACAATCCTTTATGATCTCAGCTTTGAGTGTGTTTATTTGATAAATTTAGTAGTTTGAATACAGGTAACTTGCTATCTTGTAATTCTAGAATTTTTGTGATAAACCTGATGATTCAGCAGTGTTTTAAGCTCTAAGTGTCTGAAATGTTAATGACAGAGAAATCACATAGCCTACCTCTGGGAGCAGAGCCTTACTGATTTGTAATTAATTACAGTCCTTTGATTACTAGAACCAAACTTTGAATGAAAAGTCTTTTAACTCTTCAGCGTTGGAAATAGCATTTGTTATTCTTTTCAACATCTGTGCTTCCCAACAAGTGTAAGTTGGGGTTTTTTATTTTATTGTTCTATTCAGTAGTTTTGAATAACACCCAGTGTTGTTAATTATTATTATTTGCCTTATTTTAGTGCCAGGGGACAACCATAAGCCATCCAACAAGCTTGCGTGGGCTGAGCTCTGCACACATGCTTGGAGGCTGTCTCTGCGCTGAGGAGTTAACAGTCCATGCAGAATAGACAGAAGAAAAGATGGGGCCTAGAGCTAATGTTGTTAACTCGGCCACATATCAGGCAAACGCAGAGCTGGGCATGGATTTCTTAGCCTAGAACTCCTGACTTCTGCATTATGTTACCCTCCCTTATGAGGATCACACTAAGGAGATTAATTATTGTTGCTACTGTATCTCTTCTCAGACTGATTTTACTAAGATGTAAAATACTGCAGAATTTACAATAGGATTGTCTCCTCTAAAACTCACAGAATTTAGTAGAGTATGAGACTTCCTTCTGTTAGCTGTTTGTTAATTATATAAACATACAGCTTACTGGGAATATAATTAAATAACACAGAGCTCTCATTCATAAGATTAGATTCATAGCTTCCCACAGATAAATTTAGATATATTCAGTCAGAAGCAGACCTCAACGATCTTCGAACATGGCAACGATAACATCACAGTGCTGTGTTTGCTGAATCTCAAGGTCTTCCTGCCTATTTGGGGAAGTACAGTAAGAAAGGGGAGGCTGAGGCAAATGCCAAAAGATGTTAAAGAGAATGTCACTGAAAGGTGTGAAGTTTTCTATTTTTTTTGCGTGCCTGTAGTACACAAGATGGAGAAAGCTATTGCTTTGTCTGAATGAATATAAGAAAATAATTTATGAGTTTAGGGTAATGCGTATGTGCTTTTAACACATTTTTATTAACACTTCTAAAAACAGCAGTAAAATCTGTTTATGAAGAGAAAGGACTTGGTTTAGATTGTTCTTCAGGCTGACGAGTCTGTTTTGTGAAGATTTGTGGGAGGAAGAACAGACTATTAGAATTGTGGGTTTTTTTGGTTTTGTTCTCATCTGTGTCCCCACCCTTGTTATCTTTCAGCTCAGAGCTAGATACTTGCCATTCTGTTTGGCTCTGAATATTGATCATGACTACTGAGCTGTTGTTGCTTTTAAAATAAACTTTCATCCTTCCTCTCATTTCCACTACAGCCTTAGCTTAAACGTCATTTTACACAGTTGTCAAGAGTTGCCAAAAAGCTGTAGCATAAATGGTAATGAGGCTTTGTCTGTTGTGTTGGGTTTAACATACTTATTCTTCATGTTGGATCTGATGGTTGGAATATCTGTTAGAATCTGTTATACCTACACTTTCATCTATATCAAGAAATGTTCTTACACATAAAATGCTTATGGAGCAAACAATAACTGTCTCCTTTTTCATATTCATGATGCAATTACTACCATCCTCTGTTCCTAGAGCCAAGGTTGTGAAGAAGCTACTGAGGAATGCAGCACAAGAATTAATGAACAGGCCAGTTACGCTGTAAATAAACTTCGCCAGCTAAATGACAAGCTTGAGTATAAGAAACAGGCTCTGAATTCTATATGTAATTCACCAAAACCCGACAAAAAGGTAGGTACCTTTAGTGTCTTCAGTCTTTTTTTCTTGTTGTTGTTAATATTACTTGTGTATTTGTGTACTATACAGTTGTCTCAGGCTCTTTTTGGACAGGTCAGATTGCTATTTCAATCAGCCTGTTACAGAAAGTGAAACCAGAGCTTAGTTTTTAGGCGGGTGGGGGTGTCCATTTTTTTAAGCACTTGTAACTAAAATTGTAAATATGATTTATATTGCTTTGTTTGTCATAGAATAACGACCGCTCTCCCAGTGCTCTTGCTGCTTTCTCGGTGGCAAATAGTATTTCTTCCTTACATCTCTACCCACCTGTATTTGTGTAGTTCTTTATGGCAGCTTGTTTCGTGTCCGTGCCGCATCTGCAGCACTGCAGCGGAGGGATGTGCCAGTTAACTTCTGCTCCCTCTGCTGGCTTTGAAATAACACAGCACAATTTTATCATCTCTACAGTTGTAACTGGCTTTCTCAAATAAAGGGGAAAAAAACCCCTTCAAATCTATAAAAGTGACTGAATTCCTTTGTAAGGAGCTAGGAGAAATCTGCTGGGCACACTTTCGTCAGACTGAAAATTCTGAGGGATATGAAACTTCGGCGCTCTGGGCCTGGATTAAAAACAAAATTAAAAAAAATCTCTTCTTGTCTTTGCAAAGTGCAACAGTTAAGCAATCTAAGAACATATTCAGGCAGAAGCAAGTGATTTGCATTTGGCTTAGGCCAACTCATTTGCATTGCTACCAAGAATGGTATCACAGGACTGTTGTTCAGATGCAGCTGGGCCAAGCTTTTCAGATGTAATGAGATTGGTTGCAAATGGTAGACAGTGGGCGAGACAAACAAGTAGCGAAGGCATCTCCCTAGAATGGCCTCCTGCTAGGGACAGCAAAGTTATACCTGGGCATTAGTTGTTGCTCAGGACTTGGGTTCTTCGTAAATTTGTTCCTTCACTCAGGGTGAGTGCGAAGATGCTGGTCTGAATGGAAGTTGACAGCCCGCGCGTTCTCTGCTGCCCCAGTTCTGGGGATAGCTACCTCTAAGAGAAGGATGTGGACAGTAGCATTTGAGGCCACCCTGGCTAGCGTCGTTCCCTCTGTCCCCTCGATGTTTCCCTTCTGCTAGAGACAACTGGAAATGTGTCCGCAGCTGTTCTGGGGTGCTCTGCTGTGTGTGTGCGCCCTCAGTGGGCAAAAGTTACCTCTTGCTTGTCATTAAACCACTACTGTTGGGAGTGGTAAGAGCACAGATGTGTCTGGTTTTTTGTTTCATTTTTTAATGCCTGTATTGCTGCAGTAGCATTTGACTGTGGAGCTTTTAAATGGATAGTTAGGGTTGACAGTGTGAGAGCATCTTGTCACAAGGACTTCATTTTTTCTCTTCTGGGCGTGTCGGGTAAAAAATTGGTTCTTGGTCATACAAAGGAAAAAATGTTTCTAAAAATTCCACCATTTTGTACCATATGAAGGGGAATGTCACACACGCTTAAATTTTTTAACCTCAGGCTGTTCCCGAGTTGTTTTATTTTCTCTTTTTGAAATGCCATTGCTGCGAGACCCACACATCTTCAAGTGACTTCTAACACTGTGCAACTCAGATGCCAGTCAGTCAAGGAAGAAAACTTCTTATTTGAGTTGCACGTGGAATGCTGCTCGTTTTAAAAGAAAATTCTCTCTCGGGAGAAGTCTTATTTCAGTTCTTTCTGTTGAATATAAAGAGTAGCAAAGATGACACGAAAAGATGACAAGCAGTCTCAGGCAATGTCTCTGACGTACAAGGCCCACTGCTATAGAAGGTAGCTTGATCTTTGGAGGTCGGTGACTGTGGTGCCACCTTCGGTGTGTGTCTCATGCACGAAGCTCAGCAACTCTCCCTTAGGTCTGCAAGCACAGTCTCCTGCTACCCTGAGCAACCACATTAAATGTGCAGGGACCATATTCTTTCTAGAGTTCAATCTTGTCAAAGATTGAACAAAGATTTAGCAAAGCAAGACCTTAACGTTCCCCACTCAGAGCACTTTCTAGTGCTTGCTAAGCCGCCTTTTCAAACAAAACTGTGACACAGTTATTGAAATTAAATGGGACTTTACTGAACGGAAAAATGCACCTGTCTCTTATCAGGAATTATGGGGAAGTTGGAGACGTTTTATGTTAACTTGTTCAGATCTTTCGTATTTCCAGTGGACCTGTACCAGGAGTGAACGTAAAACCCACTAAGAGAAATTGTAAGGGTAGTATTATAACCAGCTAGGTTCTAAGTTAAAATTTGCAGCCTGGGCAAAAAGAGAAGTACGAAACAAGTACTAAACAAAAGTGAGCGTGCTTGTGTATGCGTGAGTTAGGCCATACCATTTGTTTCTGTAAAATTGTGTTTTAGGTTTTTTATTTGATATGAAAAGGACTGTATAACTGAACCTTTATACATTGTTGCATTCATAGATGTTTTACTTGTATGTTTCCTTTGCATTCTTGACAAACAGAAATATATTATTTCTACAGCTAAGCTCTTGGGGAGGCAGGGATTGTATCACTTCTAAAGTAGTGGGTTTTTTCGTGTATTTTTTCTCCTAAAATTGTCTTTGAAAATATGTTCACGTTTGAAACAGAGTAAGTGTCATTATAAAGTCTCAATATTTGTTTTATAAGCATAGGAGCTGTTTACTTATGATGAAACCTTACCAGTTCTTGTGTATTTATTGATCGTTCCTGAATGCCACTAATAGGAGTCTGTGTAAGGTGACTGCAGAGCAATTTCTATGTCAGTAGTAAATAAAATAAAATAAAAAATTATTCTGAAGGTTAGGTATATGCTATGGAAGGTTGTTACATAGCAGTCATGTAGATATTTCACATCTTACATGAGACAAAATTCTGAAAAAGACAGAATTACTGTAGCTCTGTGGAATGTACCACTTGTGGTGCAAGTTGCACTTGTGGTGCAACTAAGATTCAGAAATTTGGCTGTGATGCATCACATTTAAGAAAAAAGTGTCAGCTTATTTGTCTGTGTTTCTGTCACATCTTACGTATAATTTCACCTTTTCTTGTCACACTGTGTCCTGGTAGGATGTGTAGTTACTTATTTTTTTGCTGCTCTGATGAGATACTCTATTTCTCTTTCATGAGATTATGATGATGAGCTATGTCTTGATGAGAACATCTTTTTACATGTGTGCTTTCCACAACAATAAATCCTTCCCTTTCCAAAGCTAAAATGAATTAAGTGCTAACTTCCTGAGTGGTTGTTAACATAGCTAAGTTCCTAGAAAATAAATCTATTCCCAGGTTCTTCAGTCACATCATGTATATCTGAAAATGATAAGGAGGATGTCCTCAATAATGTGTATTTCAGTAATTGCAATTTCAAGTTTGTATAAAACATATAATGTGTAATATATAATCCTATCTAAAGTACCTTTTGTGCTGATAGTGGGATGGTGGCATGTCCTTCTGACTTGTTTTTAATTTTAGTATCGGGGTTGACCTTTAAGATTGCTGTGTGCTCTACAAGTTTATAAGAGGCATCATAGATTCTCTCACTTGTGATGGTTTTTTTCCATGTGAATTGTTCTTTCTCTCCCTGCTCTTGTACCTTTTCTCCTTTCTGGATAGTGTCCCTAAAGACACAACTAGATGTGTTGCACGAGCTTTTTCTTACCAATCCTAGTTAATAAACTTTCCTCCACAGATTGTTTCTAAGCTGAAGGATGAAATTACTCTGATGGAGAGAGAGCACAATGACCTTCAGCTGCACATTGCAAGAACGGACTGGTGGTGTGAGAATCTTGGCATGTGGAAAGCCTTCATTGTCTCAGGCGAGGTATTGGGTTTTATAGCTTTTTATCTTCTGGGTCAGTTCAAACTTGTGTGAAGAGAAGAATAAAACCCTGTGTGTACTTTCCTTATACCTTTGTGTGTGCTGTGTGTACTTTACTTACACCTTTGTGTACGCTGTGTATACTTCATGTTTACTTTGGGGAGGGGAGGAAACCCTAATCCTTTCTGAACTACTCTTTTTCCCCACTGACTACCATGATGCATGTACAAAATTTTTAGTCCTCAGACACTGTCATAATGGGAGTATATAAAAATACCTGCATACACATAGACTGGTTTTAGCATTGGATAAAGTAATTTGCTACCTTAGGGGCATTGTTTTTCATGAGAACTGGCTCTTGTTATATTACCATGCTATCACACTTGGATACAGTTGTGTCTCTGCTAGGTCTCAAAGATGCAGTACTTAGACTTTTTGTGGTTTGTATTATTATATTTAATGGCAATACAGTTTCAAGGACTAGAATACGCAGAAAGTGCTGTAATCTGTGAATAAGTTGGAGTAGTTAAATTTTTCTTTTTTCTTTTTTTTTGTCCTCTTCTGCTCCTGCTTTTCGGCATAGGCAGACAATTGTAGAATGAATGTAAAAAAAATATAGTGGAAACAAAAAGTATTACCATCTCATGGCTTTCTACTAACACTTGCCATGAAAGGAACCCAGTAAAATGCTTGTTAGTACTAACTCTAGGCTCACACCATACATAAGCAATCTTCTTGACAGTATCACTTCAGAGAATTAAAGATTAGTGTGTTCTCTACTGGCTCGCCTTCCTGTGCTGTTAAGAAAATGTTCCTTGAATAAGTGTAAGTAGTTTCCTTGAGGTAATTTTTTGTGGAAGAAAAAATTGTGCTGTTGAGTTTATTTAGTTGTGTCTTGAGGTCTTGCAAGCTATTGATAGGTCTGTCAACAGTTAAACTCATTGTCTGTAAAAAAAAGAAATAAATCCAACATGTTAAAAACTTATGGTACCATTTTAAAAACTAAATTCTCGAGTGTGTAAACACCGAATCACAGAATGCTGGGGCTTGGAAAGGGACCTCTGGACATCTAGTCCAACACCCCTGCTAAAGCAGGTTTGCCTAGAACATCTGGGTTTGGTTTTGTTTTAATGTGCTTTGCAGGTGACACAGTTGAGAACAGTGAAGCTCTTAAGTTATCTTTAAGAGTTCTCTGTAGCTTTTGAAGTCTGGTTTTTAAAAGCAGCAGTACCATGTGCAGCAAAACTGCAGGAAGGCAGCTTTCTGGTAAGAGGCACCATTCAGAACTGCCCAGCATCTCCCTTATTGCTAGATGAGAAGGTGGCTTGGCTGAGTAAGAGGGAGGTTGGGAGAGGCTTCTAATTACTTGCTGCCTTAACTATAACTTATATGTAATACTGGATCAGATAATGAAATGTAGGCTTGCATTAATTGTGCTGTTTGCAGCTCTGTGCTTCAAAGGGTAGGCTGGAGGAAACATTAAAGTTGTAGTTATGCATGTTAATTAATTGCTTGGGAATGTTCTGGCTGCAGTTGATGATTTCAGGGGGTATAAGTAGGTGACGTTGTCTTCCTATCTGCAAAATATGGTGTTGCTAATCCTAGCATGTAGCTCTGTGATTTTAGAGAGACAAAAACTTGGTGGCAATATGTTTTCTGCAGAAAAGCTTAGTAAAAGTAAATTTTTCTATAGAATTTGAGTTGAAAGTGTAATAGCGTGTCATCAACATTTTAAACTGATTTACTAAACCAGTTAATAGGTAATGTGTTAAAAAAACCCATAGAATTACTTAAGACTTGGGGAAAAAAACTGTCCCCAACTTGTTGTTTGTACTCTCAGCTTGAACCTTTCAGTCTGAGTCATATAAATGCACTAGCTCTGTGTGTGTGTGTAGTATATTAAAAAAAAAAATCAATGTAAATGGTATAATCTACAGGTGTGTTTTGGTAACTGATGTTTCTGATAAAACCATCCTTGGAGACTCAATGTTTTGGGTGGTTGGTAGAAGTTGAAAAAAGACTGTAGGAACATGCAGAATGAGGGGACCCATTACTTTCATCAGGAATAGAGTTTGTATGTATGTAGATTTGAATAAGGTGAAAAAATAGCTTGTCTTACTAATTTAAATATGTTTGAATTTAGGATGTTTATGCTCAATGGAGGTTAAGAAAACTAGCTTCCTGTGTATTGAGGAAAACAGTGTGCCTGATGTGCCTTCTGCATGGCCTTTCTATGTTTAAAAGGGACTTTTAAGGGCTTTTTTTGTTAACAGCAGTCTAGTTTGCCCCTATTTCACTGTTGCACAGCTTGGGTGGGCTGTTTCAGAGAGCTGCTCTGAGTGAAGGAAGTTTCTGGTGAGTCATGCAGTTCTTTACTAGCCTAATGACTGGGATAGTTTTTCTTAATGTTTAATTATTCCCTACGGATGTCTGGACCAGGCGTTAGTGCTTCTAACAGGTGATTCAATAACTTTCCTTGGCAACTTGTTACTTTACTGAACTATTATTACAGTTTTTGCTAATGCTAAGTTTACATTTTACCCACTGCAACTAATAGGTATAATTTCTCCTGGAAAGTACTTAATAATACTTGTTCCTCACTTGTTTTTGCAATATTTAATTGAATGTTTCTTACTGTTACCACACCACACGCTGTGGTAAGACGTGCTCACCTCTGGTGTGCGCCATGTAGTTTTTATTAATGTGTGTAGGTGTGTCAACATCCTTGTTCATATCTCTTTCCACCTTGGGACTTTATGCTTCATAGGGAGAAGGTAGAAATCTTTACCTTTTGTGGACTGAGTATCTATGGCATGCTAGTGGACAGTAAATTTTGAAATAATTAGTCTTTACATTCTTTTGAGGCTATGGAGTTGTGACCAATGCAAAAAAAAAAAAAAAGAAACCCTAACAGCCTGAAGCCGCTTTGGGTACTTGAGGGCTGATTCTGTCCTGGCCAGGTTAAGTAGCAGTGAATAACCTGAAAGACTGCATGTAAGCTGAGGAAAGGGGCTGAGAAAGGGCTGAGGAGGAGACCTGTGGAAATGCCATCCTAGGGGCTGACTCCGAGAGCTCTTGCCAGTGCTGTGAAGTGATCAGGGCTGAGAGTATCACGTGATCTTTGGACTTGGAAAACCAAACCAGAGCACAGATGTTAATATGTTAAGTTTATGCTCATGAAGAATCGGAACTGGAAGAGGATTTGGGTGGTTCCCAGAAAGAACTGGATGATTTTTAGGATGTGCGGTGAAATCTCGCAGTATGGCATAAGAGGTTTGGCATTCAGCAGGAACTCTGGTCTTCGACTCTGACCCATTGAAGTGCCTTTTGGCTGGAAACAGTAGGTACGCTGGTGGCTTGTCAGATGTGCAGTTTGTCTTGAGTGGGTGTGAAAAGGCAGGTGTGAAAAAGGCAAACATGACCCTCAGATATGTGAGGAGAGGAGTTTCAATATGAAGCCTTATGGTCCCTCTGCGGGTGGTGGGCCGTTGCATTTGAGAAGGGTGGATTTGAGTGGGTTGAATGAGGAACTTCTTCCGTGAGAAGTGATTGTGAAAGCACTTTTCTTTGCTTAGCTTAGCAAAACAGAGACTCAAAGGAATAAGACTGTCTATAAAAACACAACAATAAGGGTAAACATAAGGGACAGTGAAGAGTTGTTGGAACAAATGTGGAATTAGTTTGGAAATTGAAAAAAACCTTCAATGACAAGGGTGGGCATCTAGAGCAGACTTTTAGTGTAACGGGGATGGAAAAGACTATTGTTTCACAAGTTTGAATTAATTTATGATAACAGTTGTATGAAATGGTGCCTGTACAGCAAAGGACTAGATCTCCTGGTTTAGAAGAACCACTGACATCCCATTTTTCTGTGTTTCCCAGTTGACCCATTGGAATAACAAATGCACAAGTACTTATGTTGGTCAAAAATTTTGCTTGCTTCAGATCTTAAGACTTTCAGATATTTATATGAGAGTATCTGAAGGAAGTTGTAATATGTCTCCATCTAGTAATTAGAATATAAACGATTTTGTACATGAATGTTAACTTGAAAGCAGGAAGAGTACTAAGTCCTCCCATTTTGGGAGCGTCCTTCCTGAGGGATGGCTCTCTTCTGACAGCTACAGTTCAGAAGACCCTACATGCATGCAAGTCTCTGTCCTGGGGGTGAGTGTTTAATGGAGAATGATGTGCATGACTCAAATCAGCATTTTCAGCACTGATCTCCCAGTTTTCAAAAGCAGCTGCTGGGAGCCCCTTTGTGAGTCACCTACAAACACAAATCCAATTAAGCTCAGGGTTAGGCAAGGCAGGGACTGTCCCAGGAGATCCCAGTCCCTCTGTGCCAGGTCCCTCTGACCTACGTTTCGGAGGCTATTCAAGCATCTCTTTCCGCAGTAGTCTGGCAGGAGAAAGGCAGTTCCCCAAATAGCTGTGCTGGGAACCAGGCACATTTTCAGACATTTGAGCTGATGCTTTGTATTCCGTCTGGGTGCTGCCACAGCTTTTCTTTTTTTTAATGAGATGTGAAACCTAGGCCTCAAATGGGCTTTCCCAGTGGTCCGTGTGCAGCTTTAGGGGTGGTGCATCGCGGGGAACGTTCTCCGTGTACAGCTCTGAACAGCTGTAAAATATGAAGATACATTTTAGCAGTTTGTCTTTTACAATGGTGATACAGCCGCTCATCGAATTATCTGTCACTAGCATTAAGTGTTGTCAGACCTTTGGAAGCTTCTCAAAAGTGAGTTGTAATTATATGAATTTTAAAGTTTATTCTTATTCTAATTGGATTAGTTAAATATTCTTTTTAAAACTTAAAAATGATTGCTTTCCTCAAAAAGGTTGTATGAGTGGTATTTTGGAGTTACCTTTCTGTTATTTGCATGTATGTTAAGACAAGCATTTTGGGGGTTTGTCTTGGCCAATAAAAGCTGTGTGTTTCACATTTCCCATATTTGCCTTTCATAATCTATTTATGTGTCTTCTTAAAATAAGCAAATAAAAATCTGTTACCATTAGGACATAAGGATGAAATTCTGAGTGGCTCATTGAATTAAGGAATAATATCGTCACAGTGCTGCTGTTATCGCAAGAAAAATCATTTAACTTCTTTGCTATAGTTTTCACATTTACACAATGTGGTTAATCGGCTTTTCCTTCCTCTGGCTGTTGTACGGCTTGATTCATTAGTGTTTTTGCAAAGTTATGAGCCCCTTGGAAATAAACACCACATGGATACCACATGTTCTATGCATGCAGAATAGCTCAAATGAGCAGAGAAGTTGCTCTGAGACAGCACCAGCTGCCACAGGGCCCATCTGCAGAGCTGCGATTTCTCGTGTGTGGGTGAGCCTCAGCACAAGCACTGGGAAAGAAGGGTGAGAATAATGGGAGAACAGTCAGGAAAATGCAGACGGAAGAGGTGGAGGATTGGTAAGCAGAAAGCTAGGTGGTAGATACCTTAACTGAAAGAATACACACGGATGTTTGTAGAAGACATGTCAAGGAGATTTGATTGCTGATGGACAGCATTGCAAAGCTGTATGTGAAGTGTAATAGTGGCTAGCTGGAGGTCTGATTCAGGACGGACACAACATTTTGGGTAAAGTTTAGTCCATTGAGGGTGTTGCTCCATGTGTAGCCTTCAAACTGCAAGGGAAACATGGGACAGTGATGACTGATTGCAAGCTAGTCATCTGGCACCCCATGTGTTCCACTGTTTGCTTTCAAAGTAGTATACCTTATCTGTTGGTTTCTTCCTCATAAGGTTTTAGAAGAGAATGGAGAACAAGTGCCCTGTTACTCTGTCATGGTGAGTTTACAAGAAGTTGGTGGAGCTGAAACTAAGAACTGGACTGTTCCCAGGAAGCTCAGTGAGTTTCAGAACCTGCACCGGAAGCTCAGTGAGGTATGAATCTCGGTTAGGGGAGGGAGAAGATGCAAATTGCTAAAATTTGTCAGAATGATGCTTGGAGAGAGGAAAACCAGATAAAAATTAAATATTGCCAGTTTTTGTGCCAGCCTTTTGGCTTTTCGCCTTGTAGAGCTAGTTTTCTATCTGCGTATTTCTGGTTTCTGCCAGATCCTTATAAAACTTGGTTTTTTTGTTGCTTATTGATGAATGTTTTACTGGACTAACCCAGTTTCAAAATAGTATACGCTCTGCACTGTCATGCCAGAGCCTGCTTTAAAAACTAGATTTTGTCTCTGGCTTTGAGGGAGGTATTACAAAAGACAGCTTTTGGGACAGAAAAGGTTTCCTTTTACAGTGCTTTAACCCTTCTGTCTGGTGAGGGATAGATAATGATTGTGGTGTGAAGGGAAAGGGTTTAGATGTGTCAGCCCACAGTGGGTAAGGGAAGGTGTTTTTCAAGGTGCTGAGAGGAGTGTGGAAGGGAGATGAGAGTACAAAGGAGTCTTTTCATTTCTATTCTGAACTAACTGTGGTTTTTTACACATGTATGTTAAGTGAGCTCTCCTTTCTTTTACACAGTGTTTTCCATCATTAAAGAAAGTTCAGTTGCCTTCCCTCAGCAAGCTGCCGTTCAAATCCATAGACCAGAAATTCATGGAGAAATCCAAGAACCAGCTTAATAACTTTCTGCAGGTAAGAAAACAATGACAAAACCAATGGATGTCCAGAAAGGAGAATTGTCATGTCTGTGGAGTGGATGCTGTCTCTATTGACTAAAGAGAGAGCCTAGAACAAATAGGTGAGATGTAAGGTTTGATGCTGCAAATGTCAAAGTTGTCTAAAGTGCCTGAAGTTGAGATCAGTTTGGCTAATAGTAACAATTTCTCTAGTGGTAAGTTAATTTAAACCTTGATTAATTAAGAAATAATAAATAATGAATCCTGTAATTGCCTCTTTTAACTACAACAGTTCACAACAAATTTCTTACAAATCAGAACTGTTTCTACTTAGAAATTTGTAAGATTAAAAACTTTAATCTTACTAGTTCTAATACTTTAGAACTAGCTTCTTAAAGTATCTTTGAAGTGTGTTTGTAAGACACGGGGTTTTTTTCTCGCTGTACCTCTGAGCCACATCTTCATCAGTTTTATTGGATGGCCTGACACATCTTATTCTTTAACAAGAAATATTTAGTTGATGTGTTGTTTCTGTCATTATTTTTCTTTCTTAGAAATTGCTCTCTGATGAAAGACTCTGCCAGAGTGAAGCACTTTACGCCTTCTTGAGCCCTTCCCCAGAGCACCTCAAAGTTATTGATGTGCAAGGAAAAAAGTCGTCTTTTTCACTCTCCTCATTTCTAGAACGACTTCCTGGTGATTTGTTTTCTCATCAGGAGGTAAGTAGTAGAAAAGTAATCTTCCCAAATTTAATTACTTATCCAAAGTAAGCAGGGAGAGCCATTAACATAATGCACTTGAATGGCAGGTAATATTGGAAGGCATTACCAAAGGCATTTCCAAAGGTCATTTTTAATTTACTGGAAGTGAGCAAAGAGTCAGAAATAAGAGCTGTCTATGACTTTAAAAGATGTTTATTAATACCATGAGTTTCCTGCCCTTTGATAAATATATATATAGGCAAGTGTGTAGCCTGTCACAAGTAAACAAATGGCAGTCCTTGTGGGAGTGCTTATTTTTTATAGCAGAATTTCACTCTTTTTGTACTCTTGATATGCATGTTTCAGAGGGGTTTTGACAGGTGAAAATAATTATCTTAGGAACCTTCTTGTGGCAGGGAACGGCTGTGTCTCCTTAATTTCTGGACGACTTCTGAAGCAAAGGTAGTTTTGTCAAAAACTTTGGCAAATGATGCAGGCTCACTGAGGAAATTTGCAAATGCAGGCAGGAGCCAATGTGGGCAAACCAGCTGGAGACTTTGACACTAAGCCCTAAAAAACCATTGTCTTTCAAAATGCAGTGAAGAACAGATTAGTGTCTAAAATAGGTCATTAACTAAAGTTAACCATACTTCCATGGCTCTCTATTCTGTGTGGTTTATGTTGCAGTTAAGCAGTCTCCAAGAAGCTGTTCCTATTCCCCTTTTTAGTTATGTTATATGAAATAATTCTTTTCTTACATGCTGTAGTTGTCTGCGGTGGATGGGCCTCCTGAAGGATAAATGGAGTTTAGGGAACTTGTACAATTCTAGCCTGTTAATAGGCAAAAAGTTGGTCTTGCATCTCTAGGGAATAAGAAAATCCTAGATAAATTTCATTTCTCAAAATTGCACTTTATTTGCACCTAGATGCTGAATGCCAGTGTCTCATTTCAGAGTAATAAATACAAAGAAAGTTTGAGAGACTAATTTTACACTTTGATAGTACCATAGTTCTAAAAACAACAGTGCGTTCACCAAAACGTTAGGTAGGAGTAGCATAAAAGCATAGAAGCATGAAACTGTTTGTATTTTGCTATTTAATTGAACAACATCCTCAAGAGAAAAGCCAGGCTGCATGTATATTGCATTACATGAGTGTGTAGGAGGAGGTAGTTAGGAAATACGGGAGAAGGAAAGGGAGTTCATAATGAGAGTGCGTGAGATAGGAGAGAGAACAAAGAAATGAAGCAACGGGTACTGAAAAACTGAAGGAAGTAGAGCAAAAAACACCCAGAGTATATGGCAACAGAGGAGTCGGAACGTGACTTCTTACTCTGTTTTAAATGTAATACTATTGCTTTCCTGTTCCTTGTGGGACTAGGAGCTTAATTTTGGCTTGACTGTATTATGCCAGGCACTGTGCAAATGCAGACAAAGACCATCCTGCTTCACATCCACCTTCCCTCTCCTCTCCCCTCCCCTCCTTTCGTAGGGTTAAACATGAGACAATAGAATACAGGTGGAAGGAGTATAGGAAACTGTTAGACCCTCTGAAGCAGTATGGCAAACGTTTGTCCTAGTTTAAAAATAATGATAAAATTAAGTGGAGGGAGGGGAATTGTGAGGCCATCTGGGATGATCTCTTAATTTTTCTTGGACACTCTTCTCTCTGTGAGCCTTAGATCAGCTCAGTCTTGCCCAGTGGTAGCATTTTGGGTAATTTACTAGATGAGTTAAACTAGGGTTAAATCATTTGATACGAGGTCATTAATGAAGTTAGTTGTGTTAAACTACGCATTACAAAGCTGTTACAGTTGTGTTCTCTTTGTAACTAAGAGTTCCTGGTTTGGTTCATATTTTGGACTTTGTAGAAGAGAATGCTCTTGTGCAGTGCTCTGCCTTTTATGTCATGTCTCACATTTTTCAAATACGTGTTAGAGCAACAATATTACCTCTTGAGTGCTGTTTTCAGGATTAGATAACGCAGCAATTTCAGATCTCTTGTATATACAGCTCCTTGGACAGGGCTAGCTTTAGAACATATTTCTTAGCTGTCAAGACCAAAACCAAATCAGAGGAAAAAATGCAGTTGATATCATCTAGAAGAAGGGCTTTTAAGTTTATAAGGTGTTAATGGATAGAAGATGCACTGTGGTGTAAGAATTTGCGCTTCTCATTGCATTTTCTAAATGACAGAGGATTCGCTGAACAGCAGAAAAATAGAACAGGGACCTTGGAGAAGTCATCAGGTTTACTCTCCTGCTCCAAGCAGGCTTAACTGTACTGGCAGAATTCTTGGCACGTGTTTGTCTAATGTGTCTTTAAACCTCCGATAATTGATGTTCCCTAGCTGAGCAAGGCAGTGTATCCCAGTTCTCAGCTATCTTCATGGTTAGAAACCTTTTCTTACTGTGTAACCTAAGTCTACCTCCTTTAGCCAGCTAGCTCTTGTCCTGTGTGCAGCAAACACAGAGCAGTTTGGGTTAGGATCATCTTGGTTATCAGAAGTAGCTGCTTTCCTTTTGTCTTTTATTCTTTTATTTCTTAGACTGAGCAGCCCTAATTTCATCTAGTTTTTGTTAGGTTATGTTTTATTTAGTTCCTATGGTTTTGCACTGAACTCTCCCAATTATGCATGTTTCTCTTGGAAATCTGGTGACTAAAATCTGAAACATGATGCTCCCACTGGGTTTTCCTATTCCCATGTATGAAAATAATTTCTAGATCTGTGTGTGTGTGTCATACAAACAATGTTTGTGCTTAAACATCATGCTATTACACTCGCGTTTCCCACAGCAGTATGGTCCTGGGATCTTTTTCTCTAGTCTTATCAGTATCGGCTGTTTCATTTCCTGCATTTACACAGTGAGTTATTGCTGCTTTGCATCTGTCTTTATATGAGACTGCACGCTGTGAGCTCAACTACAAATTCAGTAAGTTCACCTGCAATTTCAGTAAATTTGTTTTCTGTTCTGTTGCTCAAGTGCTTAACGAAAATATGGAATGATGTCTAATATGAAAAAATAAATAAAACTTAATTTCTTTGATAATTAAAATAATGAAGGGCCAAGAAGCCTGTTGACCAGAGGAAGATAGTGAGCAGGACTAGAGTTTGCTCTAGACTGTGTCCCTGGAGAAAACTCTGTTCATTGTCAGTGAATTTGTGCACTTGTGTGGTAAGATGGGTAATGATTTGTGGTTTCCTTGTGTGGCGTTTCTTTGTCAGTATGGTGTGGCTTTTTGTTCCCTGCCCCCAGTCATAGCTTAGCTTAATTTTTGCAGAAAGCTTTAAAAGCTGGAGACTCATCAAGCTGTGAAGTCAGTAAACAGGGGAGTCTATGGGGACCTTCACAGTGCACGTCAGTGCTGTGGTGTTTTTCCTTTTGTTTTTCTGGTTATGAGGAGAGAAGCAGCATCTCAAGTGCTAGAAAAAATGCCAAATGTGACACAAAGTGAAGGGTACAGGTTGTGTAAGTGTTGGAATATGCAACACAGTGGCATTATTTATTTATAGACTACTGTGCAGTGCCATGTCTGGAGAAGATTCAGGGACTGGAAGTGTACCTGCAGTCAATGATGGACTTTAGATGGTATGTAGAGGGTGTGAGGAAGGAGTAAGTCAAACTGATGTACAGTTGAGACACTGTAGGGATACTCTTTGTATAGCAGGGTTCAAATGACAGGCAAGGGATGGCTGGAAGATTGTGACCATAAGAATAAGGCCAAGGCACACACCAAAATAATGCAAGAGAAATAGAGCCATGAAGCTGGTTTTCCAGGCTAGGTGATGAGAAGGTTAAAAATAAAGCAGTATTAGATGATGGAATGATAAGGAAGGCAAAGGAAGAGATGACAGATTTCTTTGAAAACCAAGGCTGAAGAAAGAAAATTTGTCTGCACGCCATTCCTGAACCAGAGACTGGGGCGTTGCACCAGCCTCAGTGGGGGTCAGGTCTACCTCACTGCAGCTTTGCTCTAAGCATAGGTGGGCAGGGGAAGATCCAGGAAAGCAAAGGGATGTGCTGACTGCCACGAGTAATGGTGGGTGGTGTAGTCCTGATGCTGAAGCAGACCTTCATGACACTGAGAAACAACCTGCTGTCTGCTCTTCATTCTTGAATAAATGGTACCGCCAAAACTGAGGTGGTTCAATCCTTTCTTCTCCCGTCAGTCTGTTCTGAATAACTCCCTTCGGTACCCTTAGCTTGGGTATCCTCAGGCTCAGGTCCCTAAGTATCACCATATTGTGTTTCTGCCTGCAACTGTTACGTGGTAATGGTGCTTGTCTTTGCAGTGCCCAGTTCCTCTTCCGGTGCCAGGTTTGGCTCCCAACTCACTGCAAGGACAGCTTGCTGGTGCCTGATCCCACTGAGGGGCTTCTGCTGTGCAAGGCACTGTCTGCTCTGCAGGGGAGCCGGCTACCTGCTTCTCCCTGTGCAATAACCAGATTCTCCCCCTTTCTTCCTAGCTGCTTGCATTGCAAACAGCTCCAGCTGGCTAGCTCCCCATCCTGGGTGTCCTTCATGAGTGTTGCATCAGAGGGGGCTTTGCAATCAGAAACACTTCTGAGTGCCGTCTCCTCCTTACACCTCTCACCTGCTTCCTAGCAGTTCATGGCTCCCACATCACCTGCTTTCCCTTATCCAGCTGGTGTTGGCAGGACAATATAGGCAGTAGACCCTGCAAATCTGGGCAGATCCACCCAGCGTTGAGGGGCTTACTGCGGCAAGGCTGCAGGCAGAAGCTCTAGGAGCGGTGATGACCCCAGCAGTGCAGAGTGACCTCATCACTCTTGTCTGGTGGGAAGTGCAATCCCTTTTCAGGCTCCTGGTGAGGTTCGTGTTTGCCAGATCCTGCTAGCAGCAGAGTTGGTGGCTCTAATGCCCTTTCTTGAAAGGGCTGGCTGTGCTCCTTCCCCAGAGCATGGCAGTAACTAAATCCATTCTGGAAGAAGGATGGGGAACTGCAGTGCATACCCATTTTGTGTATCTCTTCCTAGGAAGAAACGGAAGAGGATAGTGACCTGTCGGACTATGGAGAGGAAGTGGATGGGAAAAGGGACTCTCTTGCTGAACCATGTTTCATGCTGATTGGAGAGATTTTTGAGCTGCGAGGAAGTAAGCTGTGAACCTGCTTATTTGCTAGTGGAATCTGTTGGCCAAGAAATCTGGGGCACTTTGTAATTTGGATTTTTCTGTTGTTGGAATAAGTGGAAATGTTCTTGCAATCTGTATAGCCAGTTTGTTTGGAACAGAGCTGTTCTTCAGTAGTTCACGACTTCGGTGCTTTCATTCAAAAGTGAAATTCCAGTATAATATGGCAGCAAAAAATGTAACTGGTAGGGAACAGCATTTGCATTCAATATTCTCAAGTTTTTAGTTATAAAAAAAAAATCTGGGAAAAGCAGAAAACTACAAAAGCATGTTTTCTGTAAATAGGCTGCATGTTACAGTGTATGAATTATGAGGAAGGAAAGATGGCTTTATTACAGAACATGTCACTGATAAACCAACATAATTTTAGTGTCCATTTTAAATGTATTATGTATGCATTTTAGTTAGGGGAAAAGACGCTAGAATTGTGGCATCTTGCAGCATCAGATTTTTTTCCTTCTTTACGTAATTGATGATGGTAATAAAAAAAAAGTTTTGTTTTTGTTTGAATATGCAGCCACGCTTGACACGCTATAAAATTATTTACAGGGTAACTATTAGAAAATGCAACACCTTCCAAAAACGGCAGATGTTATCTTCCAAATATAGACTTTCTTGTGCTGATGGTGAACAATATGGAAGGAAGATTAACCAGTAATTACTAGGAAGCACTCACATTTGTTTCATTTATTTGTAATGAAAAGCTAACTGCTTGGTTTAGTTGAGTGAAAATGTTTTCAGAATTTTAATTATGCTGCTATGTGTACAACGTTACACTAGTAGATATGAAAAGGGGGTGAATTCTGAGGCATTCTCTTTTTTCTAGTAGAAAAAGGCGTTTGGGTAGTTGTATGGCTCAATAAACTTGAAATAATCTTACACATAAAAGTTTACAGTATAAGCTACAAATGCGTATTACAGATATGTTTATGAAATCTGCAAGACTTAAAAACCATATAGCAAACAGTACAGGGAAAGCAGTGAAGAAAAATGAGACCCATGTGCAATTAGAGAAATCTTATAAAGGATTATAACAGATATGTTTACTGTTAGGAGTAGGTTGGGTTTTTGCAGGGAGGGTTGAGGGGAAGGTTTTGGACACGATCATGGGTTCCCTAGTGATCATCTTGATCTTTATTTTCTGTCACTTTTCATTGTTCTAGTGTTCAAGTGGGTCAGGAAAACATTAATTGCACTAGTTCAAGTCACTTTTGGAAGAACTATCAACAAGTAAGTAGCTGTGACTTTAATTGAACCTGCATCGTTGTTCTGTGACAAAAAAAGCTGAGAGCAGAATTGTTAAAAAAATATACTGGACATTCTGTTGTATGTGATAATCTGAATTTGTTTTCCACAGCTCAATTTACAAATACATTACGTTGATTAGAAAAGACACAGATCTGTGAATTATTATCTCTTTCCTTATTTTTCCCCCTACACAGGAATTTGCTTTTGGAAGAATACAATGTTTCATGGGAGTTCATTTTTTATGTATATATAAAATGAGTTGCTGTCCTGTTGATCTAAGTGGCTTTTTTAGTTTATGCTTTCTTAGAATCCCGTGAAGATTTTTGCCATATGTGAAACTAGGTTTCTGTTTTAAGTGTTCTTTTCAAATCAAACACGTATTTCTCTAAAGTGACTGAAATAGTGTTTATACATTATGAGAACCATTAATTTATAGCATGAAACCTGTACACGTGTAACAGTGATGTGTTTTCATAAAGGTATTTTTCTGTATCATTTGAAGACATGTCTGCCAAGTGAGGCCTGGACGAGGCTATGAAGTAAGCGTGCATGTCTGTACACACTTTTTGTGTGGAAAGCTGTATCACTGGTCAGAAAAATTTTGGAGAAATATTCCTTCTCTTGTCAGATAAAGGCCTACAGTAAAACTTGATTCAATAGAGCAGGTGATTGATAGAAACATATTTCCCATGACTCTGATCAGTACTGACACTCTGGCGCATGATCATGTTTTCCTTAGGAAAGCCTGAATACGTGATTTCTTAGCACGTTCACATAGGCAAAGGGCCACTGAGAATCTGATGAACTGCATTATTTTGCTTTGGTGTAGCAGTCTGACTGTTACACAGGTAAGTGTCACAGCCCAGAAATCGACCAGCGGAACAGGCTGTTACTTCATCCAGTCAGTTGACTAAATTTGCACATGCCAGCATGGCTTTTAAAACCTCTCACATACGTTATATAGCAGTAAATTGGACCAGAAGCGATGGAAGGTCATGCAGATGACTGCTGGTGAACTGTTGGTTTCTGGCAGTATCCATTCGCTGAGTTTTAAATTAATCTGTTCATTTGTTCACACACTGCTGATAATTAGCATGAAAGACACCTGAGACAGGACAGAGAGAAAGAATGTAATGTGTGTGAGCACAGCATGCATGCAAAGTTGCTATATAGCTTTTTACATGTTTGTTGAGTTTTTACATTATTTTAAGGGTTTCGGCTGTACTGCAGCACAGTTAAGGCAGTGCTGCCTGGAGCCTGCTGTCCACCTCAAACTCTGTGCGTTGGGAGTGCATGCAGCCACAAGGGGAGGCTGCTATCTCCTTTTGCAATCCCTTCACTAATGTGGTTTTGGTATATGTGAGGGAACTTACTGCGCTTTTATCAAAATTTCATCTGTTTTTATCCCACCAGGCACACCTGTGCATGCAAGTAGTTTGGAGTTCGCTACAATTAGTTAGCTGATTTTTATGTCTTTGCCCAGAGGAGCCTATGTACTGCCCATCCTTGAAATATATACGTGTTTCAGCATAGTATTTGTAATATGTTTGTGGATTACATTGAAATGTAGCCTTCTCCACATCTTGGTCAGGTATCTGGAGTGGCCTAGACCCTAGAGCATCCAGAGCTAAATATGACTTTCTATGATGTTGGTGAAACTGGCTCAGATAAATTGGGATAATTAGATGAAAATGAGCCTTGCTTCATTACTTTCAGGAGTAAAAATAATAAACCTGCATAAAATATGAATGTGCTCCCTCCTACGCTTCTTTACAGGCAAATCCGTGACACCATACACTGGATGTTCAGTGAACCAATGCTTGTTTACTACATTGGTGTGTTTCGAGATGCTTTTTGGCCAAATGGAAAGTTAGCACCACCGCCAAGAGCCAAGAGCGACGAACAAAAGCAAGAGACAAAACAGAGAGCACAGCAAAAACTACTTGAAAACATTCCAGGTGAGAACTTTTATTCTGCTTAATCATGGATTTAATAACTAGTAAGGAAACTGGTTAATCAAATACTGTTCTGCTGCATTTTATATTTTTCCTGTGGAGTTGTAAATTATGGTGATTTGCATAAATAAGGATAATTTTGGCCTTACTGTTTGCCTCTCTCAGGTAAAGGGCATGGATTCAGGTGTTACTGGTAGATGCAAAACCCAGTATCACTGTACTTCTGTCTGTATGTAATACTCATCAAGGAACCTAAGTTAAGACTGTCTCTGCTGTTTCTCTGTTAGCAAATACCAGGTGGTTATGCTACCTTGAACTACTTGACAAATAGGGAGAGTGGCACCACTCCAATTACTTCTTTCTGTTATATTTCAAAACCAAAGAAGGAGGGTCTGCCCATGCTGTCAGTGTTGCGTGCTGCTATTTCTGGTGAGAGGTTTCAGAGCTCTGAATGTTGGACCTGCAGCCTGGATGGAGTAGGGTCTAGATGGAGTGGGATCTCCAGTACTTTCCTTTGCCTGCCGTTACTGGCCAAGGCCAGACAGCTTCCTCTTCAGCAGGCATGTTTCTGGGGCGCCATTCTGAGATGCTCCATCCCATTCACAGGACGGGGAGTCCAGTTACAGAATTCTGACTCTTCAGAGATCGTGTAAACCCAAAGGCACTTAAATATAGCTTGAATGCTTTTTATCTCCCCTCGATCTGAATAGAGTGTACTTTAATGAGCTATTTTATGGCTTCACTGAGATATCTCGTATACCCCTTTGCATTATGTTGTTTAATCAACTGTTACTGCAAAAATAGCAGCAGATATGCATGTAATATATTTGTCATTTGGTGTATAAACAACCCTTCATTTACTTTGTTATATACTCACCTACTTACTTGGAGTAGCCTTCCATAGTTGGTTTGTAGTTTTCTTTGTTTGAAGAGATATGTCAGGACATAGCTAAATGCACCTTGAATTAATGATGAAGCACTGGATCACCAGTTGTTCCATTTTATCCAAAATGTAACTAATTGACTTGGAATTCTCTTACCTGCTTGCTTATGGGAAGTATGTTCTGTGAAGACCTAGAAGCAATTAAAGTGCTAAACCTGTTTTAAGTGTTGTAGGAATTATGTCTTTGTGGCTGGAGGTGTATTTAAGTGAATGGTTTAATAATGTATGAGAGTAGACTTCACTCTGCGAGGTGAACTACTTAAAAGGCATACTGTATATCAAGTTAAAACACTTAAAATGTTGTTGTTGAGATGCATACACTATTATTTAACCTGGGTAACTTGAGAATAAGGCTGTCTTTTCAACTTGTGACCTAAGTTACCCGTGTGTTTTTAAAAGGTTGCTGAATGGGACTATGTATCTTGTAACCAAGGGCCATGAAGTGCAGCAATTTTTGTTTCCCCTCCTTTATGGGTAGTAATGTTAGCTGGAGGTGTTGCCTAGCGTGAGTGAAACAATATAAGCTGAAGTAACATTTGTTGCAGATACTCTGCAGAGTCTGGTTGGACAACAAAATGCCCGTCACGGTGTAGTGAAAGTGTTCAATGCGTTACAAGAAAGAAAGGCTAACAAGCATCTACTCTACGTGAGTAACCAGAAAAGTAGCCTTTTAACTTTATAATCCTGTTAATAGCTGAGCTCTGCTCACTCAGTATTAAAGCCTGGAGCGTGTGTGTCCGCAGAGGTTTATGTTGGGCTGTTGTTCCCTGCGAGAGTAACTTTTTTTGTTACGAAAATAAGTCAGAAAAAATGTATTTGGTTCCATCATTTGACTAATTTTTAATAACAAACAGCTGTTGAAGTTTAAAAACAGTATTGCTTTTGTCTAAAAGAGATCCTCTACCACATCCAACTTGCCTGACTTCATAGGGTGCAAACTAATTTCTTCATACAGCTGAGAAAAATAAACATACCTTGGAGAATCCTAAGGAAGGAGAGTTCCGGGACTGGCCCACAGTTAGGACGTGACAGCCCTCCAGAAGTCCCACTCCTGTGGTTGGGACTGGTTGGAGTACGCAGCTGGATCCAAGTGTAATACCGTCACTCGAGAGGGCAGTCTCCTGTGGCTCATTTCCTTCAGCAGCAAGTCGCATAACACAGCCTCAGCACAGCACCTCTGCTCAGGAGATGCATGCCCTGGTGCTTGCTTATGTAGCTACTGCGGCTTTGACAGAGCAGCAGCAGTTTATTATACAGGGTGGGAAATCTCCCTGTGAAAGCAGATGCCCGTGGCACTTGCCTTCTTTGAGCCTTAAGACATTTCCCGTATTACCTGTAGGGCATGTGCTAACTTTAGGATGAAAGAGAAGTAGTTGCATGAATGACAAGTAGAACGACCCTACACGTTTCTGTTATCTGTGATGCTCTGAAGATGTCAGAAGGGAAGAAGCAATTCTCATGTGCACCTGCGCTCACCTTAACTCTTTTCTGTTTTTCAGGTTTTGCTGGAACTGCTGCTAACTGAACTGTGTCCTGAGCTAAGAGCTCATTTAGAGCAGCTTAATGCCACTTAAGTTTGAATCTGCACAATTGGACCACTAGAGAAATGTCTATGTCCATTAATAGACATGAAACTTATTTTCCTCTTTTCCATAGAGGGCTGAGGACTACAATTATTTTTAGCATTTTTCTTTCCTCTTGAGTTTTTTGTGAAGTAAACAGACTTGAAAAGATCTGATGCTGTAGTAGGGTAGACCAAACAATGCTGTATAGTTGCCAATTTTTATTTAAACTGTTCTATTTGACTACTCTTCTGTTTCAAATATAGATTGAAAAATAAATGTTCATATAAGCTGAAAGAAATCAGAAAATATTTTAAACATTTATGAAAAGAATTTTGCTTATAGTGGTAAACTAATGAATGTTGTACAGTTCTAATCTCCTCACTGAGGATCTGAGCATTCCTTTTTTCTTGTGTATTGAAAAAGCCTTGTCGTGCAATACTATGTGTAAAGCTATTGTGAAAATTTTATCAATTTTTGTTTTTACCAAAGATCTCCTGTAGTTTGAAGCACTTGTAAGCAATAAATAACACAACTGGATTGCAGTACTTGATAATGAGGCTGTACTGACAATGAATGAATGAGTTTGACAGTACTGGTTTCCTAAGGAGTATTTACGTTACTTTGAAGTCTGTGTCAAAAATATGTATTGTAAACTGATATGTCCTAACAGAATGCCTGTGTTAAATGTTAGTTCAGAGATTAGTGCTGATGAATTGCTTCTATGAATGATTAAGTAGACATTTAATTAAAGCATTCTAATAACTTCCCTGATATTACTCAGGGCTGTTTTACTCAAATACCCCAATTTCAAACAACCTTCAAATGTTTCCCGTATTTTATACAAGGAACGAGAACAATGTCTTCAGTGTTTTTTTAATTTATGTAAAAAAATGTAAATATGGTCTTAATGCACATCTAAATAATTAAACGTCATCAAAAATACCTAGGTGACACTTACTACTTTCTTTCAAATTCAGCACAGTTGAGCTCATAGAGAAACTGCTTGCAATTAAGACTGGTGATATTGTAAGGTACACAAAATTGGTATGGCTCTATTTAAATCAGTGTTTCTAGCAACATCTAGCCTTCTGTTCCAACAGTTTCAAAAAAGTTTTCAAGTCGTGGCACGGTACTAAGCAGCAAGCCAAATTCTGCACATACAAAGTTTTACAAGTAAATAGGTATTTAGAAATGTCTAAGCTTACCACAGCAATCGGTAAAATTCACTAGTGGTTAATCAAAGTATCTTTTGGTAAGAGGTTCAGCATAACATTGCTCAGGCATACACACCCCTAGCCAAAAGGTTTTCAGCTATTTCTAATACAAACAGAGGCAGTGTAAATGCAATATGAAGGACTGAGGAGAACAGGCCTTGTGCAGAGGACATATATATTGAATGTTTCCATAATAATCGTTTGGGGTTTTTTCTAATAGTTCAGGAAGTAGTATTTTCTAGTTTCAGAAGTTGAAGTGATCTTAACTGTAAAGCTTCATGTATGTCAGGGTTTAAAGCTGGGCTGGCTATTAAACAAACAACAGACGCTCTTTGTTAACTCCCTCCCTCCCCAAAAAGGGGTGGGGAAGAGAAAAGGGAAAGAGACTTATGGGTTAGAAAAGTTAAACCAGCTTTAATCTAACTACAGTAATAATGTATTATAATAATAGGAAAAAAATAATGAAAAATATACAAATACACAAATATGTACAAACCCAATATCAAGCTCCCCCCCACCAATGACCAATACGTCACCCTGGACGCTGCAGGGCAGGCCCTGGGAAAGTCCCGGACTGCACTCAGCAGCAGGCAGGAGCTGGATTCAGGAATTCACGGATTGGGATCGAAGGCAGTAGAATTGGACAGAGTCCTCGTCGGACACCAGCCATAGGAGAAGAGAGCGAGACCCTCGTGATCCCTCAGCTTTATACCAAGTATGACACGTATGGGATGGAATACTCCCTTTGGTCAGGTTTGGGTCACCTGTCTGACCCGCTGCTCCCCACCGCAGGGTCGCAGGTGTGACCCCTTCTCTGCTCTTTCAGTTCTGGCACATAAGAAAGTTAGCAGAAGCAAGCATCGACTGTGGTCTCCATAGGGATAACTATAAGCAAGAACCTTTCTGCATACCATTCCTTCTGATGTTCCAGCACTAACTATAAACACCGAGCCTTATCACTCCTAGAAGCATCTACTGTCTGGAAAAACATGCAGTTAATTTCAGAGAGTGCAGCTTCTCAGAAGACACTTAACTAAAAAGCAAAGGTACTAAAAGAAAATTGGTTCTGTCCTGGCCCAAACCAGGACAATGTCATACAACTTTGTGTCAATTTCCAACTTTGAATCTCTGCAGTCTAAGAGTAAAATGTGTTAAGGACATGTAAGTAGATCTAGGTGCATTAGAAAAGCCTGTGAAAGAAAGTGTATGCACCACTAGGAGAGGTAAGATTTAAGAATGGTCGTGGCCTGTGAGTGGGTTGTATGTAAAATCTAGACAAGTTTACGCTTTTCAGAATATTAAAATGTAATGTTTAAATACTAAAAATGCAGAAAAGGACACAACCATTTAGATTTGGTTTTGTATATGTGCTATACAGCAGTATGACGTTAAGAAACACAGGACATCTGTCCCAGCAAGAAGTCCTTATCTTAAGTCTTCAACACCATTTTAGAAAGTCTGCCTTTGCCACATCTCAGTTAAAGGAAGAGTGTGAGCTTTTTGCTTTCTCTTTTTTTAGATAAAAACGAATCTGTAAGTTGCTTTAAGTAGTAACTTATAGAAAGTTGAAAAGCAAGCAGTAAGTGATGTAATTGCTGGAGACTAAAGACGGTTTATTGTAGGAAATACACTTATATACCAGTCACCGCTAAAGGAAACGTTGAGTTCTCCCAAGATTAGCTGCCAGTTCGAGGTCAGAAGCAATGCCAGGATCCAGAAGGCATGCCTGTGAAAACAAAGAATAGGGAGTTTTAGTTTATAGCTAAACCAGCATTGTATGTTGTCAATATAATGTTAATAAGGTCTTTAAGTTTTGTTGACATTATCTGAGATAATCATCTTGTTAAAATATGAAAGAATTAATATATTCAACTTTAAATCCCTGTTTCTGTTGTCATGTAAGAAAAAAATCAGTATTTAAAATAACCATACTTGACTATAGTGTTAGGCTTGTTTTTATTTTTTTATGTTTGTTTGTTGGTATGGCATGTGCTTACAGACTGGATCAGTTTCATTCACTTCCATCATCTATTTCAGTACCCTATGGGATGCCCACATTCTGTTCCTTGCCTCTTTCAAAACTGACTGGCTCTAAGAAGGGTAAGCCAAAACCACAGCTGAACAGTTAATTAAAAATGCAAACATGATTTTCATTTTAAGTAGGTATGATTGTACAGTTAACAGCAGAATTATTTTCCAGGTACAAAAGAAACTGAATGCACCCACAACTCTTGCTTTTTACTTGTTCTAAAGTTACTGCTTCTGACAGCCTGCTTGTTTGTTTTCTGTCCCTTCTCTTTTGTTGATGTCTTAGAGATGCATGGCACCAGTCAATAGAAATTGTCTGTCTTTATACCAAGAAGCTAGTGACATGCCTAGATCAGTCTCAGACGTACAGCTAGTGAATGATGAGTGAAAGTTGTACTTTTCTTTCAGTTGTGATGGTTACGCTAGATCTGATGGAAGATAGTGGCAAGGGTTATACTCACAGAGAGGCATGCGGCAGCATGACCCTGATGGCCCTCTTCCATGCCTTAAGACTTACCTAGGACTACTGGCTACAGTGTTCGTGACACCCCATCTTATATTCCTTTTCTTATCTCTTACTCATCCTATCCTCTGTGACACTTTTTGCAACAAGAGAACAAAATGTTTAAAAGGTATATATTCAGAGGATCAGCTGCTCTGCTAGGCCTCTTGTATCTGTGGCTTCCCTGAGTAAGAAGCCATAAAAATTATTTGATAATTTATCATTTACGTAACTCTCCATTTATTTGGATTGCACCAGGCTGGACATCAGAATATTCTACTTGCAGAAACAAATGGTCTCTATGTGCACAGAGATCATAGAATCTCTCTGAAGCACAGATCCAACTTGCTACACTCCTTCAGCTGGCGGAATCATCTTGCCTTGACTGTACGTTTAGGCATCAGTGATATTATTTAGCAGATTCATCTTCTCGAAGCCATTATTGATCTTTTTCCTCAAGCAATAAATCTTACTCCAACTTTAGAACTTTCAAAAAAATGTGACCTATTTTTTCTCCTGTATATCAGTAACACTATCAGCTATCACTAAAAATGTAAACATAAAAATAAGCGTGACAACGAGGTGTGACTGATCTAAGCTAATGAACATTGTAATTGTTAGAGAATCTGAAGTAGAGGAAAAGTTAGGATTTTTCAGTTTGAGAGAATGACAGATAGCAAATTAACTGGGATAAAATTATTCAAATCATTTAGCTAATTTATCTTGCAAGTTACCAAGCTCTTTGCTGTGGTGATTATCACAGATTGTTGTTGTTGTTGTTGTTTGGCAGAATGCATTGTTTGCTTAAGCAAGTGGACAAATAGTATCCTTTCAGGACTATTTTTAGTAGTTTTCAATATATGTTTTATCACTTTTCATTTTCTTGCACAGATATTTTCTTTTTTCATAAATAATGCTGGAATCTTTAACCAAACAGCAAGTTTAAAGACTCAAATCCAAGGAATCACTCAATTTCATGAGATATAAATTAGTCTGTAAGACTTTCCTGACTTACCTTAGAATAGTATATTTTAGCAGCAGCTTGATCTTGCTGTATACCTAGGCCAAGCTGGAGGCACCTAGCCAAGTAGAAAGCAGCCATAGCAAACCCCTTGGCTACGTATGTAGGGAGACAATCAGTTCTCTTTGCTATCATATCAATGTCGTCATTTTCTGTAACCCTGTCACAAAATTTACAGCATTAGATTAGATAATGCTATTTCACGCAATAATTTAAGGTGACTGTATATGATTTGACAACTTGACAATCCTTTCCATTTACATCATTATCCAAAATAAGCTGCAATCTACATGTATTCAGCAGCCTGATGAGGATTCTTCTATTCAGTATGTGATTTTAAGTTAGTCTTACTTGAATATTGTGGTGTTAAGGAGCAAAAAAATATGTGACTCCTGCGGTCACTTCCGTTATAGTTATACAAGTTATAAAAGGCAGCATATTTTACACTTATTGTTCCTATTAAAATATTTCATGGAAATTAATGTATCTGTGGAAGAAAGGTAAAGCTCTTCATATAATTGAGCAACCTCATTTAGTGGAAGATGTCCCTGCCTGCAGCAGGGGGATTGGAACTAGATGATCTTTAATGGGCCAACCCAAACCATTCTATGATTCTAAAATTCCAAGTTGTCACTGGGATATTGGCAAATCATAGTACTGAAGATCGTAGACATAATTGAGAGCCTCATAAGACCCACTTAAGACGACCGCTTATGACTGTTTCAGCTCAACTATTTTCTTTCTTCTGCATGCATCTGTCTGCTTGCTGTCACCTTTTATTTTCAGCACGTTGTTTTTACTAAGAACTGTTTTAAGAATCGGAGGAACAAAGTGAACATTGTTTTAATCATTGTTTTTAATCAGGCTATAATTACCTAGTATTGTTACTACAATATTAGGTACAACATTTTCTAAGTGGGAGTTGATTTCTTTTTTCCTGTTGTCTTAAAACTGAAACTCTCAAGCCCCGTATCCTTTCCATATACCAAACAGTAATGATATGCTGCTTCACACATAATTTTATTTTTTTGTTGTGTCAAATAGTTGCAGACTTGACAGAAAAAAAGTGCAAGTCATTTCAGTTTACAGCTACTCCCTATAAATCAGTGTTTATGAAAGATGGCTCTGAACTAACCCCCTGCAAGTCAGTGCCTGCCAGAGCCCTTGAATGTGTTGAGAAAAAAACGTTCTCCCACCTAATTTGGTCCCATTAACGAATACAGTAACACAACAGAAAAAAAAACCACCAAAGCCTTACTAGCAAGAATATTCAAATGTAATAACAGTAACCTATTACCTTTTATCTTTTTTGATACAGTATTTTTGCTTCCTTTCCAAAAGATACACTGCTGTTGCAAATAATATCTAGTCAAGTCAGGCAAAAATTCTAGTTCAGCACAGTTGACTTTGGTAGCAATGGGTAAGTAGAACTGTACGGGATAACAAAATTGGTATTTGAAGTGAAGAATCAATACCTAACCTAGACACTCCAAATGTTAGGAAAGGTTATACTGTACATAATCACATGATGTTTGTACACAGTGTAACAAACTGCATAGTTGGTATGAACATAGAAGTACAAACAAATTTTAGCAGAAAAGCTATTGATACTGGATACAACCAGTTGAACCGCTGTGAGATTTTTTTGCCTCAAGGCCAAGTGCAATCCCAGTTAAGTGGAACCGTTTCAGGTATGGTGGCAGCGTCTTTTGATTCGGAAATTGTCATTTCTGGCTGCGGTGTGCACTTTCGTTGCTATTTTCTGCAATCACAGTTGCAGCTGATGAAGCTCACTGTTTACTTGTCTGAATAACCTACCATGCTACATTGCCTGGAGGGGATGCATTCCAAGTGAGGTGAACTAGACAAGACTGAGTAGCTATCGGTCTAGTGTACAGTGCAAGAGAAAGAAAGGCAGCAGTTCAGAGAGAAAACAATCCTTTTCAGCAATGAGAGTAGCAAACAGCATTCATTGCTGAACTACTGAATTACCAGAGCTGCTGCTGCTATGCAGTGGCATATACAGGGGGTAGCTTCCGTAAGACAGCACATTGTGACATGTCTACTGCTGGGCAGCAGCAGCCTCATAAACATACCACAAAAAGCATGAATGCTGTTGTGTGTGGCTTGTGTAAGTAGTCAGTCTATCTGCATCTTATTATTTCCAACAAATTAATAATCTGATTGACAGACTGAACTTCAACATACACTGGCCAGCTCTGGAGGTTTGTCACAGAAATGTGCTGCTTATAGCTATACAGAGCAAGGAAATGATGGAGTGGAAGGCAGTAAGTGGAAATCACATTAAGATGGGGGGTGTTGAGAGCAGAAGAATACTTGTAGGGCTTTAAAAGAGAGTGCTGAAGGCAGGACCCTAGAGCAGATTGAGGAGGCAGGAAGGCAGGGTTGAGTGTGGGCATCTACTTGGCATTCTAGTTCAAGGCTGCTTTGCTTCGCAGGATCGGAAAGAAAAGTTCAAGTGTGCTGAGTAATTGAGAACCTTATAGTATTAATTTTGTCTGTGGTTTGCTATTCCCTCTTTAAAGATGAGGTCTTGCAATTCATTATCTCCATCATCTCTTGAGTTTGAAAGACAAGAGCATGAACTTACTAATAATTTTAATCTGAGTTACATGGTCTTACATGAAGATCTGTAATAAAAAATAAAGCAAAATTAACTTTACCTTTTGGCTACTGCAGCAGCTGTTGAGTAAAATTTTCTGTTGTAATAATACTCCACAAGATGGCCTTGAGCATAGACATTTCCACGTTGTGCTGCGTCTCTCAAACACTCTAAAGCAGCTTCAGTGTTTTGACATACACCTTGTCCATAGAGATACATAACACCAAGTACACCCTGTGATTCCAGACTTCCATTGCCACATGCTTCTGAATGCCAGAAAAAGGCCTAAACAAGAGGCACAAAGTTGGACTATACATACACTTCAGCTGCTTTTTTTGCATCCTGTTTCCATTAAAGCTATTATATCAACCATCCTGTAGGAAGTGCTTATACATAAAAGAAAGCAGAATCCATGTAAGGCTTTTAGGCCTGCTTCATTTACTGTCAGAGCTGTCAATCAGCAACACCTGCTCAATTTCTGAAGGTTACCAAAGCTTACAAAACTTAAATCCACCCTATTGTTCTCCCTGATGCCCCGCTAAAAAAAAAAAAGGAATCTTGGCTAGCAGTGTCAAGTGAGTCAAAATGAGGGATTCTGGCCATCTGTTCCTACAGGCTTAAAGTGATGGTAATGCCTAGCAGTACTTTTTTGACAGTGTTCAGAGTAAAATATATCACTGTAATCTTTCTATGAAACGCACAATTAATTTGGACTCATGAAACTCAAAAGGTACTAGTGGGCTTTACCTTCTTCAGATCTCTTGGAACTGACAGAGAATAAAGCATTCCTAAGGTACTCTGGGCCTTTACACTTGCTTTTGGATTTCCATGGTCTGCCGCAGTAAGCCACAACCTAAGAAAATGGTGACAAAGTTTAAGTAACACAGCATCTTACATTCGTCAGGAAAATTACTGACTGCCATTACCTTTCAGCCCTTTTAGTTGACTGCTTAACACCACATCCTTCATAGTACGCTCTGCCAAGATTGTATGCAGCTGCAAACTTCAAGTGTCTTGCTTTTGGGGAATCAGAGGAGAGGATTTTCATCATGTATTCCACTCCCTTTTCCTAAAATCGAGAGATTTTAATTATTACGTTCAGTCTGGGAAGAGGGTGGAATCTGAGAATCCACTAACTTCTGCAAAACGTGTAATTTTTCCACTTTGAAGAAAGGCTGAGGCACACTGGTAGGACAATCTGGGGAACAGCGTCATACCAAAGCAGAATTGATCTTTGGTTAATAGACAGCCCCTAGATTTTTGACTCCAGCATATTTTTAATGTGAAACATTTCCTTATAAATGTTCCTCTGATGGATATTATATTACACTTGTTCATTGATAAAAATTTTATCAAAAATATTCTTGTGCTTACGTAAATGAATGTCGCATCCTAAACTTGATGCACTTTCAATTTTAGACTTCTCTTTTTCATATTACGTGATGTAACTGAAACCGTAAAATGACTTTAACAGAAGGCAAAGTAATACAATAGCACACTCTGAAGTCCCTCCACTAAAAATACCTTGGATTCATAATGGACAAAACCTGATAATGTTAAATAAGCAAATGCAGAACACTGTGTATGAACAGCGTGAGATTGCTGTGTCATCCAAGGACCTCCTAAGTGTTTTGGAAACAAAATTTACACTGTCAGGACCTGGACACCCTGTTTAAATACATTAGAAAGAATCCTTTATAAAAGGTTCCTCTTTTATTCACCTCTCATATTGTAATACACAAAAAAGAAAGAAACTTTACTAAAATGTTTATTTGCAAGTAAACCAGTGTGGTAATTATACAGGCATAAAGCATACAGAACAAATGAACCACCTCTAAAAACCAGCAGAATATTTTCTGTTCTGCTGCCAATCCTCTAAGCGCTAGACAAGACTCCAATTTGTTAATACGTTTGGTTTGTTTTCTTGCCTTCCTAACTTGTTATCTACACTTTCTTTCATCCTCTTTGTATCCTTTCCTCATACCACTTTTTAAGATCGTGTTCTCTAATAGATTAACTCTTTTCTTCTTATGGTAGCAATTCATTTATTTGTCTTCCTTTTTTGTAATGTAATGCTCCAATTCGAGTTCTTCAAATACTTGCAAATGTAATTCTTCATTTGTCTGATTTAAAAATATTACTGCCAACCACTGCCAGAAGCGCAATCTTCTTTAGCTCCATGTTAAGGGAACAGAAAGTACCTTAAAAAACATCTCTGTGCAACAGATGTTTTACACTTTGAAATATAGTTGATTTCCATTTTTACACAATTTATATACACTGCTTACTAAAAAGTACCAACTTGCTATTAATTTTTAAAAATAGCTTGCACACAAAGTACAACCAAACCCTTAGAAGTTATATTTTAAAATACAAACTACCGTATTTTTCAGATAAACCTATTTTATTATAGCTACTTTTGAGAACTTCTTCAACCCAGAACCCTCTCTCTTTAATGACTCTTGGTAAACATCTGTATTTTATGAAACTAATTCTAAATCAAAGACATGTTTTGTTTTAAACTAAATAATCAAGCTTACAAAGAAGCTCTTAGTAATTATCAGCCAATACTAAAAGAAAAGTAAGAAGTGTACAGCTAGATTACTCACAGGGTCTTCTTTAGTGCCTAGTCCATCATAATGCATTACACCAAGCTGATACATTGCTTGAAAATCTGTGTCCTTGATTTTTTCAAATTGTATTAATGCTTTTTCATACAGACCCTGGGAAAGACAGAATAAACAATGAATGAAGTATGCAGGACAAAGAGTATGTATGGCAGCTTAACTCTCCAGTATATACTCTTTTACAGATTCTCAACCTGGAGCGTTTCCCTCACGAACAAAGAACAAAAAAATGCAACCATAGAAGTGGCAGAAAACAGAAATCGAGTTAAGTCAACAACCACAAGAAAGTTGGATAGGGTGGAAGCACTTAGGACTTTCAAAACAAGTTTTCATTGGTTTTATATATATGAAAAAACCCCTACATATCAAACATAATCTCTGAAACCAAAAGACATTCTGACAACCTGACTTCCCTTCCCTCAAAATGCCATCTTTCTAATATAAGGAGACAAGAGTCTAATTCAGATGCCCTGTCCTATCTATCTGACATCCCGCAGCTTAGCTGAGCTGTTCTTCGACCTCAACGGTTTGAGGGTCTGCTTTTACATCTCAGCTAAGGGGAGGTTTCACAAAGACTAAACTCAGATGTCTGAAGACTTTCTGGACCCAGTCACCTGCCCCACATTTCTTATGAAGGCCAACACCTGCAACAGTAGACATACTTCTAAGAAAGAATCTTAGAGAGTATTTGCTTCTGCATTAAGTCTCAAAGAAGAAACTATATTTAAAAATACACAGCCAAATAACTGTAGTGTAACAGTTCATTGAGCCCGGTGTCCTTACTAAAGTATTTTTATGCATGCATATAAGCATACCAAGTTTAAAAAAAAAGGAAATTAAAATGTTCTTCTCTTTATTTTTCCTTCAAATTTCCTGTATGTGTTGATAAAACAATACCAGAGTCTAAAAGCTTCGAACGGAGCGATCTTTTCACAGTCAAACATCTTCACAATGACAAAGCGCTCCTTGTTAATACGGTCCCAACTATTAATTGTGTAAACTACTAATTGTCTCACGAGCTTAGCCATTATGACTGTGGGGGCTTTTGTGTTTTTCAGAAACTCTGGGGAAAAAAACCCCAGTGCCTGTTCACAACCAGCTGTCCTGAGTATCAGAAAAAGAAGTATGGAAGACACCTGTGCTCTCACCTTTCTTGAGAGTTTAGTGCTATAAGGAGGAGTCACAGGGCTCCGAAAAGGCAGTGATTTTTTCTAACATCTGAAATTGCCGTACTATGAGTACATGCGTTTTTAGGTAATACAGACATATGTCCAAAAATCCAGAAAATATAACCTGCTTAAAGAATAAATTTAGGGACAGACAGCAATGTGTAACACGGACATCCAAGCCAGCTCACCAAGAAACAGGCAGGTCTTCTGCTCCATGGGGTCAGTCTTGATCATGCCAAGATCAGTCAACTCATTAACAAAAACATTAAGAAGCACAGGGCCCAGAAAGAAGAAACCCTGAGCGAGTTAATTCTCTTCCTCCTGCAAACACTGAGACTCATTTACACTGTGTCACTAGCTCCACTATAAACAGTATTGAATCCGTGCATGTCGCATTTGAAAATAGGTGAATCGGTACTTGTACTACATTCTTTTCCATCTCCCTGAACTGAGTTATTCTAATTTCCACAAGAAAATGAGGTTTAAGTTCACCTTGCCAGCCAGTCTTACACTGTTCCCTGAGGGTTTACTTCCAAATACACAGCCCAGTTTTAGCCGAAGTGGGCAGGGACAGGAATCTCAGCGTGTTTCAACAAGTTTCATCGAAACTGGTGGCTAGGTAGGGAACAAAGACTGAAAGCTGGGTCTTGGGTCAGGGACCAGTACTATGCAACTGAAAACACACGGTGTTGCGTTTGGCCAGTCAGCTGGCCAAAAACCAACTCAGCTTGGAAGTCAGCTGTAGGATAGGCTGCCGCTCACTTATCTGGCGCTTCCGAGACCTGGGAGGGAACTGGAAGACACCACTAGATGCTTGGGGAAAGTGTAGGAAAACTTATTTAGGGGGAACACGTGGCGATTTCATGGGAATTTCAGGCATAGGCATCTCTTGTAGTTTTTTTTAAGGTGTACCTTTCTTCCACTGAAATGGTATTGAGAATTGTCAGCTTGATAATATTTACTTAAAAAGGAAACCACAACCTTTTCGTAGTACAGTTGTCCTTTCAGAAAACCTGCCAGAGGATCTCCACCTGCCATTCTCTTCGCCAACACCTTCTCTGCTTTTGCAAATAAAGCGGCACAGCTGCAGTCCTCTGCTTAAAAATAGACAAACATTTGTTTTTTTCCCAAAACACACAACACCGTCGATAAGCACACTGACGGTCTGAAGATGGTGGTGTCTATCTGATAAAAAGTTCAGTGAAGACAGCCTGACCCTCGTGAACGTTAAGTTCGCCAGGGAAGAGCTTAAAAGCCCACGTAATAAAGGAGTGGACGTCCCATCACGGAATACTTTCCGATGCCAGCTGGGAAGCAGCAAGGCTGGGGGAGCCTCACAGGCTCGGCTCCGGGGCGGCCGAGGGGCGGCAGGGGGTGGCTCCGCGGGCCGGCTCCTTACCTGGCGCCTCGGGGGCGCGCTGGGCGCTGCAGGCCAGGGGCAGGCGCTGGCTGCTGAGCTTCATCTCGCCTCGGCGGACAGCGACAGCCGGGAGGACCGCGGCCGGGACGGAGCAACGGCCGAATCTGTCGGGCGGCGGGAGACCGGGCCCGCCCAGCCAGCTCTGCCGGGCAACGGTGACCGGGGCAACGTCTCTTGTTGGTGTCGGGCTCCCCGAGCCCCCCGGGGGAGGGGCGGGGCGGGGCGGTGACGGCGGGCGGCCCGCCGTCGTGTGACGGGGCGCCTCGAGGCGGGTGGCGGGCGGCGGCTGTCCGCCTTGCCGTCCCCTTTGCCGTCCCCCTTGTCGTCGCGGAGGCCTCAGCCCAGGCGGCGGCGGCATGGAAGCGCCGCTCCGTAGCCGGGCCTCGGCGTCCCACAGCCTTTGAACATGACGGGCAAAGCAACGTCGGTGTTTTCCCTCTGGGTTTCGGTCCGCTTTCTGAGGGAAAGGAGAGTGACAGTGTCACGTAGGCCAGGGGCCTGTGGAAATAACACTTCTAGCTGTTGGCCAAACAGTGTGAAAATTGAATGCAGAAGCCCAAAATGCTCAGTGGAAAGTGATTATGGGCAAAAGTAACAGCAACTCTTGATGCAATTCAGCCAAAAGGGCACTAGGCCATGAAACGTCAATCTAGCGAATGGGACTTTGCTACTTCCCGTGATCGGAAACAGTTCATTGGAACGCAGTTTGTTTTCCCCATACAGGGACTACAAAACTTGGAAGGATAATTGAGGGAAAATGCTGTTTGAAGCTGACTTCTCCTGAAACGTAAAGGATTGTTTCCACTTCTGTTGATAGCTTCTGGCTGTCCCTCTTACAGGAAGGGATACAATAGCGAAATGCTGTGAGGGTGCTTTTAAAATATTCTTTAGCTGCATTCCCAGCATTTTTTTGGGGTGTTTTTTTTCCAGATTATTATTGCCCTTCCATTGTTGGCAGTGCAATCTGTTTCTGTAGCAACAGGGACAGAGACAACAGTCAAAACAGGAGAGTAACGCTTGCGGGTTTGTGCGGTTAAAACCGCAGGCTCCGCATGGTGTTTTCCAACAGTCCCGACTGACTTGAAGTGCCAAAGAACTCCTAAAACTCATCCCGATTCATTTTGTGTAGATGATACAGCCTAAGGAGTCTACAGGAAAATAAACTTTTTTAAAAGCATCAATGAATTACATTTAACAGGCTGAGCGAAGAACAGTCTGTGCAAGCAGTCTGTTCCAGCAAAGGCCATTAACACGGGGCTGCATCGCTGCTTTTGATGCTGAAGGGTGTGAGGTTCAACAGCACACCTTGGTTTATCCGATTGCTTACACACATTTATCATTAGGACCACTTTTTCCAATTTCCTTTTCTTGGTACCTATGCAAGACATGTGGTCTGAGATACAAAGCGCAGAGGAATTTTTAGCAAGTGATGTTCCAGAACAGCTGTAGCCTGGAAAGCTTGTCCTTAAGTGGTACTTGGTCTGTGCCATACAAAATAGATTGGAACTGTCACATCTGTGTTTATAACTGATGCGAGCATCGGTTATTCAGAGGCAGAAGAGTTTTGCAGGCGCTATTGAGGTGAGCAAAATGTGACATGAAGTTTAAGAACTAATTAATAGCAAGGATTTGAAGAGAGTTGTGGCTGGCAGGATGCGAGAATTTGTGTAGGTGGAGAGGCTGGAAAGAGGGAACTCCTCTGGTGCAGCTTGAAACCTATGAATGGCTGAGGTCATGTTGGGGAGGGAAGGTCTTTCTTTAAAAAAAGCTCCTGGGCCATCCAAGACTATTGAGTCTCAAGCTGCTTCTGGATATGTGTGTTTTCAGGAGAGTCTTTATAGTTGCATAAACAGTGACTGTGGCATCTGTGCGGAGGTATTTCATCCCTAACAATGCATAGGTAGAAGAGTAGGGATTTTATTTGTTTATTAACTAATTTGCTTGGCTAGCTGTTCAGGAAAAAAAGCCCATTGGTAATTACAGAGGTGTATTTCTTTCCATGTGAAAGGAGAGATGAAAACGGTCACTTACTGAAATAATTCTGCTGCATTGAAACACTGCCTATTTACCTGGATTTCTGCACCTTTAAAAATGATACCGTATATGTTCATACTCCAGTACTTAAATCATTTTTATTTGCTTTCCCAAAGAAGCAGGAGGTAATTGTTATAACGTTTGTTATAACTTATATATAAACTATATATACCCTAAAGGAACACTGTTAGGCTTCGTTTTCCTTAACTCTGTTTATCAAAACCATGATTTTTTTTTAAACACATGACTTTTGATTCCCCCCCCCCTTTTTTTTTTAAATGTGCCCTGGCAAAACCACGTTATGCAGTTGTTTTTGAAAACTCAAAGCAGTCAGTGACGGGGAATGTGGTTTCTCTGCACGTGGGCATTCAGCTCTTCCACGCCAGCAAGCACGGACACCAAGTACTAAAGCTCTGCAGGGGGGGAAGCGGGTTTCACCGTGAAATGTCACGTCACTGCGTTCTAAACAATCTCCAAGCAATTCTCTGGTGATGGAAACTGCCTTTTGAGCCTGGCTGTGGCTGGTTCTGGTTTCCAGCACAGACTGATCTATAGGTGGAAAGCTTGTTTGTGGCCTTGGGCCATGCGGAACGTGCGACCCCCTCTAGGACACATAGTGCTCGAGGACGTGAAAACGGAAATCCTGCTTTTTGGGAATGTGTTTTTGAACAGAGATGCAGTAGGCAGCCGTCCTGCCCGCTGCGATCACCACCATGTGCCGACCCACTCAGACAGGCGGTGAACTTGATGGACGCCGGACGCTGAATGGGAGCCTTGGTTTTCCCGGACGGCTGCGTTTGCCATGCCCGTCCAGCCTCCGGCAACCTAGCCGTAGGTAGAGCTCGGGCATGAAAGGAGCAGGGATTCCTTTATGCCGACTTAAGCTTTTTGTGTGAAAAGTTCCAAGTGAACCATCTTTTTAGATTTTCCCTCTTTCCTAGATCCAAGCCTGCCGTGATACAGTCTTTCCAGACCACCGGCAGAGCCACGCTGGAAGCTGGGCTGGGCGTCAGCCAGCCAAGCGGAGAAGATGGCGAATCCCCCGCGCGGTCCGCTGCAAGGGCTGGGGTTTCCGTGGAAACCGCCCGTCGCTCGGCGCCGACGGCAGCGGCAGCTTCCGGGGGCCCCTCTCAGGGCCAGAGCCAGGGCC
>VZSC01016208.1:447386-468860 GCA_013398225.1 Steatornis caripensis | reverse complement strand
AGCCTTTCCTCATAAGAGAGATGCTCCACTCCCCCGAGCATCTTTGTTGCCCTCCACTGGTCTCTCTCCAGTAATTCCCCCCTCTCTCTTGAACCAGGCAGCCCAGAACTGGACACAGCACTCCAGATGTGGCCTCACCAGGGCAGGGTAGAGGGGGAGGATCACCTCNTCAGCCTTTCCTCATAAGAGAGATGCTCCACTCCCCCGAGCATCTTTGTTGCCCTCCACTGGTCTCTCTCCAGTAATTCCCCCCTCTCTCTTGAACCAGGCAGCCCAGAACTGGACACAGCACTCCAGATGTGGCCTCACCAGGGCAGGGTAGAGGGGGAGGATCACCTCCCTCGACCTGCTGGCCACAGTCTTCTTAATGCACCCCAGGATGTCATTGACCTTCTTGGCCACAAAGACCTTAACTTGAGTATCTGGATTAAATGACTAAAACAAGGTAGGATGTTTTCCAACATGTTCTTTTTTCAGAGAAGAAAAAAAGAAAGAAAAATAGAAGATGTGCAGCTAACATTCAAGAGATAATTTAAAACTTTAAATTTTGCAGGAATGTTTATGAAGTGAAGGCAGTGATAATCCCCTTGGATCTGAAGATCCCGTAATGCTCAGACTATTGCTGTTGGTCAGCTCTCTCAAACAATACAAACAGGACTCTTTCTTTACAGCAAAGAAAAATTGGACTGCTGAGCAGACTGCACAAAGGCTGTCTTTTAATTGGACTAGGGACTGAAGGCTAGTGCAGGGGAAAGAAACGTATGTACTAGAGTAACCCCAGGATTAAAAGCTCATTATTTGAGGAATGGGTACAGGAGTTAGAAGAAATTTTTTCTGATTTCTGCTTTGCTGTGTATTGTGACTATAAACAAGCTTTCTCTGGGAAGAAAAAAATCCAAGCACAACAGTTCCTCAGAGAGGTTTTGAATACTTCAGCAATGTCAATGAAATGAACCTAGGGATAAGTCATGTCTCTCAGGAGACTGAGCCATGCAAGGAGAAATTTTACTGTCATGTATCTGGTGGTCGCATGGGAACCAGCTCTTGCTTACATTGCAGCAGCCCAGCATTTCTCAGCTCAGACTTGTTGGCTTTGTCTGGTGTAGTCATCCCTGAACCTGGGTTGCTGAACCTGTCTTTGCTGGGAGCCCAGCAAGTCAGTCTGCCTGAAGCTGGCCATGCCATGCACCAAGACAAATGGCAGTGCTGGGCTGGCCAGGCTGGACCTAACTGGGTAAATGAATATCCTTGCTGCAAGATGGTGTGTCATGCTGCGTTGATGAAAGACATCTCTTTCCCTTTGTCCAAACCATGCCTGTGAGAGAGACTTGTGCCACATTAGTATGGAAAGGAGCTGAGTTTGTGCTTGAAGGCAGTGTTTGAATTAAGTGTAGATGTGACCTAATGATCCTTTCCAGAAATATAAATTTTTTCAGAAGTTTGTTAGAGTTTCACAGAACTGACCCTTGCCTTTCACTGATTGCATACTGCTCTGTGTGTGTGTGGCATGCTGACAGGAAAAAAAAGAGGTGTAGAAAATTATGACTGGAATAAAGCATTATTAAGAAGCTTTTTAATATTTATCAACTCTATACTCTTGGATGCAAAATAAGAAACTAGCAGGAGTTTAGGCCTCAATTCTCCAAAAGGATTCTTTTGTCAGAGGACTAACTGGCTTCACAAAAATCTGAAAGTATAAAAATCCTTGACCCAACCCTCAACGGTTTTGAGCTGCCTTACTCTTATGTCATGGGTGACTTCACTGGGCCCTGCAGATTTCGGTATGACTCCTTTAGGTAATGAAGTGCATGAATTTCTTTGCAAGCTTGGAACTGCTTTCTTGTTTTTATTGCCTTGTTTTTATATAACTAGTCTATTTACTTCCATCTGCCCTTAGTATTTTCAGTAACATTTTCACTACTGGCATTGACTTGCATTTTTCATTTTTATTAAGTGATGAAAGCAATTTTTTTTGCTACGGGCTTGTGGGAAACCAACTCAAATGAGAGTGTCTAAAATAAAACCATTTACAGTGGTATCATTTAAGAAGTTGTGGCTGCATACGTATATCTACATTTCATTTCTGAAGTAATTATTTCTGTTCCCCCTCAATACCTAATCGTTTAAAATGGCAGGGGTCAGCCAATACCTCTTATTTCAAAAAAAACCACCACACATTGAAATTACTATTGTTAGCAAAAATATCAGCAGATTTCACCAATTTATTTGTAGCGTGTTATGAATTGGTGGGAAATTCTCCTCAGTCAGCGTTATCTGTCTCAAATACCATTACAACACAGTATATAAAGTTGACAGAGCTCCAAAGGACCCCTCTGGATAGAAAACAGCATCTATTTTCCACGTGATGTAACTGTTGCAAAACTGGTAGAATGAGGAAACTAAGAAGCATGTGGCAAGGTTGCGAGCACTCTTGTCATGACTGTCTAATGGCCTTAGACAGATTTAGTGAAAAGGGTCCATCCATTTTAACTTTTGACATAGGCATGCTCTTCCACAAATAATACTCAAGTCCATTAGGTGTTTCTCCAGCAAGATCAATCCATGATCCACACAGATTCTGAGAGAAACTTGGACCTTTCTCTTCCCGAGTGGCTCCTGCCTTGTCTCTGCCCTGTGCCATCCTTCACAACATTTTCTGCTTTTTGGGACTGGCCCCTGAAACTTCTTACAAAATTTTGTGTGTATCTTCACAAGCAAAGAAAGTAAAACAAAGATAAAAATGAAGGGCAAGGACAAACAAAAGAGAACACAGTTCATTTTCTTCCATCCTCTGTAAGAAATTTCTCTCTCCAAACGACAATTCTTCCTGCAGTCAAGTGTCATGTTTAAATATATTCAGATAAAAAGAAGACAGAGGATAATAATGAACAATTGGGCAACCTAACCAGACACAGCTTCATTTTAGTAAAATGGATGGAAAATCACTCAACATTTGTAAGGATAGGGAGAGGAAACGGGAAGCAAAGGAGAATGAAGTCAGTGAATCAATGCCTCCAAAATATAAATGCTCTGCAGTGGTTCTTGACTATATCTTGTTTTGCTGATCTGATTCAATCAATACAAGCAAAGTCCTCCCAAGCATGCACAAATATATTAAAATGCTATTTTTCTTTCATAAAGGTAAGTGCTCCAGTCCAGCTAATCAAGTTCTTCTGAAACTGTTGAGACACGTCAGCTGCTTACTGGTATGATGCCAGGTTTGTTCATCCTGGGTCTAGCACATGGTGGATAGGAACTCGCCTGACTCACTGACCTGGTATTGGGAAGCTCTCAGTTACAACAGTAAGCATTACAGCCTGCAAGAGGAGCTCAGCAAAACTTCAGTCCTAGCCACCTGTACATGATGGGAGTTAAATACTTACTGAATTAAGTAATTATTTCTACCTTTTATTCCAAATGTCTGTATTAGCGTTCATGCTCAGATTAGAAGAATGACTGCTGTAAAAGCATACTGTTCAAAAATAAATTCTCTTATTGGAGAGAAACTTTAAAAGAATTTGAGCCTGACTCACAGCTCATCACTTTAGCTTACAGAAATTTGTCCTCATTTCTTTGTCATCTCTTTGATGGCCATTTCTTACCCCTAGAGATTAAACTTTCACCATACACTCTGTATACCACTGTCCTGTGATTAATGTGTCATGTAAGAGCAGGTGATTTAATCTATACCATCTGGACTGAAAGTCTAAGCATAGTGGGCTTTAGATTCTTTTGTTACATGCTAAAGATGGATATCCAGCAGCCTGAGCAGTATTTCTAGTGTAATATTCATGTAATTTTCATAAACAAAACCCATCATGATTTATTAAGTCTATGAGTGCAGCAGAAGAAACAGCACATGGATGTAATCTGGTCTTGTTATCATTGTCATTTGTTTTATTTGCTGTCTGGCACACAATAGCACCCTGTCAAGAAAAATGCCCAGTCTCGGATGGACAGACATTTACAAGACGTTGATGCTTCTGACCTACAGGTTCACAAGCCAGTCAGAGTAAAATGCAGTAGGAGGAGCGTGAAGCTTTGCAACGTGCACCTTTTTAGCTACAGGGGAGTTGGAAATCCAGCTTTAAACCCGTGCCTGCTCAACTTGCGTTCTGGGATTGAGTCATGATTCATCATAACTTTAACACTCATAATCAACAAAATAGAGTTTTCATAGTTGAGGGAACAGCATTTTGGCACCTCTACCCATGAATTAATATCTGTGCTTTAACTATATGATTCTTTCTGCTTCTGCTTCCCTATTTTATATTTCATCTATGCTATATGCTATCTATTCCATCCATGGAAGCATAAACGAATATTTCTTGTGATGTAGAAAATCTCAAGTAATCTTGTTTTTCCCAAAGATGATGTATTATTACAACAGTTTATTGGAGCATTAGTTGTGATTGTTGTACTGAAAGATTCATGCTTTGGAAAAGAGTCCTGTTTTTAAACTCTGAATTGGTCTGTCACCTTTATCAAGGTCCCTTTACATCCAAGATCTCATTGCTGTTCAAGCTGATAAAATGTGATCAGATATAGATGCTGGACTCTGTGTACTTCTTTTTATCTGAGGTATGATCCATGAAGCAGTGCACTTTATCCCGTTTGACGACTTCTAAAATTGATTGAAAGACCTTCTTGAAATAGTTTATCAGGCTGGTGCTATGTAGAAATAAACAGTTTAGCTTGTATAAAAACTATTCCTTACAACTTTCTTACATTCCTTTCTTTTTGTATACAGAAGGATGAGCAGAAGAAATCTGATGAAGTAAGCTATTGCTGTGTAATTTCTTAAATAAAAGGCCATGCAACCATGAGTAACGTTACATAGCTTTGATGTTGTGTGATCTTGCAGGTCCCCAAAGTCCTCCTTTGAGACACGAACTCTGTCCAAATAAATAAACCCACTTGCTATCTTGTGATGGTCCTTTTTGTTGAGATACGCGAGTAGGAGACAGAAGTAGAATAGTTTGCATTCACTTTGCAGGCTGTAGGTCATTGTGCAGGCTGTACAATCTTCATTAGTTAAGAGACAATTTTTACTCACAGACATATTTTCTTTCAGTAACCAATGACGATTTGTAGCATCACTTTGGAGGTGAGTAACTTCCATGCTAAGATGAAACAGGACCTTCATTTCATTTTGGTGATAGTCTTCAGTTTCTTCAGAGATTATAGTTCAAACTGTTAGTCTCTGTGAAAAGAAAAGATCTTTTTCAAATGATAAATGAAATGTTAGTGTTCTCCTTATTTTTTCTTCAGATTTACATCTATGTCTGGCAGCCTGAAAACAAGCTTACCTGAAAGGGAAGTTTGATTAAAGCTGAAAAGATTACATGCATGAACATAAAATCATCTAATTTAAACATATCACACTGCCCAAAAGACTCTAGAATGTGAGGAGAAAAAGTCTGGTCTCCATTCTTATCCACTGATGGTCTGGTGGGTATATATCCTATATGACTGGGCATAGGGCCCTCATTCTGCCCAGCTCAGCTGAATGTCAAATCCACAAGGCAGGAAACATCTCCCTTTTATCAGCCCACAACCCGCTGTCATGGGCAGCTTTGCAGCTTTGAGGCTTCCCTTGGAAAGGTTCCTCACCCGTGTGATCCCATTGCAGGTAGAAAAATTTCTCTGGAAAATCTGAGCTCATCTCCTGTCTTCTGGCTAAAGGCTCTATCTAAAAGTGTTGCACAAAATGCAACTCCGCCCAACTTTTCAAGCATCGTTAGGGGGACACAACAGAATTTGGCTTGCCTAGGCCTAAGCCTGGATTGCAACAGTGAATACTACCTGTTGAATTTAGAGGGTTATTTCTATGATTTTATTTTGTCACCAAACATTACAAAAGTTTGTAGGCATGGAGAACCCAGAGCTATGAAGATAAATTATCAATCAATCTCTGATTTCATAGTGAAGCTTTGTTGTAAGTGAAATTTTGTTTTAAATATTTTCTGCTTAGCTGAACTGGAACACAGATCACACCATTTTTCTATGCTTTTGTACAGATTCTGTGGATTGAACTGGTATTCTGCATTATCATAAACAAAATGTTCAGAGTTTTCACCTTTAATTGAGCTCAGAATCTGATGAGTATTCACTCTAAAATATCTGCATGAAAGGTGTTATGAAAGTAGCAATCAAATGGGACGTAGTGTTGGGATGGTATTGGGAGGTCAAACTTATCTTCTACTGTGGAGATTGCACCTGTTAAGAAGCAGGGGAACACCTGTTGAATCTGTTTCATTCTTCCATGAGGTTTCCATGGTGCGAGGGAAGGGCCCCAAAATGATGCAGCAATGGGGCACTTGACATTTATGATCCTCAGATCCATTGACTATGAAGAATCAGTTTAGAACGAATAGAGTAAACAAAACACAAGACTAAAGTAGATTAATAGTCTCTGCACTTTTTAGAAGCAAGAGTAGTTTATGTGAGCTAAGAAATCTAAGCAGAAATAATTAGAGTTATGTTAAGAGTTAGTGTTTAATTATGGCTGACAAGAACTTAATTATTTAATCAAATAAGGTTTTGTTACTTATGCATCTATCTTTAGAACACCATGACAGAAAGAGATTTTCAAAGACGCTCGTACAAAAATGTGGGCTGGGAAGTTCCAAATATGATAACCCAAGAAGCTTGATGTAAGCTGTTGACTTTTGTTTTTCTTACTATGAAAAGATTTGTTCATGAAGCAATTGGTCTTTAACAAAACCTTTTATTGTATCAATTTAAATAACTTTAGCTTCGTATTCTTATTAAAAGCAGTCTTGTAACAAACTAGGTATGATACTGCGTGAAGATTGATGAGCAGGCAAATGGAGTGTGCAAATGGGACAATGGATGAAGAATAGTTTGGGGATTTCAGGAAACAGAACCCTTTGCACTTAAAGAATATTAGCTGACACACAAAATGAAGTGGTTAATAATATGCATACTTAGAACCATCCATTAACATAATAGGAGTTATGTACTTACATCAAATGGAGAAATTACCCTAAATTTCCTTGGAGATAAAAAGGGTCAGTCTTGAACACCCATAACCCAATAGCTTGTGTGTGGGAGATTGGCTTAACTGAGCAGTTGTACGAGCAGAGCGTGTTCTAGCAGTTTAGCATAAGCAGGCTTTTAGCATCACTAGGCCTTAGTTGAAACTGCTGACACCCAAGGATAGTGGATGTGTGGTTGTCTGAGAAAGCTCACATTCCCATGAGCGAGATGAAGAACGCAGCTATTGTGCATTATGAAGAACCGGCTACTGTGTAGCAATGCAGGGACGGACGGACCGGCTGTCATGTAGCAATGCAAGGACAAGACTGTATGTGAAGAACTGGCTATTGTGTAGTAATAGAACTGGCTATTGTGTCGTAATGCAAGGATAGACTGATGTTGTAGTTAAAAGTAACGTATTAGCAGAAACTAGCTGAACCATGTATCAACTATGAAACCACTGACCAACCGCAGGAATGCAGAAGGCATGAAGTTTCGCATACGGGCAGTAACCAATCAGCAGAGTATTATTTGCGTATGTATGATTGGGCTTGCCTATGAATGATTAAGCTTGCATATGTATGATTGAGCACCATAAAAAGGGATAGCACGATTGCAATAAAGGAGAATGATCATACTCATATTGAGACTCATCATTACTCCGGGACCGCACTTCTCACTCCCCCCCCCGCCGCGTCGCTCAGCACTACAAAGCTTGTGGTATCTTGCTTCCAATGACAGTGAAACAAAAAAAAAAAGGGTATTACACTGAAAAAAAAAAGAGTGCTCACAAAAGGCCTTTCTTAAGCAAAACAAAGCAACCAGCTGGATTAGAGGAAATGAATTTTACTGTACCTGTGATTGCTGCTTGAGGCACCAAAACATCAGAGTTCTGAAAGAGTTTGTTGTTTTTGCAAATTCACAGGAAAAACATCCAAATCAAACTCACACGATCATCAACTGCCTGGCAACTGCCCCAAGACTATTATGATTAATTAGGTTTCAAATAAGCAAGACAGTGAGTTACATCTTCTGGAGGGCTCAAGTAAGGGCATCCAGTCATAGTGCAAAAGCTGTACTGCTGAATGGACAGACAGAAATCAACTGCAGATGATTCTGATGTGCTTTTTGCACTGTTAATTTGAACCTCTTTCTCCCTGTAAAGTGGCTTCCTCAATTATGCTTCTGAAATACCAAGGTTAGAAATGAGAGGTTAGGAAATATTTCGGACATCTACAAAACAGCAGTTTTTTCAAATAAACAATTAGCTCGGCTATTATCATGGATCTCAAAAACATAATAAAGCTGATCTTAAGTCAAGCTCTGCTGCAAATCCTCAACTTCTTGATATCAAGGAAACTCAGGGTAATTCAAAGGTTGAAAGTGCTCAGCGGTAAAAGAGCAATGACTTCAGTAGAGTCTCTCCCAGTTGCATAGCTGCAGGTAGGGAGTTTACCTCTTTATTTGCTGGGAGAGAGTTCTTCAGACATCAAAAATGTGGATTAGGTGGCATGAACTTTAATTATCTACTGGAAACACCCAGAGAAAAGAAGGGAAGATTACTCCTGTCTACTCCATGAAAAATGAAAGAAAAAGCAAGAGAAGAAATAAAGCTTGTGAAAGTATAGAAAGAACTAGATTACAGAATAAAATTATATGCTCTATAAATTTATTGCATAATTAAACAAGTAGATCTTGCCAATTGCACTTGATTTTGTACAAAATTTTCATCTGCTTTTTAGATAAAATTTTGTCATCCAAAACCAAGCAGTTTCTTCCAGTGCTATCAATTTATGACAAATTGCACTTTGCATGACACTTACGTTGTGGGAAGGTGTTGGAGACTGAGATTAATTTCTTCTATCTATAGAACACACACAAGTCACTGCTGTACCAAAAAGAAACCATCTCTATGTGATGTACAAAAATTAAATTAAAATGCAAGAGTTAGTGCTGGCAAGAGAAAACCCCTTACTCTCGTATCAAAGTTTTAATTTCCATTTTGACATGTGTGTGTCTTTTTCCTAAAAGTAGTCTGACCACCACCATTGTCAAAAACAGCTGTCTTTCTTACTCTTTTTCTGCTATTGAGTCTGAAAGTTAAAGTTTACAACTTTGTAAGGAATCCCATCGTAACAAACTGCTTGAACAAGCACTACCTTGATTTGGGACCCAGGGACATAGTATGAAAGATAATGTAAAAATTAAGGTCTATGATATCTAAAAAGTGTTCTGGTAAACTTAACCTAAAGTGTTAGCAAAAATAAGATATGAGTGTTATAAAGCAGAAAACTCTTCTTGAAATTTGTAATAAGTCCTGGAGACTTAGTTTGCTCTGAAGCCGTAGGGATGTGCAGTCAGCAAAGTCTGTATTTCTGACCTCCTAACTAGCACTGTGAGTGGAGACATGGCACTCAGCCTGACCTGCGGGATGCTGCACAGCCGCAGGTCTTATTGTATCTGCTTTGGACATTATGGAGCCTACAGAAAGGATTCTCTTGCTTTGGCATATAACACGACATAAGTTTCATAAATCAGTACTTTTCCGTAAGGTCTTACAGAAATGTCAGATAGATAGCTTTCTAAAGCCTCTTCAACTTTTAGCCTATATATTTAATCCTACCCTGTGGAAGATTTTCTATTCTGTTTAGTCTACTGCAGACTGGTAGCCTTGTTCAAATAATACTGACTTTGCTAGAAACAGCCATGGACTTTGTACTAACTCAGCAGGTGCTCAGGACTGAGGCTTACTTCATCAAACTGAATTTTCTGAACTTGCCACAACTTGCCTTGAGCTTTGTCTTAGCTAAAGAAGCAATTTTCTAATAACCAGGTGACTATATCTTGTTTGTTTTACTTTTAAATAGTCCTGTACAATTATGTGGTATAATCGTTATTCTTCACGTAGAATTAATGACAAGTAATTGTGCTATCTAGGATGAAATATTTATGACTCCAGCATAACGATGCTGTGTGGAGGAGTACAGCCATTGTAGCCAGGGGCCTTGAAAGTGGGGGCACAGAATGCTGTGTAGAGGAGCAGAGAAGTATGGGATGATACTGCAGGGAGAACACAGGATGACACTGGCAAAAGCCGTCTCAGAGCTAACAACCAGAACCAGGTAGCTAACATATGTAAAACACAATGGACATAGTAAATGCAGATACAATGCAGAATTACAGACCAGTGAAGAAAAACTAAGGTGCATATTGTGTTAGCAAGCATATAAGAGAAGCACCAAGTGACGTCAGGAATGAAGAGAAAGAAACCACCACCATCATACTCATGGCAAAGGACTGGTGACACTGATGACTCACCATAGCACCTCTGCTCCAAGCACACAACCTGGGGACCCAGAGGGCAGTGGAGGGTGAGTACAAAAGCAGAGAAAACTATAGATACGAGGAAGTGGGTATAACTATTGTCATTGTGCTGTTGTAGAGACTTTTTAAAAATAGTATACATTCTCTATTTGGGTAGTCATTATATAAATTATATAAATTGTTGATAGGCAAAATTTGAATGACATTAACAAGAAATTCTTGGCTTTGCATATAAGGTATGCTCCTTTTGCCCACAACAGGATTTTTAGGTCAATAACAAAGTACCATTATCACTTTGGTATTTGCTTGAGAGTAAGTGCAACGTATTTACAATCACAATGACAGCAGATATTTTCTCATGTTAACAATCCTAAAAGTTGTGGTTTTGAGTAGAAACACTGTCTCTGTATAGACAGAATGTGAAAATAGTAACTCTTCATGATGGAAAAATCCCCTAATATATAAGCTTAAAGAGTGATAATTCTATTTAGTATTTCTGTTGCTAAATGACCATCATTAAAGGATGTGGAGTGAAGCACTGTTCCTCTCTGCTTACATTTAGATCTTAGAAATGCTTAGCTGAGAGAGTATGTTCATGAACATTGAACTGTAGTTTTCCTTCAGTAGAAAAATCATCACTGGGAACCAGTTGCTCTGCAGATTTATTCAGAATCATCCTACATACAGTGAACCATATCTCAGTCAAACACAAGGCCTAACTACTAAAGTTGCACTACTTCACTGATGCAATGCATGTTATTTCGGGAGACAACAGACATTAAAGCCATCCATGCAGCAAGCATGTGCATACCACGTGTGTACATGCCGGTGTAGTTTCTGCCTATTTCAACGCAATGAATCAGGAACACTTTGCTAAGGACAAGCCAAATCAGCTCAGCGTTGCTCATGAAAGCTTCCTCTAGACAGTAAAAATGGGCCTGAACACAGTGCCAGCTGTGCATAACCAAGCAAGCATACAGAACTCATCCCAGTTACGGACAGAGTCTAACCTGAAACTTGAAAATTGCTCATGACCACCATGAACTGATCACTCATGCTTGGAGAACAAAAACAATATGGCAAAAATTAGAAAAAATGCATTCAAATTGAAGTTCTTGTGGCCACTATCTGATAGAAATGGAAAGTAATTCTGAGACCTTGTGTTTATTCTGCCCCAGTGAGCTGACAAAACTGCAGGAGGGTTTTCAGTGTTTATTGCAACGTCAGTACTTCAGCAAAGTGCTTTCTAAGTAAAGAAGGAAGATGAAGACCTTAGGAGATATTAACTGCTTCCAGAGAGAGATATTTAGATATTTGGATCTAAAATACAATATCAGTAACATTTTAAGTACAAAATAAATGTGCAGAAAAGACTTATTTTTAAGAGTGAAACAAGATGTAACTTTCACGCCCTGTTTGGTTCATAAAATAGAATATATAAGCATGACGATTTTCAGCCTAAAATTCACTTTGAGCCTATTATAAAGAATATTTTTGCAGCTCAAAGGCAAGTGACAAAAACCCCTCATGACTTTGTTTATATTATATGTAATAACAGCCATAACATTTCAGTCTTCTCCCTTATCTCTAATATTGCCCCTGCAGTAATTGAAACAGCTTGGACACAGTTTTGCACAGAAAATTGTGAACTGTGGATAAATGGTCTACCAAGCACTTTGGAACTACCTTTTAAAAAAGTATCAGTCAAGTGACTACAGTGTGTCTTTCGCTGTTTGTTGGGCTGGAGAATACTCACTTGATGGTCTTTGCTTTCATGTAGAATGGAGCTCCCGGGTTCTGTCACACAAACATTTCTCATTTCATGACTCACTGGTCTAATGCACCACAAAAACCCCTTTGGAAGTGTTAGAGTTGATCATTTCCATCTGCCTACCATACATGCGTGAACTCCACAGCTGCCATTTACTAAAATCTGTGTGGTATTTTAGATAAACACAATATCAGCTTAATATACTACAAGAATTTTCTGTAATTTGATCCTTGTTTATTGTACAAATGCTCACACCTTTGAGCCCTGCTGGGAATCTTCTTTAAAAAGTTTTGCTTCTGTTCTGGTTAATAGTAACTTTTGCTTTGAGGGGTTCATCAAGGACTGCACAATTGAGGACTCTGAAAGAAATGAAAAATTCAGGACCTTACATAATGACAAAGTAGTAGCTGATTTGCATTGTGCAACAGTTTTGTCAGTGATGTACATTATATACTATTTCATAGTCCTGTCATCCCGATCTGTTTTAAAAACAATGATAGCGTATTATTTTAATATGAGGATCCTTTTGTTTCACCCATGCATTTATAAATTGCTGATTCTGCCACCATGAATCAAACCCCAGAAGTCTTACACCTTTTTTTTTTCGAGAGCAGCTGCATACTATCCATTTGCAGTTAGAATGACTTTAACTTCTTCGGAAGAAAAAAAGAAAAAATGACTAGTTACTTTTCGTAATATACTAGGTCAGACTCTCACGGGACATCCAGCCATAACATCAGAAACAACCTTCATTAAAGTCACTGACTTCTGTGGGTAAAAACCCTGTCAAATTTCATGTCTGAACCACTTTGGAGAAGTGTTCTTCAGAGTAGTGGTGCAAGCCAGCCTGCTATGTGGACCCCATGGCCATGGTGTTGCAACTATGAGTGGCATTTCAGCTGTCTGCAACATCTGGCTTGTAAGATGGCTTCTGGATCCAGTGCAGGTTGATCCCCCAGGGTCCTTCCCTGGTAAGTGGGATGCTGCCCCAGCGCAGTGAGTGTGGGAGCTGCTGTTGAGAGCTAGTAAAGAAGAGGGAGGGAGGTCAGGGGTGCCTGACCCTGTTCTCAGGACTTCCAGGGCAGAGGGGCAGCTCTGCTGCAGCCTGGCTTTCTCTCCCCCTCCCCTCAATGAGACCCCACTACATTCTTTTAAAGATGAGCATGGGTCTTTTGTTTTTAAAAAAAAAATTAACATATCCAGAATAATGTTAGTACCATTTCTCTTTGCAATATGCTAATTCTTAGTGTATTTATCCATGATGTAAGATAATAGGAGTAATCTCTACCCATTGGAGATTTGTGTCTGGTAAAATACCTGGCTCCTCGAGGACATTCCCCATGGTGCCTGCTGTTTTGTGCACAAAAGCATGAAAATCCTGGAAAGAGTTTACCTGTGAGCGTGATTATGCAGTTAGAGCACTCCCTGGGGACAAAAAAAGACCCAGGCTTTCTTCCATGGTCTGTTTACGCATTTCACACGCACCGATTCTAAGCTGCAGTACATAAACTGTCCTTGGAGGAGAGAACACACCCGAGGCCTACTCTCACTCAGGGGAATACCCAAAAACCAGGCACAGGAGACACGTTTACTTTTGTACTCTGATTAGCAGTGACACAGACTCGGGCTAAACTCCCAGCTCTCAGTTACATGGAATGCAGGGTTGGGGTGCTTTCTTGGGATGCAGAGCATGTGGGTTTGAAAATTCTCAGGCAAAGGAGGACAATGAAGCTGACTTTGTCAAATCATGACTGAGCTGGCTGTTACCAGGATGGAGTATGAGCAGCAGGGGTGGCAGTGACCTTTGCCAAGAGCCATAATCCACTCAGGCAGCACTGAATCTGCTCTAAGAATACTTAAAGAATTAAACCTCTACAAGAGGGAGCTGGGGTTTTCAGGAGCATAATTTTGGACATAAACAATTAAAGTAAGACTTAACAAAAACTGAGCCTATTTGTTTTGGATTTAGCCCCTGCATAATTGTTTGAATCTATATGTCTTAACCTACTAGGGAATTCTTTATCACACTTTAGAAACATAATTTATCCCGCTGTGCCCTGACTGGCAGTAAGTACCTGCTTAATGCCCAGCAGCATTTATGGCAAGATTTATTGAGAAATACAGATTCAGGGATGGATCAAGAACAGTTTTTGTTTCACAGGGGCTTTCTCTTGAGCACCCTGCCTTTGTCTCTTACACACAGGATTGGCCTTTCTCAAATTGGAAGATATGACTGTATTATAGGCAAGATGTTAGGGCTCCAGGACTCTTCAGCTTTTTCATTTCTTCTTCTTCATCCAGATTTCCATGTGTTAAATTCCTCCCTGCTTTCATAAGCAGCAGTGTTGCTTTTCTTTTATTAATAATTTGGAGGCAGCTTTAAAAATTCCCTTTGCAGAAAACGTGCATTTACTGCTCCTGAGCAGAGCACCTAGCACCTCCAGCTATCCCTAGTCACTGTCACACGCAATCAGATGCTAAAAGCCTCTTTACTGGGGTCACACTGGTGACCAACAAACAACACCTTGACTTCAGAAATTTAAGGCAGACAACACAGATACATATTGAAGTGATAAATAAGTGCAGAATGAACAGAAACAGGTAACTGTCTGCTTAAAGATAATATTGCCATTCATGAATGTGTGCCTTCTGAGGAAATAATTACTAGCTTGAAAATGGATAAGGAGAGGTAAGATTTTAGTGACACAATCCTCAGAAGGATGACCAGGTTCCTTGCAAGCAAACGGACCGCTCTTGAAGGATGCTGTGGTTGCTAAATGGGCATGTGAGTCTGAGAAGACAGAATTTCCTAGAAGAGGATCTTCTCATTCAGAACTTCATTCAGAACCACTAAATACAAAGAAAACCCAGGCTGACAATGTTTGGAGGCTGGAATAGTGCTAGCAAGAAGCAGTGAATGTGCTTGTCTTGTTCTTTTAGTCTTCCATAAGCGTGTTTTTATGACTACTGTTGGAGAAGCATATTGTCTGAGTCAGTGAGGCTGGTCTTCTGTGAGAATCACAGACCCTGCTGGGAATTTTTATTATACTCACTAATCGTTAACAGTCATAAAAACCTTCAGCAACACAGGTTTTAACTAATCTAGAAATGGTTATCCTAGTGGCTAAAGAAAAGACAGATTGATTTGATCTAGATCAGACACAGTTCTCTGGGCTGGTGTGATGTATAAATAAGCTGAGGAGAGATTTGCATTCTTCAGAAGCAATGAATGGTTCACTGTAAGAATAACTTACATTTGTAATTTCATCTTTAACCTCGTCCTCATTTTCCAGTTTTACTTGAATCTACCTTTTCAATATTTTATATTTCACTGTGTAGAAGTGTCTTCAACATTGGATGAAGTATTTAAAAACTGTACGTATGTGGCATGCCAGGGACTTACTGTTCCCTAAAAGAAATAGATTTCTACACATAAAGTAGAGGCCGAAGAGTCAAATTTATATAATTTTGAAGATGGTGGTACTTATTCATGTAAAGTAAGCAAAATGTCAGTGTATCATCCAAAGCTTCATTCCAATTTCAAAGGGGACCCTGTTCCAGCTCTATTAGATGAAATGTAATTATTTATTTGCCTCCTCTTAGAGCTCAGGTTTAGTGCCAGGCATCTTAGAATGGGTGCTTTCTGGAATAGCTGTCTTCATTTTCACACCACCTGGTGCAATCTCCACAGAAGTGGCTAGACTGCAGAACTGTATTCACTGTATTTTCTGTATTTTTTTTTTAACATTGCATAAAAACAAGGAAAACCAGCTTCAGAACGACAGTGCTCAGACTACTGGGATGCTGTGAAACACTGTCACTTCTACCGGTTATTTTTTTCTCACATTGATGGGACAGTTTACAAAGCAGTAGAGTACCAGCAGGCCCCACAAGTAGATTTGACTTCTCGGAGTCCTTTAGAAGTACCCATCTCTTTCCACTTTAAAGGACAATGGGAATCTTTAGTTTAGAAAACCTCGTTCAGTCCTCTTCTGTTCCCAAACACAGGAGCCTAAAAATCAGGCATACGCAAAGATAGGTCTGAGTTGCCTTGGATCTGAGCCAGGGCTTTTATGAAGTTGTTTTTATTGAGGAATAGGAAGAGAGGGGAGTATGACAGCACTCAGTGTTGAAACGTTCCAAATGAATATGTTGCATAGCGTAGCACAAATATTGTTGTTGTAAATTTGTTATTACTGACAATAAGTGGGAGAAAAGAAAATCTCAGCTGTTTACTTTTATGACTGACTGTGATGGTGTGCTCCCCCTCACCTCCCCTTAAGCAATAATGACTAGTGGGGGGCGTGATGGCTGCATCCAGTTTACGCTGGATTTTGGCGGATGGATGGCAACATGGTGACCAAGGGCTGTCTGGAACAGTGACCCAGATGTCTTGCTGCTATGCAAACATTACTATAAGTCAATCATCTTACTCTACAAATAGCGGTCAGCCCAGGGCCTGTTGGGCTCTGCTGAAATGGCAGCGGGCTGCACGCCAGGATCTCCCCTTGAGTATGGATGCCTCTCGAGGTTACTCTTTGAGGCTGAGAGGACTCTTATCATGTCAGATACCAGGTACTGAATTGAAAATAAGTGCTGAAACTTTGAAATCTTAGCTAAGTGATGTAAAGGATTGTTTGCATATATATAATCCTTTAGACATAAACTGTTGACCAAATCAGGGACTAGGATTGGATTCAGCTGCACTTAGACTCCCCTCTGAGAATGAGTTTAGAAAGCAAAGGGGATGCTTTCTGAACCTCACGACTCAATTCGAGGGTCTCCTTGACAGTTTTGTCTGTCCCTGTGCTCTATGCAGAAAATAACCAAGTGTACCTTGCCATCAAATCTTGTGAAACCACTGTCGCACTTACTATTGAACTTTGTTAACTGACTTTTATATCAATAAAGTATATCGTTGCTTCTCTCATACAAGTGTAGTGCATCTCTCACCCCATCTGTGACACTGGCCTATTTATCCAAAACTTGACCTGTCTCACATGGAATTATAGATGACTGCTAAATAAGCAATATGTATGCATTGCACCTGAATAAACATTTGTCATTAGAAGAAGACGACATACTGAAGTTCCCAGAGGCATAACAATTATTGTTCAAACTTCCATCCTCAAATGGAAGGGGCACATACATCCAGAACATCTGGAGATATACTGCATTGATGCAAACATTGCTATCATATGTATGTTGTATGTTACACTTTACTGAGAGTCACTGGCCTTCTAAAACCTCTAAACCCACCAGGAAATAAATGACAATGGAGAAAGACAAAACAAGGTAAAATAGCACACAGCAAGAAATGAACCGTTTTGTTGGTGGAACGAATTGATGCTTCGCAGGAGATGCCTCCACAGAAGGTGTGACCAATTCCTGCTGAGCTGTCTAATAGCATCACTGTACACTCTGCAGATGGTGGTAGGCCAAAGGCTAGAAAAGAAAAAGAAATAACATTCACGAAGGAAGGGGATAGATTCAAGAGATAGAATAAAGTCACCTAGATTTTTCTTGGTGCATTCACAGCTGACTGCTTTTCACGACAAAATAAGATTTTGATTCATTCTTCTGCTTTGGTTAGTATCCATGAGCCATAAATGACATTCTGAGGACTCTGAATTTAATAGAAGTATTCTACCTAATGCAAAGAGAGCAAAGCGTGACAGTTTGGATTTTTTTTCAGTATGACTATCAGAAATCTGTCACAAAACAGGTATGAATTTTTTAAAAGCTTCTTTTCTTTTATATAAGCATTGGATTAGCTACAGGAGAGAACTTGAAGTCTCCCCTCTTCAGCTTTTTATCAACATGGACAACTGTTGGGGTAGAAGAGCATGGTCAACTTCACTCAGTTCTCTAAAGTGCAGCCAGCATTAAATCTTGCTCGGAAAGCAGAGCCATCACTATAAAGTGCAAACATCAATGCAAAACTATGCCCATTTCTGATATGCATAAATGATAAGTTCAACATAATATTTAATCTCGTTTTGATGGCATGACTACGACACACAAGGGCTGGAGCTAAGCAGAAGCTGGTCTGACGTGGAATTTTCACTGGATGAACTAAAGTTGATTTCTAATCATTTTGATCAAAGTAAAAATGACATGTAATCTTGTTTCTTTATCTGATTTAAGCCAGGATAAACTGATTAAAACTAGCACTCTCTGCTTACAGTGAAGATTTTCAATGTTTTACAATTCCAGTTTGGCTCATTAAAGCTTGAGTGTGGGTTCATGTTTTAGACCAGGGGAATCAGTACGAATTCAGTTGGCCTCACCTTCTAGCCTTTTCCTTATTAAATTTTACATATTAGATTTTCTTCAGGGTCACTGGAAAAAAATGTTGAATACAAATGATCTCTGAGAGCCCTTATTAGAAACACATCTCTTCAATGACTGTGAAAACCCTTTACAATTGCTCTGACACCAATTCAGTTAACTAGCTTTGAATCCTTCAAAAGTATGTGATGTTGATTTTTTTATCTTTTCATTTCAGTGAAAACATTATATGGAACAAAGCCAGAACCTTTCTGAAGAGCATTAAGAAGACACTAACTGTATTAAATTAACAACGTCATTCTCAGCTAAGCCTTAGATTCTCAGAAAAAAAATTAATATACTTTGAGATTTTTTTTCCTTAAAGCTAATTTGATTTGTTACTTTCCTTAAATCTGTACTAACAGATTTCTATATCAGCTCTCCATTATTTATCTGGGCTTATATCAACATGATTAAACTATAAATACTTCAGAAAATGTAACAGAGGCTTTTTTTATCAGTCAGAATTTTCCTGTTATCCAAGAGTATTAAAGCTCAGCATTGATGTTGACACATCTCCTCAGTGTATTCTTTTAAGACTCATATACAAAAGGTATTCAGACATGCTTAATTTAAAAATGTTTAGCAAGATTGCCTTCTGTTTTATGTCCTTGTTTGTTGGTGGTGGGGGCTATATCACAGGATTCCCCACAACTGCAGATCAAGAACCTTTGTTGAATACTGTCTTTTTGCATTATTGACCTCCTATCATTTCTGCATTATCGATCTTCTATAATTTCTGGCCAACAGCTAACCAGAGCTGGCACTGGGGCTCCTTCTGCTCCTGGCTACTAGACTCCTTGTTTCTTTATGTTCTGTAGACTTCAACCTGCTCTTTACTTCCTCTATTTTTTTTTTCGGACTCCATATAACTTCTATTAATTATTCTCACCATCTAAGGTACTTCTTAACCTTTACTATTTTTATTTTCTGATAGATGAGGCTAAATTACTAAGTGCTTTAGCCTTCTATCCGTGTGAGATTTTATAAATTTATTAAACATTTTTAACCTAATTTCAGTTATCACTCTTTTTGTTTTCCTATTAAAATTATCTTTCCCAACTGACTTAGCTTATGATCACTTTCAGCTTGGTGAAACTGAGCCCTGCGAAGCACAAAAATTTCCTGCTGAGGGTTCATTCTGCTTGCAGATGACAAGTATAATAAAGTCATGATTGCTTAGCTCAGAGAGGATAGTTTCATTCTGTGATCAAGCCCTTTTTAGCTAGTGAGATGAGATGTAACATAGAACTCCCTAAAGTTAGATCAGAAAATTGTCAAAAAGATTTTTAGACACAACAAGGGCATTTTAGCATGGGTAGAAAAAGACTTTCAGCCTCTCCTGTTTTTAGTTGAAATTCCACATGATAATCCAGCTGCTTTTAAATATTTTATAGCAGGTAGAACAGGTCAAATATTTTTGAATGGAAAAGCTTGGTTGGCAAATTTTGTTTGAATGAGAAGTTTTTAAAAGAAGATTAATGAAAAGGACAAACGCGGTTTTCTTAAAAGAGCTTCCTTTGCTCTGTTTTGGATTCTAGTTTTTAGACACAAATGCAAAAGAGAATAGTTTGATTTCTAAACTGGAAGATATTAAATAATAGCATTTAATATAAATACTATATGCTTATGGCTTCAGGAAAATAACTAAGCACACCTCTCTCTAAGAGAGCAAACCAGACTAAATACACCTTTGAAATCCTTGTGATGCTCCCATACATGGGTTTTGCTTCCCCAAGACACTGTGTTGTGGCAGGTGGGAAAGTCTGAAGTACACAAAGCTGAAGCAGCAAAATTTCTGTCTTCGTTTAGTCAGCTGATCTGTCACCCAATGATCCTTCCCCACCCAGGAAGGGGGAATAGGGAAAAGGAGAGGAGACTGATGGGTTGAAATGGAAACAGATCTAATAAAATAATAACAAACTTATATTAATGCTGGTACTAATACAAAGCACACAAAGTCATACTCAGCCCATGCTGTGGTGCTGAGCTGCGCGCTCCCAGCAGCGAGTGCCAGGTGCCAAACCCTGCGAGCACCACAGATCCAGTGACAGCGCGATGGTCACAACACAGGGGAGAGCGGCCTTGGGAGCAGAAGGATGGGTGAGACCCTCCAGGGACGGTGACCACTGAGGAAGGAGGGAAGGAGGAAGGGCTGTCCCCAGCAAACTTTCCAATTTATAGTGAGCGTGACATTTATGATATGGCATACTGCTGTCGGCTAGACCAGGTCAGCTGCCCTGGCTTTCACTCTTCTGAGCTTTAGCTCCCAGCTTGCTCAAAACTGCTAAAGGCCTTGATCCCTATGGAAACCCACAGACCATGGCTGGCCGTGCACTAAACCAAAGTGTTTGATCAACTGTGTTCCCACCGAATCGGGCGCTACAGTCTTAGAAACGCAGCTTTCCTAAATGGAAAAATATTTATATGATTCTATCCCAGCAAAACCAGGACAGGGGCTCATTCGTGTCTTTGGATCTTCACACAGGGCAGATTTGTTGAAGTGGGGCTGTGGATGAGATAGTTCAGGACACTCAGCAAAACTCCCCAGCACTTTCCCCCCATTAGCACCTTCTGGTGTCACACAAGCCCTACTTCACATATGGAGACACGTATGTCCTACTGCATATGTGGCAGCTGTAGTGCCACCAAGCCCTGCAAGACCGTTCTGCCCCTTACACAGATCATAATTAAGTTCACCTTGATTTATTATTTACCTTGATTTTTACGTTCACCCTGTTCATATATAGCTATTTTACTACCAAGAAATAATGGATATGTCTGTTCAACATATTCATCAACAACCTGGATGAAGGGACAGAGTGTACCCTCAGCAAGTTTGCTGATGATACAAAGCTGGGAGAAGTGGCTGAGTTTCCAGAAGGCTGTGCTGCCATTCCATGTGACCTGGACAGGCTGGAGAGTTGGGTGGAAAGGACCACGCTGAAGTTCAATGAAGGAAGCGTAGGGTCCTGCACCTGGGGAGGAACAACCCCATGCACCAGTACAGGTTGGGGGCTGACTTGCTGGAGAGCAGCTCTGCGGAG
>VZSC01016208.1:419175-446991 GCA_013398225.1 Steatornis caripensis | reverse complement strand
GTGGTGCCCAGCGACAGGACAAGGGGCAATGGGCACAAACTGGAGCACAGGCAGTTCCACCTGAACATGAGGAAGAACTTCTGTACTGTGGGGGTGACAGAGCCCTGGCACAGGCTGCCCAGGGAGGCTGTGGATTCTCCTTCTCTGGAGATATTCAAAACCCGCCTGGACGCATTCCTGTGCAACCTGCTCTGGGGGCACCTGCTTTAGCAGGGGGTTGGACCAGATGATCTCCGGAGGTCCCTTCCAACCCCTACCATTCCATGATTCTGTGATTCTGTGATATTTATGGGACAACTTTTTAAATAGTCAAAAGGTATAATATCAAATATCAGCAAGTAAAGAACAAAATATAGAACATCTAAAGAAAAAAAAAAAGAGAGATATGGCTTTCAGTAAAAGACTAAAGAACATGTGAAGGAAAAGAAAGAATGAAAAAGTTTCAGAAGGCTTTAGCTTACCCTCCAGCCAAGTATGCTTTTTCAGAGCAATCCAAACCAATGGTGTCTTGAAGCACTGCTACTTCTACTCACTGAAAAATTCACTGAGCTAAAAGAGCAGAGTCAGAAGCCACCTGTGTGAAGGAGTGGAGAAGACAGTCATCTCATCCTCATCCTGCTGGAGCAGGAGCAAGAACAATGCTACTGCAGAATTTTCAGTCCTTCCCACGGAGAGCAGCAGAAAGCTATTTTCAGCAGTCATTTGATCTACTGCAAATCGGTGTGTTCTTGGTGTGGTAATCAATGGTAACAATATAATTCTACAGCCACGGAGGTTACCTGGAGTGAGAGGGCAGAATGAGCTGTTTCCCTTTAGAAATTCCTTGCTAATTTCTAGTGGTTTTGTATACACAGCAGTGGTCTGTGTTCACACGTAATTTATTGTCAGATGATGCTTTAAAAGACAGGATGTCAAATAAGACTGATATTGAGTCCAAATGCTTGTAATGTCTGGAAAGCATATCACATTTGGATTTCAGTGAGAGAGAAAAAATATATTTCCATGATAACGTACAGGTTTGGGTCCCATGGAATTTAACCCAGGTTCTGGCAACCTAAAGAGAGCCGTCACATAAACCTTAGAAAAGACAGAACATGGCACTGAATGATTTAATTCCCTGAAAGGGAATAGAGGGTTATTTCTTTTTTTGCATATAAATTCAGTAGCATGCTCACCTCAGAAAATTCAACTTCTTTCTGCACAGGGTGAGATTTATTAGTGCAATGACATGAGGCACTTAGCTCAGGAGATATTAATTACCAAACCCAGAAGGAACTCGTTACAGTAAATCAACAACATAAACCTAGCTCCATGCCAAGGTCATGTGCTGTCAGTCACTTTTAAACAGACCAGTTACGTATTCCTTGTAGTTTCATAAAATGATGCCAGTGACATCATCTCTCTGACAGATACATCAAACTAAAACAACCACAACAGACACATGTTTTGAAAAGCTCCCTGTTACTGGGTCATGGAAAGTGACAATTATTATATTCTCTGGGCAAAAAAACCATCTGAGGAAAGATGAGGCAAAGTCTTACCCTCCTTGCTTTTGTTCTAAGAGTCTGTTCCTGACAGTTAATGTGCTCCTCTGCTATTCCTTTTGTTAATTTTTATTGTAGTTGCTTCAGCAAGGAAGCACTAAGTACTCCAAATTTCCCCAGTATGTTTAGAGGCAACAACATGAGGACAAAAATAAGGAGGAACAAACGAGAAATGCCTATTGATGCACAGCTTAATTTGGATTCATCACGGAGGCAGGTTGCTTTTAATTCACAAACTGGAGCAAAGCCAGTTAGGATCACAAGGGCAATCTACATGGAAAGACAACTACCATAAGCTCCAGTCCAAGAGTAGATTCCTTTTTAGATTACCAAAACTATTCAAAATTAGTATGAATAGGCTGTGCAGACCCCAGGTTTTATCAAATCAGTATGCAGCATTATATATACTGATGTCATTCTAGTGATTTCAATATTCAACTTTTTATTTCATCCTTCAAATGCATTTGTAAACCAAATGCATAGTAATACTTCTCTGTCCTCCACTATTTGTTGTTTCCCCCGGTTTTGTACTATTATTAGAATAGCCGCATGAATGAAACACTTGTATCTTGTTGTTATATGATGGGATTATCATAACCCAAATTTCGATTAAAATAATCTGTAAAGGATTATTATTATACATGGACTATATCAATATTTCACATTTCAATTATTTAAAATGCCAGTTATATAAACCAGTAGTTCATAAAGTACCTTTTTTTCTTACATTATCTCAGAGTAATTTTAAATGTTAAAAAAACCTTGAGTACCTGTACAGGCTAAAGAACCCTAGCATTTTTAACAAACTGATGCTGTCTGTAAAATGAATATTACACATTCTAACTTCAATATTTAATGAACCCTAAGACAGTAGTCTGAAAGCAAGACTTTAGTTTAATTTTCATGGGAGATGGATCAGATTCTAAAAAAGCAGTTTACCACAGCTTTCAAGACTCAACTGCCCAAGAAGAATGCAAGGGTCACTTGCAGAAAAACTAAGCGTCAAAATCATCGGAGAAGAAGCCCTCAGAACATTATTGTTTTCTATCACTATGATCCTCCTCAAGGCTGAACCTTTGCTTTCAGGTCTCGCTTATGTTGGTAAGAAGTGGGTTGCATTCCAGCGTGCGAGACAGGTCATATCTTAGAAAGAACATTTATAAAAGAAATCAGATGTATTTCTGTCCTCACCTTATAGTACTGCTCATCCGTACTCTTGGTTGATACTCCTGTTTAAGAGGGAAACAAATGACTACATTGTGGAAAACCATCATGCCCACAACACCTCACAGTGACAGAGAAGGTGGTCTTAATGAACAAGGTTTTACAGTGCCACTGGGGAGCAATTCAGCAGAAAAGCTCCTGTATTAATATTTCAGGTCCTGACTGATATGTAAATGAGATCCTGCATTGGAATTTTAATTCTGATATCCTTCGTGAGACGTCCTTGTTGGCACAGGGAAGCCAGCACAATATTTCCTGGGGGTGGAAAAGACTTTTTGAAAAGAACATTTCAGCAAAGCACCACAAGGAACCATTTATTTGCAGTAAAGTAGTTTGTGCTTTTATTGTTTTTGTTGTGTTTTGAAAAAGAAGCAAATAGGAAAAGCACAGAAATAAATGGCTCGGTCCTCTCACTAGTTTTGAGCAGCCCTAGCATCCAAATGATGGCCAAACAAGTTGTCAAACATCTCCCGTCACTTGTACTAAAGGTGAAGGAAAGATGCTATGGTTTTGATAGGGCTGCTGGAGCGGGAGTGTGAATTATGAATGCAGTGTTACATGTGCTTTATGTTCAAAAATCAACAGCGCAACCTTGGCATTCCCAGCTTTGAAAATCATCAGTAACTTTGTCCAGAAGACTGAATTCTCTTCAGAGTGTGAAATACTGCATATTGTGTGTTTGTATTTTGTCAACAAATGGTTTATTTTTTACTTAACAGTGTTACCAGATGCCAGACTTTTCCACTGGGAATGATAAGTTATTTACAGAGCTATCAGGTGTATGAAATTCATGCATGTACAGAACTTGCATGATCCTCTTACAAGTTACATAGAATTGTAACTAATCCATCTACTGATGCTGTTTGGGAAGGTGGAATTGTGAAAGGTTCAAACTGACACTCAGAAGGTCAGCAGCAAGAAGCCGATCAAAGCCCTGGAAAGCTTCTATCGCTCTTCCATTGGAACCCCTATGTTATGCTTGCTTTTCTTCTACATCAGCTGGTCATCTTAAAGCATCACCATTAGAAAGAACCAGCTGGCCTCTCTGCTTTCCCACACGCTGACGAGTGGAAGGGAGATGCAGGGTGCTTTTATAGCAAGGTACCCTGATGCCTACCAGGGCATTCATTCCGGCTGCAGCATGTGAGTCTCCTCAAGGTGGTTGAACTTGTGGTGTAAATGGGTGATTTCAGAGCATTGCATCTTTTGGAAAGCTGGTTTCCAGCCCTTTCTCCTGCAGCAGTAGCCATTGTCCTGTTTGTTGCAATGGCCTGAATGTGTGCTGGAACACATTTCCATATTTTTGCACCAGCACCTTGTTGGTCAGGGTGTTGGTCACTGCTTGGATTTCTGAGTGCATTTGCATTAGATGGGCAAGATATGAACGAGGAAGTTGTCATAGAGGAAAATGCGGTAATTAACTTGATCAGATAGATTCAACTCTAGAGTATAAATAAATAAATAAATAAATAACACATGAAAGCACTTTGCAATCCTGGATTCTTTATCTCATAGGGATATTATCTACTGATTAGTGAATATTCTCATTCCTGGGCCTCAAAATGCTTAATAAATAAAGTTTAAAAAATATAAATTAAACAATAAGTTAGTGAGTCAAGTTGTGAAAGGGATGTATCTTGCATAAAGGCTTTCTGAGAGTAGTTCAGTCCAGAGGCGCTGAGACTTTCAGCTCCTGAAGTCCAAAGCCTGGGCTGCTTTGCCTCATGTGGATGCAGGCCACATAACATACAGTATGCACCAAAAGCACTAAATATTTGTAATCTCTGTGCCAAAAGTTTTTCATAAATTACATATCTAAAGTTCTATGTCCTTCTGAACAGCAGCCCCTGCCATATAGCTTTGTGCTCAGGAGGGTGTATCTGCTAAAGAAAGACAACAAAGTGAATCCTTTATTTTCACTAAGGGAAACCTGAGAGAGAGATTCTGGATGCCCATGAAGGGCACTAGTATCTTATAAACTCATGAGCAATTGACTAAAGGTAAAAATTGAAATACCCCCATCCTGTTCTTTGTGCAAGGGGTCTGGAATTGAGGTAATCAATTATCCCAGGCAGTCTTTTTTTCTACAAAGTGTTGGCTGAAAACCAGGAAATAGGTGCTGAGCATAAGAGAAACCCAGAGGCAGAGCATGACTTATAACTCAATCTCTTTCCAATTTGATGATGGGACCATTCAGCTGCGTATTTCCTCATACGTGTAATACATGAAAATGTCACAATTTTTGTTTTAAAGTACCGTTGTGAAAATTTCTGGTATGTAACGGAGCACTGTGGATATAAATGGTATCAGGTAGTATGTTGACTGATATACACAATGATAGACCTTCATTTCATTGAGATCACCAGTAATCGTGAAAGAAGGGAAGACTAAGACATACAAAAGAGAGTTGTAAAGAGAAAGAAAATGAAAATGCATTATGTGAGTGTGTGTGTTCGTGTGTGTATGTGGCAAACACACAGAAATAAAATGCTTTAGAAACACATTTAATTCTCTAAGCCTCTATTAAAAGTTCAGTGATTTACACGTTTGAAAGGACTCCAAACAAACATATCACAGCCAAGCATGCCAAGTGTTTCTGATTTTTAAGTCAAGTTGATTAATTGTTAGCAAATTAGTTAAATCCTATGCAAAATACATATTATGAGATTGGATTTGGAAAAAAGCAAATTGGATTTGAGGATATTGAATACAGTTCTTACAGGGCAGAAGTTTTGGTAATGAGACAAAAAAATCTGAAATAAAAAGTAAAATATTTTCTACACCCTAATAAAAGGATTATCTGGATACTCTTTCTGTTCATACATCTGTTTTCTGCAGCTAACAAAATCAGAGAATTCACTGGAGAACTATAGTTAATATTTGCACTCAGAATGTTTGAGTTAGCAATTTTAGCTCTTGGATTCTCTGAGAATGCCAGCTACTTTTGCATAGATACTCATACCCACTATTTACAAAAGCTTTCTTTCTCCAAGAATAGGGTGAAGTAGAGTTATGAGTGCAATATGGATAAAGATTATTTTTTTCAGGTACAGCATGATGATCTACTTTGATGATCTAATCAGGATTATAATTACATTGAATGTTCTTTAGGACAGGAACAGTACGAAATGCATTTACAGTGCAAGGTATCCATCACAATTTTGATTAAGATAAAAAGCAATTAATTAATTACAGAGGAAGCTGCTGCAGATGTCAGTCTGGTCTTCATCACTGCATTTTTGGAGTGACTAGTGTTCCTCCTATAAAGGTGAGACCTGCCCAGTTGTTTTTGGTTTGTAGCTGACTCTCAGGTTGGGTGTCTTTCAACCTTGCAAAATTTAAGGAGAAAACTTTTTTGACTTGTGATAGAGTCTGTCAGCATTGCATTTTCACTCTGAGCTAAAGCGTCACATTTTTCAGCAGCCCATGGGGTGTTGGTTACAGAGCACCTTTGCCTTGCCTTACACAGACCAAAGCTTGTCCTTTGCTACAGGGATCTGGTGATTTCTTAAAGGTTTATGCCAACCATAAATGAAAACCCTTCAGACTGGCCAGGATAGGCTTGGACAATAGGTGTCAATTCCAGGTCTGTAGTCTCTGCTCAGACATGAGGAAAGTCATAAGCCCAGCCCAATTGGAGATGACCCTCACTAAGCCATGAACTGGGACAGACAGGTAAGTCTTACCTCTGCCAACACTGCCCCTATGAAATGGTGTCAGGAACACCTAGGAGCACAGCTTGCTCCTGCATCCACCAACCCTTTACCCAGACTGGGACTCACAGAACTGCTGCAGGCAGCCAAACGAGAGCCTTGGGAGCCCAGGGCTTGTCCATATATGTCTAGTGGTGTATAAACAATGCATTAAACACTTGGGCACTCGAGGACCCTTCTCTTCCACATGATGCCCTGGAGTTCCCCACTGGGACTCTTTCCCAGATTTGCTGTCTGTTTGAAAAAAACCCTGATCTTGAGAAATGCCTCAAAGGGGCAATTTAGGAATGCCCACTGGAGCTGTTAGAATGCTCTGGGAAAATCTGAAACTGTGAGACAGCAGGAGTAAAACCCATTTATTCATCCTCTGAAACAAAACAGGAATTCAACACAATTTGCTTTAATGCCAGTGATTGCAGAGATCTTTTAATTAAGAAAATATATGTGGAGCAACACAGTCCTCTCCTGAAGCATTTCAGCAGTCTGCACTTGGTACAATCCCAGGAAAATCCTCTTTTCAATTCATCTGGTAGATGAAACCATTAACCAAACTGCTCATACATTTTTAAACAAGAAACAGAGTGCCGCAGGTTTCCTGCAGCATTCAAGCTGTTTATGATGAAAGGGAAGATCAAAACTGTTTTTGTGATGGAGCTCTCAAAATGCTGTACCCTTTTCACAGACCAAATTCTGCAGTGTTTAATGTACGCTGTGCTTTGATTAGGGAAATTGCTGTACGAAAGAGTAGCAATCTAAGCAAAAAACCCCAACCTGCATTATTAGTATATATGTTCCTTGTGGCAAGGATCCATAAAAAGTTATTGCTTTTCAATTACCACTTCCTAGCTGATCTTTGAGAAAGAAAAACTATTGCTCACAGGAACGTTAGTAAACTGTATAAATAAACTGGGTGGTTTGTTGTGGCTTTAATATAGGCAAATAGCAGGAATTGCCATTTTTACGCTACCAGTCTTATAATGAGAATAAAATGCATTAGGAAAATATGACGAGACAGAGATGTTCTTTTTTTTTTTTTTTAATTACTGTATCTTACTGTATCTTTGTGTGGAAGAAGCTGGTGTGGGATAGCTACTGATTCTGAGTGTGTTGTGACACCGCTTGAACTGAGAAGTGATTATCTAGTGCCTTATCTTCCTTTTCTCCCACATCAAATATCTTGGATTCAGGCACTGAAGTTACTCTAAAGATTACCTTGATGTGGGCTTTCTCCTACTGCTCAATTAGGGCCATACTGGTTATCAAAAAGCAGGACTGGCATCTCGATTTGCATGAACAGGTGAGTTACACAGAAAGGAAAACAAGAAAGGTTAGAAAGGTTGGTTTACCTAGGGAAGCAGAAGAGACCTTTTGGGTAAACATGCCCCTGCCCATCACTAGAGTTTGCGATTTCCTCTGTCTGAACACTCACTGGAAGTAAAAGTGCTTAGTTATATCTTTTGTTGTGGACTACTTTGTATATTTTGCGAGGGAAAAAAGTTCACTATCAGTTCTAGATGAATGTGGATGAACGTGGACCCTTCCACCACCAGGACCCATTCAGAGCTGGACAAATGGATACAATACTGGAAGACAATCAGGGGTCTATCAGGTACTAAGAAAGCTCATCAGATAACATCGTCCGGTCCTTGGATGAAACAGGAGAACTTTTCCAGAAAAGGACAATAGTCTTTAATACACATGAAACTCATCTTCTAAAATATCTCTCAGGGTATTTGTCCTGGAAAGCAAGACTGGGAAAGCTGTGGACATTGTTTTTCCCACTTTCTTCTTCTGCTTTCTATTTTCATTTCCAGAGTAGGAGAAGGCCAAAATTGTCTTTGAAATGAAGGTGTTCACTACTACTTTGATAAAGAAAAATGTCTGCCATTGCCAATTAAATTTGCTTCTATTCATACTCATTTTCTGTGCCTCACATCTCCCCCGTCTGCACTCTTGTGAAGGGAGAGGTTTTTGTAGAGGACTTTGTCTCCTCTTTCAGATCCATTTTTATGACTGTAACACTATAGGAATGCGTTTATCAGTGTTTAAACATGCTTTTAAACCCGCACTGTTGATGCACCTGATATTTGTAAAAATTCACAAGGTTTGAATGAAGTCCCAGGCTGACTTAATTGGGTCTAAATTATGCAGCATTTAAAGAATTACTAGCTGCGACTAGTTTCCAGAACCAGGAAGGGAGTCAGCTTCTCCGTCATTTGAGGTTTCCAAGCTCTTTTAAGGAGAACAGTGAGCACAAATACCATTTCTAAGAACGCTACCTTTCCAGAGGGAGACTGGATTTTACTGTGCACCAATTTAATTCCCTGTTAGGTATATGTAGGGCTCCCATTGTCATCGGGTCAGACAGCATTCTCTCTTCAAAATCTGTCCTCCACTATTGTAAGTCTGCTATCTGCATAAGGCTATGAAGCCCAGGTAGCCCATTTTACAGATGTAGAATGGAAACAAACATATATTGAGGTTACTCCTTCAATGCTATGTCATGCACAGCTAGCTCTGAACGTGTTAAACATTGTACAGGAGCAAGAAAAACTGCACAAATACTCTACTAAGCTAGTCCTGCTGAAAAGCTGAAACGTTCCTGTATTTTGCCTGAGTCTATATTGCTGGTCTACCTTGATCAGTTATGTACCTTGCGGGCAATATCCTCAAAAATAATTTGTTACAGTTGAACTGTTCAGCGATGTGTCACCTTTCAGTGCGTATAACCTTAAGCTAGTTATTCAGGGTCTTATTGTGAGAACTGCATTGCAAACTGCCCAAATGTTTACACCGGCAAGTTTTAAAACCCATGTTGACCTTCAGGGTATATGACAATACAACTTGGGATTATTAACAAATTTTTTTTTGAGAATATCACACCACAAGCTATTTCAAAAAAAGGATTGTACCCTAAACCCCCCACCTTCTCAGAGACACAGGCAATTACTGTGACTGCAGGGGGAATACCTCCTTGCAGCTAGAATTCATCATAGCTATCAACCATGTTCAGGAGCTGATGGCTTGACTTGCATACTAATGTGATATGCCACTGATGTTGGGGCATTTTCATCTGCTTTCAGTTATTAGGTTGGATGGAGAAATTTAGATTATTTATCCAGCATGTTGGAGACTACCTATGAAAGAATCTACTTATGAAGACATCGACTTAAGAAAGCTCTTGCCATGGAAATACAGATCACTTGGGACAGGGTATTCTTAGCTGTTTTGACTAAAGACTGAGATTTTGGGGATATGACATTTGATCCTCTGAAGATGCAGGCACTAAAGTAATGTGAGTGTCTAAAGCAGAATAGGAAGATAGAGCAAGGAATTAACAGAGAACTATCATTTTCTTTCTTGCAAACCATTATAGAGCTAGAACTGTATCAAAGCCTGTGGCTCAGCTGTGCAATGTGCTGTACGTGCATGGAATGAGACAGTCGCAGATACACACATCCCACAATCAGATCTACAAGATAGATGGATACAGACCAAGAGTATAGTTAAGCAGTAGTATAAATTGGAATGTTACTTGATTATGTCAGAAAACCAAAATACATTTTTCTTACAGATGGGGAGATCATTGAGTGAAATAAGATAAAATTCTGAGCTGATACGAAGCAAAATTACGGATATATCAGCCGTTGCTTTTTCTGATCATTGTTTTCCTGATGCCATGGTCACTGAGACATCACGGAACTCAGCACTTCTAGGTCTATCGTTGCCACAGAGCTGGAAAAATGAGAAGTACCACAACAGGAGAAAGAGTTTCTTAAGTCTGAACTGCTTTCTAAGGACAATGAAGTGTAGTAAACTTACAGAACACCTGAGATATGTAGCATAGACCTAGCACTACCATGGGCTTCCTGTATGATCTTGGCCAAGCCACTTTGCTTTTTTCTTCCAGGTCTCTTCCTCTTTTGAATGCAACACCTTTAAAACAGATAATTTCTTTTGAAACCTGTTGTTTCTTACTGGACACCATATGGGACTCTAGTATTAGCTGGGGCATCTAATCAACTGTAATACAAATTTCAATTACATATGCCTTCCTCAGGGGGAAAAACATCTAGAAATGTTCCAACCTTTCTATTGACTACCTGTGAATGACAGTATAAATCAGCAGTGGGATACTAGCCAAGGAATAGCTTATAAAATAATTGTTGACTTTCTCAGGAAACTTCTGATCTGATCTTGAGAAATTTGGCCTTTCTATTTTCCATACACTTGTACTGAAAGATCTCCGGATGAAAAAGAGAGCAATTAAGCCCTTTATATAAGACACAAAAGCTTCAGCCAAACTGAAGGTGGTATACTACTCTGCATGGGGTGTTTAAATAACAACATTGTGATGCAGTGCTCATGGTTCAGATCGACTGCAATGCACTAAGAATAGGAAGAAACTGTTGAGTTATTATTATCTTTACTGTTGTTTTCTGGATGGTTATTACTCACAGAACAAGTCTTCTGCTGCTATTGGGACACTCACTCTGCAAAAGTCAGGCATGATGACTGATGTAAGATTATAATCATGGATAGTGTCCCCACTATCTCTTTGAATCCTAGATCCACCAGGACATTCTTGATGTCACCATGAGATCCAAACAGTGCAAAACAGGCGAGCCCAGGGAGAGGGATTAGGTCACTCTTACATCTGCTTCTTTCTAGCTAAATCCTGAACATCTGGGATAGGAGGCTTTTGATCTCTCTGACCTGCCTCCTCGTGACTCACTCATCCCTTTGATTATTCTTTTTCTTTTTTCTTTCTGCTTAAAGCGAGACTCAAGGTTAGAGAGGCTACTCAACATATCTGCTCCCTCTATGACACCTCCCTGACCCTGTAAACGAGGTAAATGAGAAGTGCCTTTCTTGGCCTGAGGCTTGCCAATTTTTATGAGGTCTCAGAGTAGCTGATAGAGCAAGAGGTTGATTGTTTCTCTAGTACAGAAATTGCAAAAACAGGTCAGGAGCAGAGCTGACATGTTCCTTACTCTGTTTGCAGCTCTGTCATTGCCTTCTGGGTTTGCTTATTGCACCCAAGGGAAAAAGAAGTGGAACTGATAGAAGCACACGGACTACCGTGACTTCTAGGTAAATTTAAAAAGTCATTGTTATTTCTAACATGGCATAAAAGACTAAAAAGTAGTGGATTTGTCCCTAAAAGCTCTCTGCAACTAAAGAGAAAGCAGACAGCTAATATTGCTACTACGGAAGCCTAACTTAATACCAAAAATATTGAGCATTGTAGAGCTAGTTTTCTTTCTCACATCGTTTTCCTTTCAAATCCCACAGGATTACCAAAGTCTCCCCATGAAAATCTCCCCTCAGCAAACATAGCTTTTCTATGCTATGAGAGTAATGAACAAAAAAAGGCAACCTAGAAGGAGAAATGCTACTTGTCTCATGAAGGAACGCAGCACAGACACTCAATTTAGTATTGTTAAGTTGTGCTGAGGTGTGAGATGTCTGTATCAGGGGCTATTCGGGCAGAGTTCTTTGACTGTACAAAGATGGGATTAATGAGGAGCAGCAGGGAGGTGACATTTTACCTCTGTGTGATGCTGTTGAGATCAATAACAGAACAACGCATTCACTCTGGGTGGCCACCGATCTAACAACATTTTGAGAAACTGGAAAGCACACACAAAATAACTGCAAAATAATTAAAAGCACAGGCAAAAAAAGCCTTTTTTCCTGACTGATTTAAATTGCTCAGTCTGCTTCATTTAATTAAAAAAATGAATTAATAAATTCACCCTCATGAAAGTACTTATACTGTCTCATAAAGAGATTTCAGTCCAGTAGTGAAACATATAGTTAGACTCAGTGGCTGGAACTATTTGTAATTAGAAAAGCTCATGCATGGTTTTTAATAATGACAAAGCTTTAACTATCGGCAAATGTTATCAGGCAGGATGCTGCATTTACCATTTTTTAGTGTTTTCTGACCAATACAGGATGTTCTCCCGTAAGTATGCCATTGGGCTCAACTCAGAGGTACCTCAGGTTATCCACCACCAGCCCCTTCCTGTGGTGAGCTGAAACTCTGAGCTCTCACCCTGCACAAAAGGGAACCTCCAGAGGCGCCCCGCTCTGCACNTCTGACCAATACAGGATGTTCTCCCGTAAGTATGCCATTGGGCTCAACTCAGAGGTACCTCAGGTTATCCACCACCAGCCCCTTCCTGTGGTGAGCTGAAACTCTGAGCTCTGACCCTGCACAAAAGGGAACCTCCAGAGGCGCCCTGCTCTGCACCACCTTCCACAAAGCAGAGGGATAACCCATGCAGCCTTGTTTTTTTTGCCAGTCTCATCACTCTGGGACACGGCATCCCATGGCAGCGTAACCACACTTTTCACAGGGAAGCACGAGCTGGAAAGCAGAGACCTAGCGGGGATCACATGTTGTAACCGCGTATCGCAAAGGACAACTTTCTTCTTGGAGTCTGAATGTTGGCACGCTAAGACAAGTAAGGATTTCTTTGGTCTGTTTTTATTAGTAGTTCACCACACTTTGTAGTCACCTCTCCACTTGCTCCCCGCAGTGTATAAGGTGTTTTATGCTAGAGGCGGTGTTTTTATAGCTCCTTAGTGTTCCCCCCAGATCTCCTCTAGATCTCCTTCATTCAAAGTCCGCAGGAGAGTTTGGAGCGACCAAGTCACCGACTGCTCAGGCTCAGGAGAAGTGTGCTAAAATGCTGCCACCTTGTGCTGATTCGGCAGCAAACCTCGGCTTATCACTTCGCTAAAACCTTCCTCGGGATGCGAAGCTCTGCTCCCCGCCAGGTCTGCGCGGTGCCAGGCCGGAGGTTTGCCACTTCTGCCCTGCAGCAGCCTCGCTGGGACACCTGCACCCAGTCTTCCCCTCGGTGTCCATCTTCCCACCACACACCTTTCCTGGCCGAAGAAATGGAGAAGGAGACAGAAACCTCCCTCAATCTCAGCTCCCAGTTTGAGCTCACAGGCAGCTGGAAAGGAAGAAACCCTGATCCGAACTGCAAGGCTTCATTTAATGAAGTTAGGGAGACACAACTCATTCCTGTAACTTCGTCTTTTGTGATATTAATACCAGAAATACTCAACAGACCTGCTCTCTGCATATTGGGACGAACCTCCCAAGTTCACACATTTAGCCTAGCTCTTGTGATTTTTTTAAACAAAAAGTGACTCTTAAGGAGGTGCTGAAGATTCTAGAGAGGAACCAGGAAAAGGGTGATCTACCTTGTCTTAGTCCAAGAGCTGCATTTAATTTATATAGAGCTCATAAGCCAATCCATCCTAGCAGCCTCTCTAATGATTAATGGTTAATGAGTACCAGCTACTAAGTTTCACACCCTGTGTAGCATTTCCCTGTGACACTCTCCTTATTTAAGCTAAAAGTAGAGAAGTTCAGATTAATCTGGAGAGATTTTCTGGTATCTGATCAGGAGATCAGACATGAATTAGCACTTGAAAGTTATGTATGTGAAATGTGATGTACTATGTTACGATGAGCTAAATGTTATTATATCATACTGTTAGTCTAAAAGTTACAGAACTTATTTTCTTTGACCCAAGAAGGAAATCGATCGTCAAGGAACTGTTACAGACTACCACTTTATAAGACTTATGTGGCAGGCAAAAATTTATGAATTGTTACAGTCACTGCCTTGTCTGTCGCCCCTTGGCACTGACATTGTTTTGGATGTCTGTCTGATGAGTGCCTCAGCTATCTGCTCATGGACTCTTTCTCCATGTTCAAGTAACAGAGGAGTGCTGAGCTGTAGAGATGCCGAGGGCCTTCCGTGAAGCTACTGGAAACTGTAAGATCTAGGTACTTCCAAATCCAACTGTAGGAAGGCTGCTAAGGAAATTGAAGCAGATATTATGAAGTTTATCTTGGTGAAATGTAATAAATTCTTTGCATAAAATACTTTAGTGGGAATCATCCATGATTTTACATTTCTTTCCCTTTTTTCTTTCTCAAAAGAAGTCTAATTAACTGAGCAAAGCACACACAGAGAAATAAGCAAGTACAGAGATATCTCCTGATTTGAGTAAAGGTCAGAAAGTTACATTAATATTTCTTTTCCTGTTTCATATAGTGCTAATCAACTGAAACACAGGTTACTTTCAGATAATTTTGGTAACATTAGGTGGAATGGCTGCATTAGTTACTGCTCTCTTGCTTGCAAAGCTGGTTTTGCTGGGATGCAAGAAAATTGCAACACTAGTGTTCAGTCCAGATAACCTTCTTTGGATACTGAAAATACACTTGTGTGTGAGTAAGTGTGCTAGTCTGTGTCTGAGATTCAAACAGCAAGGGGAATTGTACTGCCTGGGTTCTGTGCCTTAGAGCACCAGGCTGTTGGTCATAGCTGGGACCAACAGGGCTTATTTGGCATCTCCAGTCTTTTGCCATGTCCACCATTTTTGCCAGTGGGATTACAGGAGTGAAGACAACATCACAGAGGAGAAAGCAGCAGGGTCATTTTCACTAGAGAGAGAAGCAGAGGGAGAGAGTGAAACTGCATTGGATTTTCAGACCTCTTTGCTCCAAGAAGGATATGCGTTACCTGCTCCCACCATCTCTCCTTTCCCCAGCTCCTTAGAGGGGGGTTGCAACAGAAGAGAGCTGTGCCAGGAGCCTGCAATGCTGTATTAGGCTGCCTCCTCCGTTTGATTTCTAGGGAAGGGCAATCATTAAGCTGTTCTTTTTGCTCTTGTCTACTTCACACTGTTTCTTTCTACTGCAGCCTCTCCATCCATGCTCAGCTCACAGCTACCATTGAAAAACATGGAAAGCTACACTTTCCCAATCAGTCTAATTCCTTCAGGTGTACAGTGAACTCCTGAGTGCTGGCACCCATTTCTGAGATTCCCTTCCTTCCTTTTGCTCATCAGGCATCCTTCTCACCTTTTCACTGTGAGCCTTATGGCTCCTGCTGGTTTCTATACACCCTGGTTTTTGAAGTGATCAGTAAGGGATTGCTAACATAACCGCTCACATGTACAGATGGGGTAGGCGTCTGCGCCGCCATCCTCACATCTCTTTGGATATAACAATGTTCTACTACCCCAGATGTATGAGATGATTGACTGAAAAACTATGACAGCTAAACAATTTGAAGGGAGGTAAGCTGTGTCTTCTCCTGATTTTAAAGTCTTTAAATTTTATACCTTTTTCCTCTGCCTAGACAGTCTCAATATGGAGACTTTATTCTCTATGGTTAATAAAAAGAGGGAGGGCTCTGCAACAGCACAAGTAGTATGAGGGTTAACAACTCTGGGACATCTGACACTGGCCCGTTTGCTCAGAGGGGGGAAAGTAGCCAGCAGTCAGTCTTACACTAACAATGATTTACTCATCTCCGTAAATCTACCAGTAGGTGTCCATGAGCCTGTGTGCAGATGGACTATTGATCCCTCTCGGGGTGTGAGGTGAAGATCTTTGCCCCAGGCTTTTGGTCAGACACTCAGGACATTTCTCAGGCTGTCAGTTGCCTGTGTATCATAGCTGTGATGCTGCAACTAAAAAAATGAGATAAGCCAGGCAGAACACAAATAAAGACGTTGACTGATTCTTCATACTATCTGGGTTTACCTAGTGCGAGTGTTGCATGATTCATAACTTTTTTTCGTATGCTGAAGGGAAATCCTATGCACAGGAAGTTAGAGCAGAAAAGAACAAAAACCCCTCTAATTTCCTCTTACAGGTAGCTCTGGGAAGTGTATCTGTGGCTTCTAAACTATGATAGTGATAAAAGAAATAGTTTGTGGGAAAGGGTAAGGAGATGGATTACAAGTATTTATGGGTACCAAACTGCATTTGTTGTTGAGCTGAACAACTGGTGCATCATACCTACCACATAAAGTAAGAAAGAAAATTCCTAGTTGTTGTTTTATTTTCTGTTTGCTAAACAGAACTCCAGCTCTATGCATTTTTTCAAATATCAAAAGTCTATTTTTCTCATTCCAGTACAATAGAATGGAATAGAATAGAATAGAATAGAACAGGAAAGAAAAGAAATGGGTAACCAGATGATTCATTTAAAACATGGGTCCTATAAATATTTTGGTAAAGTATGTTTCTATGTGCACTCTCATTCACCTTAACACTTTTAGTATTTTGTAGGTCTATTTTATTTTATTTTATTTTATTTTATTTTATTTTATTTTATTTTATTTTATTTTATTTTATTTATTTTTCATATCTAACACATATGTTTACACCCCTTGGGTCAAGATAAGACAGTGTCCGGAACGAGGGAATCAGCTGGAGGTGACATCTTGAAAAAAGAGTGCTACATTGAGAGGAATGAGTAACTACTGCAACAGTGTCCTGCTCATGCCCGACAGACACGCTAGCTTCTTTCTGAGTGTCTCAAAGTCAGAAATGGGCAATTATGAAAGGCATCTATCCAAGAAAGAAAAACTTCCTATCTGTTTTTTTTGCTTGTTTTTTTTGTTTACTACTCTGCAGATGACTGCCGTTTTAGCAGTCTTTTGCAGAATTCAGTAGACTTCTATCTGTATGAGAAATACCACCTGTTATTAATGGCTAAGCCCTTTTCTGGGACATACCAGCAATCCTATGCGTATTTCCATGGTTCCTCTGTAGAGGGCTTGAGTCAAGTCTATTGATATCAGTAAGTGACTGATTTCATTTGCTTTGAAAGAAGCGTAAAAAGGCCTAAAGAGACAACAAAAGATGAAAATCTTGTCTCTTATCTCCTAACTATGGCAATATTCTGGTACTGTACAAACAGGGTTTCTTCAAAGGCGATTTCCACATCTTCACCGAAATTCAATTACCAATTTAAAAAAAAGGTACAAGACAGTTAATTGTAATTAATTCAGGTTTAAAATAAGTCAGATCAATCGTATGATGCAAGGAATACAGAATTAGATCCACCTTCTTCATTAGAAGTACTCTAATATGAAATTTTACAGTCTCTTGTAAGTCAACAACAGTTACCAGTACCAGAACTTTTGTCTCGATAGCCACATGAAGACAGGCATGTAAACCCCTTTTTTTACATTGTAAAGGGGTCCAAACAGGGCTGTTGACATAAAACTAAGACTGAGAATTTGTTTGTAGATCTCTAAGAAATGGTCCTGGTTTCTATGGTAAATATAGTAGCATTTTTGCCACATTGTCCATTACAAATGGAATACCTTGCCTTTTAAAGACTTGATCTCTTTAGAGTCATCTCTATAAATAGGCCCTCTTCACTAACCAACCTAAAATCGAAACAGCATGTGGTAGGTAGTGACATACCTAGAAGCATATGGATTTGCAATTTGTGGAGGGCAGGAACATTAAAATTTGGCAGCTGTATTTGCACTATAGTATTTTTACTTGTCTGTTGGTGAGGGATATTGGACAGAAGATAGCTCTCATGATTACACTGCTCTGTGCCTTTTAGATGGAGGTTGAACCAGTGATTCTCTCTCACTTAATTTAGGTCCTATGTCAACATATCTTCTTGATCAGATTACTAGCATTCATAGACAAATACTATGTTTCAAACCAGTCCTTTGAAAGGAAAAACTACGGCTCAGCTGACCAAAGGAACAAAGAATAATGTGTATGTATACGTATTTGCACCCCCTCCGCTTTACATATACTTACACACATAGACATATATGTGTGTATATCAACCGCAATGTAGTCTTTCTGTCTGCTGTAGTCTAAACATAGTTGTGCAGATTATATTAAGCAATTGTTAAGAATACTTGTGAAAATGATGGATGCAACAACATACTGATAGTTCCTCTAACTAGAGTATTACGAAGTATACCAGGTTTTTGCCTTGTCCTGTGATCGTTGGACCTCTGCTTCCAGACGTGGGACAACGAGCAAGCCCCACTGTGTAGCTGCTGCCTTGGAGCTGATATTGCAAATCCTAGAGAGAGAGCACTGCTTCAGCAGAGCAGAGCTGGCTGGTGTTCAGCCACTTAGAGCAGAAACGTCTTGGAGAGGAAGACTCTCTGCAAAAGACAGTGCATAGATATAAAATGTAATAAATTAACACAAACTGGAATACATTTTAAAAGTGCCTTCATTTCAGCTGTGATCCTGAATTTTGTGTTATTGATTCATTTATCCTTGTCTACTACCTCCCACACATCTTTTCCCCTTCATCACTCACCCTCTGAGTTTGAGTGGTTTAATATATTAGGAATTCCTATTGTTCATGTACTCATGTCTTCCTGCTATGTTTTAGGTTTTTTCTCAAGCATTTTACACAGTGCTTGAGTATAATTTGTGTTGCTCTTTCTTTCCTTCTTTTCAAGTGTATTTGTTTTTAATTACTATCAATGCTGTCATATATGCATGTGATACTTGAATGTACAGTCTTACTGAAGTTGAGTTATGCTGAGAAGTGAACAATAATGAATTCTGAAGCCATAGTACTTTTTTTGTCTATTATAGATTTACATGTGTCTTTATTATAGATGTCACATACTACTAGTTAAAAAGCATTTACATGAAAGGATATACTTGCTGCTTAATGTTTGGGATGTAGCAGGCACTTCTCTTAGAATACTTATAGGAACTGCACATGCAAAGCACCCAAAAAAGAAGCAGAAGAGTTGCAACAGTTTCCCCATCAGCTCCCTTCGATGAAAGGAGAGCATCACTCTGTCTCCATGACCTTGTCTCTGCAGCTGCACTGCATGAATCTGTTTTTTGATGCTTCAATTTTCCTAATCATTGGAATTGTTCTCCCTAGTGTGTATGATGCATTTAGACTGCTGGCAAGACTTTACAAAAGTGACTAATCATTACTAATGTGGGGACATTAAACACAAAGGAGACAAACCTGGGTGCTAGAATGAATTTGATATATCCAGTCAAACATGATCTATCTAATTTTCTCTAAATTAATAACTAGAGGATGAATTTAACACCCTCAAGCAGCTGAGAACTGAAAATTAACTTGCCTTAAAACTACTAGAGGCTAGAGGAATGCATGTTCAATATTTTACATATTATTGCGTTTACTTTCCTTTTGGTGAAGTATAATATTTTCTTTATAAAATATCAGAAAAAAGTTTTCAGATTTTTTCTATTTTTTAATAGCCTCCTAAAGCACCTCATCATCCCTTCCCCAGTGTGAGTTATCTTTACTGTCCAGATGTTAGTTCATACGTCTCAAGGAGAGCATAACATGAAATTCTCTAGGACTACAGTGTATTGTTTTACTTTGAAAGACACATAGTACCAGACCATCTTTTTTTTTTAAATTTTCATAACTAGTTAGGATATTTTTGAGGAAGATACTTTTCTTTGGGACTGATGGTATACTGAAAAAGGAAAAAAAAGATATTTTGTGGGAAAAGCTTCTATTTGACAAGAATTTCCTCAGCCCCATTGTGGAATTTCTGCTCTAGGAAGTAAAATCTACTTTGTGATGAGATACATCATTCATTCTGGTTTGTGAAAAGTCCTCAATATTTAGCAGAGATTCAAACCAGTAGAGTAAGGGTTGTGATCTGAGGCTGTCTACAGGCAAGAAAAAAACCCTAATAATAAGGCTATTAACACTTCTATGGGGTTATCAAAAACTGTCTTTCCAACATGAAATTTCATTCTGGTGGGAAGCCAGTAAAATATTGAAATCTTTCACTTTTTCAATTAAATAAAAGTCTTGTTTTCTTGCACTGTCTAGTTCTAAGCACAGAACACATTTTGTTAGAAGCCTTCAGTGCAGAGACATAATGTTGAGTGTTCTTCAGACAGAGCTACTAAAAGTGTGAAACTCATCCTCAGGGAAGAATAAATGGAAAAAAAATGAAAAAGACCCCCAAAACTCCAAGCATTAAAGTAATTCTCCCTATTCTCCCAACCACCAGATTTTCTGCTTTCATGAGTAGGTCATGGTGCTGCTATTTTTCATGAAAGAAGAGTTTCCCTGGCTAGGTTTGCTCCCTTCAGATTTGAAAATCTACTACGTCTCCAGTAAAATGAAAAAAGAGTAGTTTGCACGATGAAGGCTTCATGTCCTATCTTACCTGTAAGTGTTCCGAAAAAGCCAGTTCTAGAGATGTCCCATCACCACAAGAATGCCAGGAGTTGGTCATTGTCATTCAACTTATGGCAATGCCAATGGGCACCGAACCTCTGTGTGTCATGCTCTTTTCCTCCCAAAGTTCTCACCTGGCTCTTCCCATCCACAGCTGTAGTTTAGCATTTTTAATATTAAATGGAAAATAGCAGCCAACAGGAAAAAGCAGACATTCCATATTTGTCTGTGTACAAGGTACTGTCTATTCATAAATTACTAGCAAATGCATAGGACTACACAAGTTAGATTTTTAAAGGGGACAAAGTGTCCACATTTTGAAAATCAACATCTTTAAGGCATTCCGTGAGATATACCCCAAAATCTAGGTACCCGAAATCATGAGTCTTGGTCAAGTCTGTAGTGCTCTGAGCATAGCTTAAGTTCCTTAAAAATCACACTTCCTGCCGGACCTTGAGTAACGCTGTCTATATGTGACAGCAGATAAAGGGGTATGACATTGATACAGCAGTACAAATTAAATTCAGTATTTGAGTAGCAGTCAAACTGATTAAAAATTCAAAATAGAAAGCCAAAGTTTAATTTTTAGTAAAACTCAGAATGTCTGGGCAAAAGACATGTAAAAAGAAATAGTGTAGACATCACTAAAACATCCAAGAGAAAGAAACCATGCAGCAGAAGTCTTGCAGGTAGAGGGCAGAAATGATTATCAGACCTCTACAGAAGCTGTGCTGATATTGGCAGTGCAGCTAGGGAAAAATCTCACTCCCCTCTGCATTACTTCAGAAATCACTGAGTGATTTATACCTCAACTGTCTTATTCACTTGGCACGTTTATGGACAAGTCAAAACCAGACTGACCTTAAAACCAAACAATCTCCAAATCAGGAAAGAATGAATGGTACTACGTCACAGATATGTAGAAGCTTTCATATTGATTTATTACAAAGCCACCTTGCAGATTATATGAGCATTAGTCACTTTAGCCAGCCTTGTCTTTTACGGCTACAGTGTGACAGAAAGCAAGAAACAGAGTGATCCACTCAGCATCCGAAAATGAAGATGGAACTGGAGTTACTGAATTAGTTTGTTCTTATAGCTGTGAAGTGTGATGTGGGATTGCTAATTAACATATGTGATTAGGCCATCAGCAGTTGCTTACCATACACTCCAGTACTGACTAAAGGAATGAGAAAATGCTCCCTAGCACAGTGAGCAACGATGCTGCAGTTTTTTTGTAATGTAGAGTTTTTGTGTTTGGAGCTTCTACCTACAGTGCTGCAAGAAAGCTGGATCTGCCCTAGTTGTTCTCCTGAAAACATTACAAAGTCAGTGATAGTTGTGTTTTTATGAGTCTGTGAAATGAAATAAATATGGGACAGAAAGTACGACAAGCCTACAAGTCTAAATTAGATTGCTATGTATTATGGCTCACATCACCCATTCTTAAGAAATGAGGTCTGAGTCAGAAATACGAGGTTTGCTAAAAGCATCCGTCTCAAAAAAAAATTAGAGGAATGCAGCAAGATGAATGACCAGTCATTTTAACTACATAATAGAAGTAATATTTTATAATTTTAGTGGAAATGAAAGAAAATAATAAAGGGAAATGAAAGATGACAAGTGAGGGAAGAACAGTTCTCTGATATCTAGTTTTCTGACAGGTGCCCCCATACTTTCATAAATGTGAAATTGATATCTCAACCCAACCTCATCAATTACATGTAAAGGATGAATGATACAGAGTGTCAGTATTTTTTAATCATTTCAGTTGACTCATCTTTGCAATGGACTCATTTTGTTCCTCACAATCCCGTCGTGAATAACCTGCAAGACTAAAACCCACTAGACAAAGACACATATAAGAAAAACTCACAGGAAATCAGTGCATATCGTGTAACTGACTACAATGATTATCTGCTAGTGTCCTCTTCTGAAGATCCTCTTTAAAATGCTAAAGCCTCTTTGTTATCTTCTTTTGAATGTCAGCCAAAATTTTCTTTTTGTACTGTTTTTGCAAGTATTTTTAAGCTATTCATTTCTGGGTTTTAGAAAAAGAAAACAACACAGATGTGAAGGCATTAAACCCTGAGGCACAATCCCCTGTTGCCAAATTCTCTCTCATCCCGCACTTTGCATTTATTCCTTCTCAGGAGTCATCTCCGTTGGTTTTCAGCATGAGAAAGACCTGCAAAAATATCAAAAAGGAACCTGCGAGGCTTTGGGAAGATGGTGGTTTCTGGTCTGATTGGTAATTTGTAGACAGACTGACCAGATTTTTGCATTGACTGTAGGGTCAAAATATTAATTAATCTACCTGGTGATCTGTGTCAAGGGCATCCTGATTTGGATAAAATGTCAAGGGTAACCTGATCCACTAAGTGAATAATCCAACTCTATAATTTCGAACACCAGAAATAATCACCCAATGAACTTGAGATTTGTTCCTTTTACAGATTGAACAACTTATTCCCCTTGACTGTAAAATAGAAGACAGGATATTTCACAGGGGAAGTTACAATATTTGCTAGTTTTGCAATTTTCCTTAGAAGCAGCCTTTTCTGCATACTTAAATTGGTAATTATTCTGATACTAGTAAGATGAAAAGAGAATGCAAGGAGAAAGTGAAAAGAAAATCACTTGCTTATAAATGTAAGAGGAGAAAAATAATACAAAAACAATCCTAGTCCCTAAAAAGGCTGAGAAAGTATTAATACAGAGAATGAAGCTTCTGCCATTTCACATTATTTTTCCTATATGCCAGAGGTTCTTTGGAATCTACCTAGTTAAAAAGAAATATCTCCATACACAGTGGAAATATGAGCTTTTCAGTCTTTCAGAAGTTTGAAACTGAAAAAATAAAATAAACCCAGTAATTTCACCCTCAAACTTGACTTTTGCTCACATCAACCTCCCTCCCACACCACAGCTCCTAAGTAATTCAATACTCTTCAATTTATGGTGTTGCAAAGGCCAATTGAAATTGCAGAGGATTTTCAGGTCAGAAACTGAGATTATTTCTTTGCAATTGTGAGCTATTTTCCTGTGTTAAGCCATGCCCATCTCATTGTTTCCCTCGGTCTTTCATATTCATGAATGCTAGAGTTTGTCCTTCTCTTTTCTGAATAAACCATTTCAAAAGAGGGAAAAGAGACTACAGAATGCTTTTAATGACCTCATGCTAACAGAACTATTGGCATTTATTAATCACTAAACAATCTGGTGCTCTTCTTTTCTTTTTCATTTTATATGAATGTGCTGCTTCTGTTCTACTGTCAAGAGTTTTCTATGAGTTCCACACAAATAAAAGCAGAGTGGATTTTTTTTTCCTAACAGGTAAGCTGTACTTAGTGTGAATTTTGTTGATAGCACAGTAGGATCAAGGTTTAGATAGAATTAAATTACAAAGGATTAAAAGCTCAATGGAGGTTAGAGATCAAACAAGTAAAGGAAAGCTGATAGTTCTTGTGCTGAGCTACTTCAGATTCTCAGAAACAAAGAAGAGAAGTGTATGCCTGAGGAAAGAAAAAGTAGTTCTGGATAAAGCTTCCACAGAAATATTTGATGTTCTAAAAATAGAAAAAAAAAAGTCCAAACTCTTTGCACACTAAATTAACCTGTAAACCTGTACATTAAAGGTTGTACTCTGACATCCCCCCTCACTTTTTCCTCTCCCCTAATAGGTACCATTCATCATGAGCAAGGGTGGTAGAATTAGTTCTTTTAATGGTATCAATTCTTCAAGGAAATGGTGTTCCAAAATCATCTTAGCATTACATAGGGCTGTTTTTCCACCCTCACCGGTTCATGAAAAAACAGTAAATAAACAAACAAACTCAGGTTTATTAGGGCATAGTTCAAATATTCAGATGACCCTTCTAACACTGCAAAGGTGACAAAGGGTCTTGTAAGCTTTCAGAAGGAGATATCTGAGCATGTCAGTCAAGGAGGATTTCAGGACTATAAGCATCAGGGCAAGTAGATGAGCTGGATGGAGTCTCTGCAGGAATACTGCATGTTTTCCCTACACAGGGAGGACAAAAGCCAAGTATTGAGCAAGGCTTAGGTTGCCCCCAGAGCCAGAGATCAAAAGCAGCCCAACCCAGGCATCGTCTATTAAAGAAAGGAAGAACTTGATGCTGAGGACTTAACCAGTGTTGACGAACACCTGCCCTTCATTAGCTGTGACACTGTATGTCTTTTTCCATTTGATACCTCAGGTAAGCATAATTAAATGCAACCTGAAAGGATGCCAGTAATTGATTTGAGGCATGTTGGGTAAGCTGCCTATTTTTAGTCTTTTTTTTGGGTGCATACAACAAATCAACGCTAGTTTGGCTGTCTTTAAATCTACTTACAAAAATATGGAACCTATATATAGATAACCAGACTGCCTACCGATTTAAACAATGTCTTGCTACTACTTTAGTCCTGAATTAGAAACGCTGAGGTCTGGCGGCTGTCCAGCTCTGTGCATTCTTGAACAGTGCCTGCAGTACAAGGCTGTAGGGTTTTGCTCCTTCCCTGCAGAGCGCCACATCTTTGGGGGCTTTGAGCTCCTGGAAAGGAGCCTGGGAGCAGCACACTATGCAGAAGCTGAGGCCAAATGCTCCAGAGAGAGCTGTATCACGTGAAGCGGATTCGAAAAAAGGCTTTACTGTGAGATTCAGGCTTAGAGTAGGCTAAAGGACACCTGAAGGACAAGAGAACAGGCAAAGCTACTTAGAAAACAGCCCTGCCATAGTACAGAGGACACATGAGGCTTAGGCATGTTAGCTGCTCTGTGTTAAGCCTTTTCTCCTCGGTTCCTTCCAAGACCTGTGCAATGTGGATTCAAGCGCCTTATATGTTTTTTTTTATCACAGCATCCTTTAGCAATCAGCACCCACAGGTGTTGTGCAGACACAATTCCCCAGGTGTAACAAAAGATGAAAAGGTAAAAATTTAGTAAGGAAGAGCAAAAGACGTTTGTACGTCAGAGCAGAGTTTATTTGCCAGTGGAAGGGGGCATATCTCATAATGGAAAATTACAGTGAGAAGATAAAAATGGCACAAACATTTTAAAAGTTGTTAAAGGCCAAAGTTGAGGTGTCTCAACCAACTTCAGTTCTTCCCTGGAGTACTTCAGGTTATCTTAACTTCACATTGTTAGAGGTTAGGAGGAAACTTTCATTATTAGCAAACTATACCAACATCTTCTGCTATTAAAACTTGTACATTTTTCTTTGGTATGATTATCAATCTTTACCAGGCATAGGTGTAAAAGTGCAATCACTTGTGCTTAATGTACCACTGTACAATAGTCTTTGATTGCAAGGGTCATGTACTGTTTCTCAAGTAACACAACAGATATCATGCAAGAGAATGACATTATTATAGTAAATCAGGACTGAAGAAGTCTACTCTTAAATGTGGTGCACTGAAATATTTATGGGGAAATTTTGCTCAATCAGATGAGAGGAAAGAAAGAAACATTTCAGAAGCATCTTTGTTTTCTTCCTCTCGGCTGCCACAAGTGTTTTCTCTAATAGAGTACAATTTAACCAAAGGATCAGCCTGCTTCAGTAGCTGTCCAAATATAGGAACAGAACAAATAATCTCATTGCTATGTTCTACTCTGACTGGGGGTGATGTGGAGTGCTGACTAGGAATTTTGCATCTGAGTCTGCTAAATGTACTGACAAAGGCACAGAGTACAAAGTGGTGTCAGCTTGTGAGTGGCAGCGAATAGCGAGCTGTGTCTGATTTCTTTCTTTACTTAACAAAACATGAACACTTAGGATCTTCTTTAGACTTCTATAAGAGATGTTAGGTTCAAACTATTAAAAGAGAAAATATTTTTTTCCCCCAGATCTTAAAATTTCTCTGTTAATTGGCCACATCTGGCTATGCTATTCAGGCATAAATATCTCTGAAAATACTCGTATTTGTCTGCTGGTCACATTTGAGAATGTTTCTAAACCAGTAAAATGCTCTAGTGTTACGTTTTTCAATGCTTATTATCTCACAACATATATTCTTTACATTATCTTTGCATGTCTGTCTTTGGATAAATATGCATAATGACNACTCGTATTTGTCTGCTGGTCGCATTTGAGAATGTCTCTAAACCAGTAAAATGCTCTAGTGTTACGTTTTTCAATGCTTATTATCTCACAACATATATTCTTTACATTATCTTTGCATGTCTGTCTTTGGATAAATATGCATAATGACCCACTTAGACATCTCATGCAAAATTATTCTTGCTGGGATTCTGTGATTCAGTCACCTTCATATGAACCAGTAAAGCTCATGATGGTTTGTGTTCTTGTTTTTGTATTTTTGGTTAGGTTACCAGAAGACGTGCTTGGCCACTATTATCTTCACCCCTCAGGTATTCACAGCTTTAGCCTTTACCCTCTATACAGCATTTTATGGTCACATCTCTCAGCCCAGTGAAAAGCAGCTATGTGCTGGGCTCTTCTTAATTAACGATAATACATTGGCCAACCCCAGACCAGTAAAGGCCCAGTACAACTGTCATCCGTGATGGGAGAGGGTGTGTGTGCGTTCATGACCCTATAACGTTTCCAGTGGTTTACTCCCCTGTCTATTGCTGGGTTGTAGTGAAAGACTTGGATTCTGACTGCTGACCCATCTGGTTATATTCATTGTAGAATAGAAGCACAGCCTTTGGATGAGAGTTCAATTCCTCTTTTACCCACACACTTAGCAAATCTTGTTCATTCCTTGAGGCCTAAGGACACTTCAGACTTTTACCACAAGATGGAACAGTTTAAACTGGATGAGCGAAAATAGTCTTGCCTTTCTCTCAGTGGTTAGGACTCTGACAAAAGAGATTTAAAAGTCCTATCAAACCGAGGAGAAGATTGTCCTTGGGCATACTATACCTTATGTGAGTGTAGTAACCACTTGGTCTTCATAGAATCATAGAATCATAGAATTGTAGGGGTTGGAAGGGACCTCTAGAGATCATCTAGTCCAACCCCCCTGCTAAAGCAGGTTAGCCTAGAGCAGGTTGCACAGGAATGCATGCAGGCGGGTTTTGAATCTCTCCAGAGAAGGAGACTCCACAACATCTCTGGGCAGCCTGTTCCAGTGCTCTGTTACCCTCACAGTAAAGAAGTTCCTCCTCATGTTCAGGTGGAACTTCCTGTGTTCCAGTTTGTGCCCATTGCCCCTTGTCCTGTCGCTGGGCACCACTGAGAAGAGTCTGACCCCGTCCTCTTGACATCCACCCTTTAGATATTTGTGAGCATTGATCAGATCTCCTCTCAGCCTTCTCTTTTCCAGGCTGAACAGACCCAGCTCTCTCAG